>OX421366.1:19754083-20251583 GCA_949126905.1 Amorpha juglandis
TGTCACTGTGTACAGTGTGTGAGGTTAAGGGCCGACTGTAGGGGATGGAGGAGGTCGGGTTAACACACATAGTAATCATGATGTGAGTTTGTACAATTCTGTGTTGATATTATTGAACTTATGCTGGTCGATCATGGAGAGGTGTAAATGGCCTCTCATAGATACGAGTAAATGAGCTTTATATTCCCTCCGAGAGAGACATTCCCCGACATATATATTTTTTAATAAAATGACCCTCCATTACGATACGAGTCTTGTGTCGAGTCGTGTTATTATCTTGAGCCCTTAAGATTTCTTGTGTTATGATAGGGGTCGAGGCAGGCGAGAGCTTAGCGATGAAAAAGATGCTGAAGTACCTCGAATCAGAGTTGACAAACTCGAACATGTCAGTAATGTATGTGGCTAACTCGCACAATACAGCGTTACCATGTCATAAGTCTCAGACGGTAATAGTGAAATCATAACACATCATTATAAGGACACCCGCTAGGATCTTGTGCAATAAATGCATTGTTCACGTCATAGCATTTTGTTTGTGGGCTGTACACTCTGCTCTACATTCGCAATGACCAAATAAAATCATTTGGGTCCGCATAACTGAAACGCTTTTGTATTGTAATTTGCGATTTACCACACAAGGACATTGAACATTGCATTTTGGAATCGATACAAAGCTATGTAACGGTATAACAGTAGTGGTAACGGAGCTATATCTATTAAAAAACGGAGGTACAAATGCTCGTAAGCATTTGTTTGATCCGTAAATTGGGAGATACCATTTTCGATTTTCAGGCGGAAAATTCATTGTTTGTTGGTTAACCAGTATCATGGGTACAAGGTACTACTAGTTACTTGCGGATCCAAACTAGAAATAAATAATTGGGATCACACAAACATTGGTCTCGGTGCGTAAATTGAACCGGCAGCCTCTCGCTTCACAGCTGACTACTAGCTCACTGCACCAAGGAGGTTTTGCCCTAAATGAATTAAAACGTAACCCTATTGTTATAAAAGAACATCGCATATTTACCGAGATGTACCTATGTTACAGCAAAAATATCACACAATGGCAAAAACCCACCGCATTATGATGAAATATGACTACACCAGTGTTATTTGTTTCATAGTAATCTACCTTTGGGTCGTGGAAAAATTATCAATAATCCGTGTGGGTATCCTTCATTCACAATGTACTTCATCTCTATGAAGATGATTAATATCCGTCGTGTAAATTATGTGGAATTGGTGTACGTTAGTCATTGGAAAAAAAATACCTTATTTGCTTTATGATATGTATACCAGTTTATTCTACTCTGCTGACGCAATTCTAGGCTGAAGGACTGTACGAGCGAAAAAGAAGGTATTTTTGTATTATACACAGGGCAATCAATTACATATTAGAGGTTCAAGGGTTCCAAACAACAATTGTCGGAATTTAAGTCGCTCTTACAAATGACGATCTACGAAGTCCGAGAAGATTGCCTTCGCGGAAACCTCGTGTAGCCGTAGATGAATATCTTTAGGATGAGGGGCTTCTGACCCCCAAGAAAACTGGCAGCAAAGGCACTGCACAGGGGCGGTAAGTTAAGTTAAACGGCAAGTTTACTCAGAATGTCCCGGTATTAACCCACACATGCGCTAAATACCACCGCGGATTTTTTTGCCAGCATTGCCGGGCGTAGAGAAATTTGGTGCGATTCAGAAATCGCATGAAGGACATTGGGTCATAATACCGCCGCCTTCGGCATAACCATCCCTTCTCCCTCCGAGTTGAGAAGGTATCCCTAAAGTCGTACATCCCAGTGGGGAAAAATTCCGGGCATAATATAAATTCATAAAAAGAACTTTATGTCAGTTAATTAGCAAAAAAAAAACAAACCACGTGGCATCCTTAACGTGATTAGAGACAAGGCCCAAAAATGTCAACCGTGTGTTGAATCCGGCCACATTATACAGCCTAAATTACACGAGAAAAATCATAATGCCGCCTCGAAATATATATTTTTTATTTTTCATGAAATTGTTGTTATGCAAATGTCGACTAAGAACTAAATAAATAAGTTGATTTTTGAAATGACATTTCTATTACACACGATTGTGTTCCTTTTTTATTTGCACGTATGACTGTCTATTTGAAAAGTAATATAGTTCAAACCAATGTTTATTTAAGCGATATCAAATACGATATGTACATATTTCTTACTTGTTAGTTAGAATCAGATGTACAACTTTATCTCATTGTAGTTGACGCAGTTGATAACGATAAGTGATGGTGTCATTTTATGAAAAATTGTTGGCTCCAATAGGGAAAATCACGAAACTATACATCAGAGGCATGAAAATATACAGACATACATAGATGTAATGATTTCTTATGTTAACGCTAATATTACACATCGAAATAAAACCTCGATAAAATCCCTTTATTGTTATTTCAGCCGCTCTATGTGTAAAATGACCACTGGGATAGAATGTACAGTTGTGGATGCCCATTTTTCTTCTTCTTTCTGTCTTTTTCTATTTCTAAGAATGTTGAGAGTCGTCTTTCCCCAAAAACATAGTTTCTGGGTCAGCGTCGCCTCCATGTTACCGTTTGCAAGATCTTCCTTAATAACCAACTACGATGTTCATTGCGGTTTGGCACGGCTTATTGGATTCTACATGGATGTTCCTGAGCACATGTCGTATTGTAGCTGTTAAGTGATTTACCATTAGGCTAAACAGTAGTGGGCTGAGTGCGGATCCTTGTGCCTTTACCTGAAACTCAAATGGCACATGCCCATAATAATCATCATGCAGCATCATATGGGTAGGCAGTGCTTAACAGATCAGTGATCTCAGGTTTTATTAATATTCGGTGGAAAACGATACGTCTCTCACAAACAGTAGCAATACTATCCGGAACTTTGAATTAAAAACCACTTGGCACCGCACAGCGCTCGTCACCCTAAAACATCTAATGTTACGTCCAATAATGCCTAGTAATTACACTGTACTATTGAGTGTTAACGTTACGTGAAAGTCATTCCTCAATTACGATGCGTAAATAACAATAGTGACACGTGACAGTTACCGGCATACTATGATGTTAAATGGACGTCCATATTGTAATGTAAAACACAATTATTGGGTGCGCGTGCGATAGTGGCAGGCGGCAGACTTCATGCTACCTGTTAGCAGAATGCAATTTGTTATGTAAACTAACACCCATGTAAATTATACTTCGTTATTATTGTTTATAGAAATAGTCATAATGTTTTGTCGTGGAGGAACCTACATCATAATAACAACTTACAGTTCGTATAGTGTTATAGAAGGCGTAATTATAAGTACTGTCATTTTCAGAGAAACAAATTCGTATAATTTCGGATTTACGCCCATCGATCAGGCATCACATGTATTTACTTGTCCTTCCTATTGATTGTGCTATAGAAATAAGAAGAAAAAAACGACAAACTTGCGAGGGTGGTGTTGGCTGTATTACGAACATAATAATGATAATTGATTGTATATTCCTAAAACAATTTTGGACGTAATGCAATAAGAATCTTGATGGACACAAGTATTTGTATATATTTGTAATTTCCATTCCAAACAATTACCCATAGAGTACTTCATTTATATCGTTAATCAAACGATAGAAAGTTAAGTTAAAAAAAAAAAAATGGGTGCGTGTACTTATGTACGCGCGTGAGAAGTTATACTTCTTTGTTATTTATTCAATTTAATAGCAAATATTAAAAATTAATATTATTATTTGATGTTCAATTTTAATTTTTATCACAAACTTTTTATTAAATGTTTTTTAAATTTATTTCTTTATTTTGTGAATATTAAATAACCAATAATAAGTATTTAACATTAATAATTTAATAATATTTAGTGTTAATTATATTAAATAAAAGTATTTTAATTTATATCAATAAATAATACATACGGATAGTTAACCTCAATTATATTGGAGCACTTGAAAAAGTATATAAGCACAATTTTTTTCACTAATATTCACAAATAGTAAGTAATATCAATCAAAATATAAATAAATAAATAATACATACGGATAGTTAACCTCAATTATATTGGAGCACTTGAAAAAGTATATAAGCACAATTTTTTTCACTAATATTCACAAATAGTAAGTAATATCAATCAAAATATTCAATTTAAATCACTACTGAATATAATTTATTAGCACATATATAAATTATAAAGGACATTGTCAAAAATGGCCTATGAATCAACACGCATGAAACATTTACTATAATAATAATTATTATTTATAATGTACATTATAATTATTATTATAGTAAATGTTTCATGCGTGTTGATTCATAGTTTCAATAGAACGGACACTTATTAATTTCGAAAACAATTTAAAAAGTATTCACTTCCGTCATAGTCCTCGGTATTATAATTTTTGGTTCAAATTCGGGTTTTTAATAGGCAAAGGTATTGTAGCTCATACAGCCAAGTCTTTGTAACAACACTCTTAAGCTTCGCATTGTTATGCATTTCGCCAAAGACAAGTGTAATTTATTCTCAAGTCTTCACAACAACGATGAAATATCGTAACATTAATAATTTAATAATATTTAGTGTTAATTATATTAAATAAAAGTATTTTAATTTATATCAACATATCCACTCGACATGATAGAAGTACATTCTACTCTCTTCGCGTTTATGCGAGCCTGGTACTTTTTACGGCAACATGTTCCGAATAAGAAAAAACCTAAAGAGTTTTTCTTTGTCCAAATCGTCATTTGTTTATTAATTACGGCTACTTTCACTCTCATCATTTTTTCTTAACGCGCCTAACTTCATACTGTTAATTTTTTGTGTCACAGGTGCGCGCGCATCTTAAAATTTCACTCTCATCATTTTTTCATAACGCGCCTAAAGAAGTATAACTTCAACAAATGTATCAACTTCAGATTATAAATCAATAAAACGCCATTCAAATAGACAACAAGGAGCTTTTAAAGCGATCCTTGACAAAAAATCAATTTGCTTTTATTGTTTTAGAGGAAATTTAATTAGAATCGTTTTTTCGTATAATTTAACTTACTCTTTGTTTACGTTCCTCGAAATAAAATCATTGTGGAGATTTAATATAATTGAAGTTTATTTTATTTAATTAAATAGGGTTGCCAAGCGTCCGCATAAATATGGACATATGTAGTTTTTAACGCTTCTATGGCCAAATTATGCCTGGTGTCCGGATTTTTATACCACCACACGAGTTTAAGTTTGTCGTGTTTGGGTTCTGTTGTCCAAACATCCGGCGAAACTCGAGAGAAATCCGATTATAACACTTGGCAACCCTAGTTAAGGTTATTTGTCGGCGGATAATAGGTGCAGTGACTTTTCGACTACATCCTGGTGCAATAATGAGTTCACAAACACGTCAAAATATATTTTACAGGTATGTTGGACACAAGGAAAAACGTATTGAAAACGTTTCTTAATACCTAAATTGTATACAGTACACATAATTTACATTGAAACTGATTAAAAATAATAAAAGATCATGTTTGTAACAACCGTCTGAGAATAATTATGGACGTTTTTTTACATTCTTAGCTCTTTATGTAAGTAATGTGCTATTGTAACAAGTCATTTATCACAAATATATTTTCGTTACTAAAGCGTACAGTGACCGGAGTTTCTTTTACTGTAAGTAAGTTGTACAAAATCGCGACGTAGCCAGTTTGTCTACTGATTGGCTGGGCCGGCTCGACCTGCATGGTACCACCACCTCGCAGAACAGCAATGTTTAACAAAATTGCTATTCTAACATAATCCACATTAATACCATTAAAAGTCAGCATACACATTTAGAATAGTGAGTGTTCAAGAGCGGTATTGAGCCACTTGCGCGTTTATTTACCTTCTGCTATAAAATACTTGTTCAGATAAATGTTCATAAACAAATCGCGAATCTGATTGTGCGTCGCGTAAATGTTACGAGTGTACACACTCTCTACTCCAGTACATTTAACATGTGCAGATGACAATCTGCCGTGCATCGATTACGCCGTTGTTACGAGAGCTACGCCTATATAACCCATCGGTAACACGCACGTAATGTAATGTGTTACGCACGTGCGTTTGTTCATCACGCTGTTGATTCCGACCATGTTCACCACAAGTTATGTTTTTATGAGGATTCTAGTTCCATTGTTAGTTTCGGCAATTAACTCTAGAGGGCTTGGTACTGGACTCCGATTAACTTCGACTAAGATAACACCTAGCTTGGTTGTCAAATGCTATAAGGTCTTGTGTTTTTAATTTCAAACAAGCAATTTTAATAATATTCCACAACACATAATGAAGATACAATAAATCAGAATGATGCAAAAGTGGAGCCATCATTACTTAAATCACTTAATCAAATTACGTAAATCCTATTTCACGATGTGTAACTAAGTATTAACAGCCAGGGTTATCTGGCGGCTAAGCAAGGCGTTCACTTTATACAGTTAATTTAAGAAATTGTAATTTCACCTCCCATCACGTATGTACATTGGCATTTTGTTTGAATTTTGTTGCCTTATATCATAATTTATTGAGCCAATTGTTTGTTTCACAAAATCCAAGTAAGACGTTCCTTATTCAAAATTATCACCACATACATACATGAAGAAGTGAATGCCAAATTTGTACTTGCTAAATTGGTTGTCTAATAGTACGTTATCAGAATATGGTGGATATATGAAACAGGTCTTAAGAATTGTTCATGTCTAAAAGCAATGTTCAATTTAGTAGTATATTATTATTTGCCATTTTTTAAATAACTTAAATAAATTAAAATAATATCCTAATTTTGTAGAGTGTTACATGGTATACCTAGTATAAACATAAACGTGCTGCTGTAACAATTATAACGCACTGAATTGTCGCTCACAAAAGTGTGTTGTAGTGTATCTATAGGTCTCATAGTGACGGAAACATCCGGAGTTAGGAGGGATTCGTCGAAACTTACTCCGTATTAAACGATTTTTGTTGTGGTTATGCTTGGAATAAGTAAACTACCACCTTACAATATGGGGAGGCCCTGCTAATAGAAAAATATTTTTGTGCGCCGCGTTTCACACAGAACGTTGAATTACAAAGTATGTACTGCATTGCATTGGCCTGTGCTCGTTACCCTGATACATAAGATGTTGTCTCATAATAATCAAATAATTTAATTTTGTTATATTTCAAATATACTACCGAAACTTATGTGGTGCAAAGAATCATAAAAAAACCACGACATGTGTAAAAAAAACACCAGGCAAATTTTAACTGCGCACGCGCTTATGTGCTTGGACATGAGGAAATTCAAAATCCGTTAGTTAAGAAAGTACAAATAGAAATCATTCAAACGTTAATATTTGCCGATGCTTATCTTCATTTATGATTTCAGTTTGGTCTACTTTTACGGCCTTAAACGACTTAGTAATAGTTGTCTTGACATGACACAATTACCTATGACAAACTTATTTTTTTGTTTTTTTTTGTGTTCACGCTTGCTGTAAGCCTGACGAGAGTCGGCTGTATACAGCTTCACCGGACTTTCAGGCGAGCGCTTTAGGAGTTCTCAACCCTTGGGACAAACTTAGTGGTCATATTAGGCCTCTACTATTACCGAAATTGTTGACACCAGATAAAATTTTAAAACCCGCACATTTTGGTGTAAGAATATTTCCGCGGCACATACATATTTTAATGTTCTTGTAGTAAAAAATGCAGATTTTTTTATAGCATAGGCCGGTAAACGAACATTTGGGTCACCTCATGGTAAATGCCCATGTACGCCCACAATACCAGAAGCATCATGGACCCGTTGCCGACCTTACAGTAAAAGGATAATTAAGGTATCTGGAAGGGAAGGGGGATTTGGGCCTCCAGATAGCTTACACACCGTACGAAACGCAGCAGCAAGCCGCTATTTTATGTCGGTTTCCCTTTTTTTTTGTATTTATAATTTCCTTCACTAACGCTTTACAAAACAGAACATATTAAAATTGACCGAAAATCACACCAGTGACTTTTTATATCTCAGTCTATGGAGGTCGACATGACCGGGTATAATAACCTAGTTAAATGACCGTAACTGAAATGTTGCACAAAGCGTTTGCGTCATTGGATGTAACTGCGTTTACGCGTAATGTGACGTTGATATTATTAGCTTAACTAGAAAGTTGTTAGTATTTAATGCAATCCAGTTGGAAATAAGACCGGTTGCTGTTCAAATAAGTTCATTTCGATTGATAATGTTAGATAACCAGCGATCGCACGTGCCCAAGGAGTAAGTAACCTAGTTTTGAGTGGTAGAGTCGCCGTGTTGTAGCCAGTAACATTTATAGTATGAGTAACGTGACCATATTTAGATTTAGTCAAAACGGGACATTGTCAAAGCTACGGGGACAAAGATAGTGAAACATTAAAAAAGTCGTAGAGAACATTTATAAAAAAAACACAATCAGAAAATACTAAGGTAATAAAATAAAATAAAGTATAAAAATCTAATTATTTTGATATTATATTGATGAACATATTTGGTGATGATTTTAAATATTTATTACAATAAATGTCCCTTTTTTGATTAAAAATATACCTTCGGGACAACTTCCCACGCAAGTAGTTTTTAAATTTGCTGAAAATGGAACAATTCTGTATCGCAGTACCAAAACAAAGGATAGTCTCGATCAAAACGTGACATATGGTCACATTAAGTATGAGGGGCGGCTCGTCCGAGACGATACCATGGACAGAAAACTGTCTAGAAATGCACTCATCTGTTTTGTCGCTCGATCACCAACATTGCCGGAGGTTCTGCAAATCGTTTTATTTTTCCAATAGCCAAAAAGTCACCTATGATATATCTGGTATTGTGTATTTAGCGTGGAGCGCACTAAACTATTGAATGGCCTGACGGGTCCCCTATTTCTTAGCATCTAATGTCTTATGTCACCTTAATTGTTGTCACTTCTATATATCTCGTAACCGTTTTACAAATTTAAAAAAGACTAAAATCATATAAAATCTTGAGATCAAATTAATTTTTCCAATATATAATAACAAGTCCGCACACTCATTTCGAAAATGTTTGTGACAGGGAGCGATTTCCTGATAATTTAAACACGTTTATGTAAACCCGTCGAATGACGCAATAGTCCTCCATTTATAACGAAACGTTAAACCATGTAATCTTATAAACGGTTATAAGTCAATTTGGAATAATGCTCTGGTAATGGCTTCTCGAGATATTTACGAAAGCCGATACCGGATACGTTGATTTAATTTGACCACTGATTGATATGAAGATTGTGCACAGTTAAAAGCAAATATTAAACGTCATTAGATTATAATAAAGTCTCATTTATGCGATACTGTTATATCACACGAATTGAGCGCATGCCGAGTTACTCAATAGCAGAACAACAGGCATCAACATTTTACGTGAATGTGTTCAGCCACAAATTGTCAATTTCAGCGATACCTTTTGACATACTGATAAGGCCTGTTTTTGAGTATGCGACAAAGAAAAGGAGACCGCGACGCGTGAAGCGGGTCAAGCGATACCGCCAAGTCCGCTGTGTAGGAAATTATATGGAAACAGTCGCTGCTGTTTCGGTCGCATGACTCAAAACATACGCACAATTGCATATAAAGCGTCCCTGTCTCTGTTTCGGTCGATCACTGAGCAATGAGACTCAAAACAGGACTAGGTCCTATAATATTTATGTTACTGGTTCACTAACGAAAACTGAAGCGCTACTCAACTGTCTAAGGATTAGCGGCTACTTATTTTCGTACGTTTCATTTCATAAGTGTTAAGTGAACATAAATGCTTGAATTGCATTCAATTGTTCGAGCCTATGTTTTATGTAATTAAAGTGTACAAGATGGTTGCCCGGTTCTGCAAAGTTATATTAAGCAGAGGTTGTTACAAACTGTAAGTAATACCCAGTAATGGTTGACGTTATTTAAAGGTTGTATCATTTGATTTTATTATTACTAATAATAAGTAAAATAATATAGATAAAGGTTTGCTCGTACATTATTGGAATATCGCAGTTTGGAGTAAAAATATCTTATAAAACCTGGCTCTTACGCGTCGAAAAGGCTTCCATTTTAAATGTATACCGCATAACAACATTAACGGAGATATCTGTGAGGCAATAGAGGTACATTATTACTATATCGGATAAAATTATATTCTAATGACGTGAAAACATCTAAGCGAAATATTTCTTAAGTTTATAGTAGTAATAGTATGTCCCCACACTCAAGACACAACAATTACTGACTAAAATGAAATAAAAAGCGATTTGCATCGGTGCTATTCCAATTTAATGGTCCATTATAGGTAGAGAGCACAAACTCATTTCTTTTTTATTTTTAGTTTGTTTCCAGTCGATTCTGTTTTGTTTTTATGGAAATATTTTTAGTGAAATAATCATCAATCAATCGGTGGATAAATGATGAAGTTTTAAGACTTACATCGCTGATTCCATACCCTTAAGCGTGGAATATATTCTTAAAAGTGTAATGAGACCAACATCGAGCTATATATACTGTTCCAAACGAAATAAGAAAGAACGACCCAATCGATCCACATTTGCGGGCATACAAAAAAACGTTCTTTGTTTTTTCTTCTTTTGTTACTAACATCCCATTTACAAGGCCGTGGATTATTTAATCATGTAGTTGAGAACGACATAATTCTTTTTAAAAATTAGTGATATATTATTAATTATCATTTAGGGCCGAATTAAAAATTGATTAGTATAAGTAAACAGAGTTTGTACAGTACCATGGCGTAATGTAAACAATGATGACAGCGCGAAGGATAAATAATACGCGACGTCGCCAACACCTCGAGGCCAGTAATCATAGAATTACATCCTGTCACGTAACACTCTATTTCCTATGGCGTTACGTTTCTTTTTGTTATTTCTTATGCGTATGTATATCCCATTGCGGGGTAAAGGCCTCCTTTATTTAAAAACTAGTTTTTGCTCGCGGCTCTACCCGCGTGATCTGCTTTTTCCGGGATAAAAAGTAGCCTATCACCCGAGTTAGCTTTCATCAAAATCAAATTTCATCAAAATCCGTTCAGTAGTTTCAGCGTGGTTGACGTACAAACATCCAAACAAACAACCTTTCACATTTATAATTTTAGTAGGATGTGTTCGAAAATAAACCACTGGTCCCATGTGGGTGAGTGGATCGATACATCCTCTTTCGTATGTTAGTGTCCTTCGGGTGAAAAGGCTCGGGCCTGGGGTTTCGAGAGATGCACAATTTAGTTTTCTTTTGTTATTGTACTGTCTGGTGAACATGTTCCGTTCTCATTGGTAAACTTTATCATGAGCTCATTAACAAATTACTGCAAAAACTTATTTAAAATGTATGCAAATAGACTACATTTTAATAGACGGCGAGTGGATGACATATCACGTGAATCCATCGAGCAACACAGCAGGGCTAGGCTATGGGCAATTCGCTGATGGTAGGATATTCATATATGCCGTACACATGGTGTTAAAACTTGCTATAGTGGCTCACACACCTTGTATGTATTGCGTTCCAGGATCAGCCAGTATATATCCGGTTCTCCCGAGGGCTTGCGACATGATTTGATGGTCGGTTGGGGTTGATGGTACATCCTAGTATCCCTGAGCCTGTATCGGTCATCTGCCTGTCCTGTCGCAGGCCCTTCGATTTGTTTCTTCCCTCTACGAAGAGGGATGAGGCATTTATGCAGGCCGGCATGATTCTGGTGACCACCAATGAACTCATTGTTTGCCGGTGGTTGCTAGTTTTTGTTTGGACTGCACTACGCTTACCATCAGGTCTAGTGCAGTCACTTAGCCGTGCTCGGAAAAAAAAACACTACACATTTTGTACATTTTACGTCTTATTAGCATTTGAATTAAACAAAATTAAAAGATTGAAAATGTCCGAGTTAGTATCCGAGAGTTCGAGAGTGTACAAATTATATAATATATTTTTCACAACGATGTATATGCACTCGTGTAAAATAACGACGCAGAACGAATTAACATTGATTAGTTCCACGCCAGCGTGAACTTAAGAAAAAACAATGTTACGAATAGTTAGTTAGTTCCACAGAGGGTACGACACACGCGACCATCGCAATCATTATAACAAAGCTATAAATAAGAAGTACAAAAAAAAAAAAAAACAGCCCCCACTTAACCTTCACGTGTCGATATAAAAAAAGGTTAATTTTACCCTAGGTACCTGGGCCATTCCTCTTTTTTGTTGGCGTAAAAAATGTAAACACAACACGTATTACCATAATAAACCCATAAGTTTGTATAAAAAGACCAAAACGTGTTTACGAATCGTCAATAGGCGTGGTTGCGACACGTCCAAAAACGTACACAACCTTCACGAGAACAGCAGAAAAAAAACGTTGAATTGTATTTATCTCGCTGCGAGGATCGGGTGTAGTCTCGTCGTCGTCGTTATGTTGTAGTTGTTGCGGTAGTGCGCCGCGCCGCGCCGAGTGCCGGCACGATGTCGATTGTCATCTCTATTTACGTTTCACTTCAAGGTTACGGTGTTGTAAGATATTGTCAGGATGTTGAAGTCACATTTTGAGATATAAAAAAACGAGATGAATAAGCTAATATTTTTTTGGTGTTTCGTAGGGCAAATTACCTATACATTAATGTTGTAACATATGAAAAAAGGAAAAGTATTACATACTCCCATATAGAGTTTATCTTTCTCTTATCGAATCCAGCTGTCGCATACACGTTAGGTTTTACCAATTTTTTATGCGACGTGCGCTAACGTACTGTAAATATACCTGACTGACTGATGGTGCTTGAAGCTATGGTAAAACAAAGAATGTAGATAATATAATTAAATATATTGTAATGTATACAATTGTTATTATAACTATTCAGAGCATAAATATTGTTACATAAAAACTCTTCTTTTTTCAACTCTTTGATTATTTTGAATTTTGAACACGTTTATTATGTTATAAACTTCTTTCGATGGAGTTTTTGGCGGGAATTCTGACAGTGCAGTTCATCTCTTATTTTGATTTATTTCATAAACTAGTTTAGAGTTGTGTTTGTTGTATAAAAGTGATGTGGATTTGTTCAATAAACATTGACGGTGATGAACAGTATATGGAAACATTGAAATAAGTGAATTAAGAATCGTACTGAAAGGAGTTAACACCATAACTCCGACAAGACCTTGAAATCGTCCGCACCCGTGTTTCATCGTGCTTGTAAAATACTTGAGAATACATTATACTTGACACTGGCTAAATGCATAATACTGCGAAAGCCATTAATAAAAAGAAAGAAAGAACTTCTTTCGATTTCCCGCCATTTCACATATTTTTATCCTGGTCACAAAGCACGAACTACTCAAGCCTGGCTCGAAACCAACGGTCTGGACTTTATAAGAGCTGAAGACTGGCCCTCGTCGAGCCCAGATCTGAAACCCTTAGTAGACTAAGAGGTTAAAACAAATTATGATCAGTTTTAGAGAACATGGCCTGCTCTAAACGATACGCCGACATTGACTCTTAAGAAATCTCTGGAGCAAACAGTGGCTTTTCCCATGGAAACAGTGCGTAACTCCATAGATTCGTGGACAGACAGATTAAAGGCCTGTACCAAAGACAAATGTGGCGATTTCGAATAGAATAATTTTTATTTTTTGCCGAGACGTTAATAAATAAACTTGTACACGAAAATACAAAAGTTTATTTATTATTCCGATTTGAAAGTTAATTTGTTGCGTACCAAATAAGAAAAAACAGGAAATTTCCCAAAAATATGGTGCGATTATAAGTTCAGTGATAATTGTTCGACCAATGTACAATAAGATTTGGAATTAACACTTTCATGTCAATGTACTCCGAGACACAAACTAAGTACGTGCAAGAAGTACCGCAACATCGTGGGCGAAACGTATTCTTCACACACATTTACATACGCAATTTATTTTGCTATTTTTAGAGTTGAGTTAAGAGTTTCGAAAAACAACTAACCTCGAGGTTATATTCATAATATTATAAAAAGCTTATAAATATGTATTAAGGTGAAATCACAAGACTCTGTGTAGTTCGGTGATGCTGCCAATGTATACCTAGATTCGAAGGCGTGTCATCTTATACTTGCAAGGTTATTAAAAATCTATCCAAGAAGCAATGTTTATTTACACATTATTAGTATTTTTTTTACATAACTCGAGATAATTATAATATTATGCAGCACAGAATTATTATTATTATTGACGTTAATTTTGTGGCTCTTTACTGTATGTACAGTACGTGTCTATATCAACTGAATTAGCCATTAGGTGCCTTCCAATGTAACTAATAAATAGCTGGTAAATCGACACAATGTTACAAAAGTACTAAATAATACACTAAACCGATATCACTGATGATCAAACACAATCGTGATGAGTCTAGCCTATTTATAATATACAGTTACACGTATATTAACAAAATAAAATCTAATCGAGTATAAAGCGACGAAATATATTATGAAAAAACTTAAACTCCATAAACCCGTAGTGTAACCTCGTCCAATGTTAATCGGCCGGTGTTCACTGTTCGCTCGGTATCACGCCATTCTATTTTTAGCGATGACACATGATTTGTATATTTTTTATCAAACACATTCGGTAAGGCGTAAGACCGCCGCGCCGAGGAACCGGTCGCTGTCGCTGTAAGTTGTGTGTCGCATTATAGTTAAGATATTTTGTAAATACAATTATTCACTAAACAGGGGAATGTCTACATCTCTAATACAGTATAACACTAATAATATTCGTATGATATTCGGTTATTGGCAGTTTAAATATAGAACCTGGAAAATAATATTCAATTACTTTTGAAATTAAACAATAGAAACTTAGCGTGAGCTATTATTACTCGTTTCAAACTATGTATGTACACTAAACATAAAAATGTTCGTGAGAAGCAATGTTTTTCATTTGTTTTCATTACTAACAATACATCAACGTACGTAATATTACTTCTTAAGAACGCTTTTATTTAGGATTATTTAAGGTTTGAAACAACGCAATCTTAATATGACCGAAGGAACAATATAATGTATCGTCTTGTCAGTAAAAGTTCAAATATAATAATTTAACATTCTCGTATTTAGTGCGTTTGCAAAATATCTACAAACAGCGTTCTATCAAAGATTATACACAACTATCAGTATTTCATTGTAGGTTACGTACGTATCTATTTGTGTATGTTTTGTCTTCCATATTTGAGGCTGCTAGAACCAGAGTGGCCTAACTGCATTTTGATGTTTGTTTGTTTCGGCATTTCTTCTCATGGCTAGCCACGAAATGCCGAAAAAAAAAGATAAATAAATGTATTATACTATAAAATTATTGACGTGTAAAAGTGATATTTATGATCCAATTTACAGAATAAATGATTTGAATTTGAAAAAAATTTGAATTTGAATTTGCTGACTTTTGACCTATTTGTATTTTCGACAATTTAAAAATGTTAATCTACAAGACCAGACCGGCCTAAAATTGGTAACATCATCTTGACATAGATGGCAGTACACGTCCATTTCGGCCGTGGTTTAAATTGACGAAAATACAAAAAGGTCAAAAGTCATCAAAATGCAGTTAGGCCACTCTGGTTCTAGCAGCCTCATTTCTGTGTTTAATAAATGGCAAATGCTATGAAATAATTATAAATTTTCACAATGAATCCCTCTATTTCCCCAGAAGGGTTGACGCCAGGCAGACGTCCGGTCGAAAAAACTACAAGCCAAATCCTGATGTATTCGATATATTTGAAACAAAAAAATATACGCACTGAATTGAGAATCTTCTCTTTTTTAAAAACTAGCAAAATAAACTATTTTGCGATTGAGACTTTGTTTGATGGGATTTTAATTTTTTTTGTTCCTTCAACAAATTAGCACGTTGCAAAATTTAAGAAGGTGAAGATTTTAAGCGACAAATGACCTTATCTATTCAGGCCACCCTTCTAATCGCTTAAGGTTGTCTCTAGGCGGTTTACATTCATTAAGGTCAACTGGAATGCAACGACTGAGAGAATAACAGCTGATACTACTGCTTCAACGTTAATGGACATAATTATGCAAAAACGTTCCAACCCACAGGAAGTTCAATTTGCGATATAATTGATTTTATTTCGCTAATTTAAATTAATTATTGAAATAAATTTTATTTCCGTAATTTTTCACAGAATCGTACATAATCAGCTAGGATAACGATGCGAAACGTAATTATTTTACCAAACTTTGACTTTTTGGATGTACTATTACTGTTGTATTAACATTATCGGCTAAAGACGTTGAATTTACATCACAATATGTGACGGGTATAGAAGTAATATCCTTGTAAGCATAAACATTTAATTGTAAATAATATTATTAATTGTAACAAGACTGTTTCAAAGAATATGTAAAAATGATTTCTTATGTTTACGCGAATATTACACATTGGAATAAAACAGATTTTATCGTGGTTTTTTATTTAATTTTGGCCCCGAAGTTTCGAAAGCTTTCAGCCTGACCACCAAAATTAAATAAAAAACCGCGATATAATCCGATTAAATTAGTTTTATTTCAATATGTTTGAAATGAAAATCTATACGATTAAATTTATTTTTACTATAAGACAACTAGCGCCATCTATTGTCATTACACGAAACTATCCACTACGCGTTTTTATTACAGCCAAGCTAAAAACAAGCCACACATGGATGGAATTGAATATTTGAAATGAAACATTATATAACGATACTATATTTATCTTCGTATTAACAATACGAGTTTTAACCAAATATAGCAAACCGACTTCTATAAAAGGTTATTTTTATATTGTATTGAATAATTAATTTATTCAACAAATGAGTATGTTTATTTCATAATAATATTGGATGATATTTAACGCTTTTGAATACATGTGACGTAACAAGTGTTGTGTAAACACGTTTATGCTATTTTTATGAGACATTATATTCATTTATGCCTAATTTTAATAACAGTATGTTTTGACAAGACTGCAGAATGTAAACAAACTCATCTAGGATTTGTATGAATTGTCTAGATTTTGTGAATATATTAAACTAGCCTTTGCTCGCGGCTCCGCCCGCGTGAATAGCATTTTCCGGGATAAAAGTAGCCTGTAACCGTCTCCAGGGTCCCAATCTATCCCTGTAGATAAATTCATCAAAATCGGTTCAGTGATTTAGGCGTGAAAGCGTAACAAACAAACTCACTTTAGCATTAACTTTCACCCCCCTTTTCATCTCTTATTAACTAAAATTTCCAAAATTCCTGAAACACGTATTTATTTGTTTTACGTCAATAACCGAAATACAAAATTTTGTTTGACGGACTTTCATACATATTATCATCCCCTATTTTGACCCCTTTGGGGTGGAATTTTCTAAAATCCTTTATTAGTGGGTGCCTACATAACAAAATGAATATACAGTCCGAATTTCATGCTTGTAGCCTTGATAGTTTGCGCTCGGCGATGATGAATCAGTCAGTCAGTCAGGACATGTTATTTTATAAGTATAGATAAATGTGCAGGTTTAGGATTCATAGTATTCATAGATAGTTCTTGAAGATCATGCACAAAAAACTATTATATTATGCTAATTATTTTACTTTATGACGTTCCTCATTGGCATAAATTGAGCTGCTCTAACTCAAATAAATAATACTTCAATGTATGTAGTTCTAATATATATTGTAATAAGTTTAGAAAAGAGCAACGTTAGAGTTTCTTGCCCGTTCTTCTTTAACGAATCAGCATTCCGAACTGGCGGTAGAGTTAAAATTTGACTGAATCTAAATAATGTTTGACATTTTACGGATTCAATAAATGATTTGATTTTGATTTTGATTTTTGATTAAGCGAATTAAAATCGTTATGAGTAAAATGTCAGTTTACATAGTCGTGTAAGTTATAATCATGGAAAAATACCATAGGCATATTTATTAATATGTACACAAGTCATCTTATGACCATGTCGCTTATTTGACGTCGACGCTATTATGAAAATAGAAGTGCTTATTGACAAATAAGTATATAACTTTTTTATTTTCATGGCACAAAGTTACATATACGTCACAGTTCAAACCATGAGCATGTGTATTCAAGAGATCAATGACGTAAACAGTGTGAATCAAGATTTGTTGACATTATTAGTCGACAGTTTCAGAAGGACAGGCACTCCGGGCAGCCTTATTTTCTTTAAAATATTTTTTTGTGTTCATGCGTTTCGGTTTATGTTCATAGGCCGCGGTGTTCATTTACAATCAGGTGACCCACTTGCTCGCTAAATGACACATGTCAAATTATCTTTTAAAAATGTAAATAATAATCCTTACTAACAAACATTACCACGAGTGGTAATGCCACGTTGTAGACAGTATTGTTAACAGCAGAATGAGCCGAAATATGACATCTGTCTCCGACAAGAAGTAGCAGCTAGTAGCAGCTATTGCGTTTCGTACGGTGAGTGTGATATCCATAGGCTCAAATCCTCACTCCCCTTTCCGATTCAATCCAGTCAATAATAATCTCTTTTCTATAGGATCAGTAACGCGTCCATGATTCTTCTGGTATTGCAGGCGTTTATGGGCTGTGGAGATCACTTACCTATCAGGTGACCCGCTTGTGAGTTTGTCAACATCTGTGCTCAAAATAACATTGAATTCGATAACAGGGTAATCCAACCTTTGAATTAGAAGTACTGCTGCTATCTAGCGTGTTGAATAAACACTATTTTTATACAACATTAGCGCCATCTCTTACGCATTCCTTTAGTCCGGACTCAACTGCTCTTAAGTTTAAACCTGACTTCATAGATGGCATGGTAAGCATTGTGCCAATTAACGCCACCTAGTGAGTAAATGTTGCAACTTTACATTAGCAGTAAATGTTAGCCGTGTGCCAAGCTGTTTCTAATGTCTTAAAAACAATATAGATGGCGTTATAACCATAGAATATTTTATGCGACTGATTTTATCTGTTGTGGTGAAAATAGATAATATATTGGTGAAAACGATTTCACCAATAAATCGAATAATAAATTATATTATCGTACGTATAACTCGAAAATAAACGAGTTTCGTCAGTATGAAGTAAGGATAAATATTGAAATGGTTTGTTAAAAAATGTAATGTTAAGGGTACATATTTGTGTACTATAAAATTAAATATTTTTTTCTGGTTATAAACATAATATTATTAAAAAAAAAAAACAAGAAGAATTTGGCCGCCCGAACAGGGACTTGAACCCTGGACCCTTGGATTAAAAGTCCAATGCTCTACCGACTGAGCTATCCGGGCTCATGTCGGTAGAGGCGTAAAAGATATTCCCATTAGTAAATATGCTTTAGAAATATTATAAACTAAATTAATTTTTACTCCTCAATACTATTTAAAAGCATGATCAACTGAGTGACACTATTTCATTGTGTCAACGATATTTTAAATATTTGTGAAATTTATATTTCCATGGATTTATAATTTACACTCAGCTAATAGGTTTATAAATAAAATCAACAGCTATTAATACAGAACTACTCCCTTATGGTGCTGCCACACCGGTGTTAGAAAATGTTATATAACATTTTATAACACCGGTGTGGCAGCATCATTTAGTAAACATTTCTTAACAATTTGTAACATTTTGTAACATTTCTTAACATTTTATAACCGCAGGCGGCGGTACTTTTGAGAGCGGCGCCGTCAAAGAAGCCGTCAAAGAAGAATGTTCAGAAATGTTAGAAAATGTTATAAAATGTTAAGAAATGTTATAAAATGTTAGATTTAATGTTAGAAAATGTTTGTAAACATTTTATAACATCGGTGTGGCAGCACCATTATGGTGCTGCCACACCGGTGTTAGAAAATGTTATATAACATTTTATAACAGCGGTGTGGCAGCAACATTTAGTAAACATTTCTTAACAATTTTTAACATTTTGTAACATTTTTGAACATTTTTTAACAGCGGGCGGCGGTACTTTTGAGAGCGGCGTCGTCAAAGAAGCCGTCAAAGAAGAAGGGCCGATGTCATGTTTTCAAATGTTATAAAATGTTAGACAATGTTAGAAAATGTTAAGAAATGTTATAAAATGTTAGATTTAATGTTAGAAAATGTTTGTAAACATTTTATAACATCGGTGTGGCAGCACCATAACCCGTGGATACGGTGAGTTTAAATTCATTTGACGGGTTCACGACACACGTGATTTAGTTCAGAATCGTTGTAGGCGACGCGTATTAGGTTTACTAAATATTGCTTTATTGTATTTACCTTTATAGTTATTTCTTATGTATTTTGTGTACCATTAAGAGTTTTTAAATATACGATAGAGCGAGATGGTCGATACGCGGGTGTGTATACTGCGTCTATGGCAACGACGGGGTAGGCACGGAAACGGGAGAGCGGGACGGTCCGCGCGCTCTATGGAGCATTTTTTCGCGCCAGCACAGTCGGGACTATAAGTGGAACGTAACAGGACGCAACAATCCACACCGACGTATTCGATCATCTCGTATTTTTATGAATGCAATAATCGTGTTTTATTCGCACCCTTATCAAGTGGTCCTTCGAGCCGGATCATACATATTATTATTATGTATCACACACCACCACGATCAACGGTCAACACGCGAAGTAGTGCGCGTAAGGAACGCGATAACAACGATGAAGCTTCAACCAGTCAACCACCATCACAACAGCTAACGTCGAAGGCAATCGAAGTTTCTGGAGAAAAATTATCCAACATGGAAGAAACCAATGTCAAGATGAATGTTGTAGCGGAAAGCAGTGTCAAACCGAAACAACAACTTAAAGGACCCACATCTATGGCAAGTAAAACTTCGAAGGCTAAAAAGTCGACATCATCTTCTTTGCAAGCTCGAATAGCCAAACTGGAACTACAAGCTGCAGAAGAAAAGGCTAGACTTCAGATGGAACTTATTGATAAAAGGTTGGCAGCAAATATAGCAGATCTAAAAGACGAGATGACTGAACACCTCGACTGTCATACACATAGTGATGCCGATGTGGAGGGGTGGTTAGAACGCAACCAGCGTGAACTGGAGCAGGCACAGTTAGCCCACGATTATGGACCAGAAAAGGGCGAGCTTTGTCAACCAGTGGCACCGTGCCCTGGTACTTCGGATGGTACAGTTCAGATGCTAGCTAGCGCGATAAAGGATCTTGCCACCACCTCAGCTAACACTATGTCCAATGCTAATCTACTGAGCCGCATAAGCACGCCGCGAGACTTACCTGTTTTCTCCGGTGACCCGATGGAGTGGTTGCAGTTAAAGCATGCGTATGAAGATTCAACAGAATTATGCAATTTCAGCTCTAAAGAAAACCTGTGGAGAATACGCAAATGTCTCCGTGGACCCGCCAAGGAAGCTGTCTCAGCTTTGTTAATTACTGCCACGGAACCTAAGACAATAATGGGCGCTTTAGAGCTACGATATGGGAACCCTGACTGCATAGTTATGAAGATTATGCAGGACATAAAAAAACTGCACCCTATGTCTCAAGATTATCAAAAAGATATTGTTACATATTCGTTAAAAGTGCAAAACTTTATTGAAGCCGTAAGATCAGTCAAGCGCGATGAGTACCTGCAAGGAATGAATATAGTGTCACTCATACTGTCTAAATTACCTACAGTCCTAATATCGAAATGGTCAGACTACAGTTTCCCACTCATCACTGAGGGCAAGAAATCACTAATGGATATTTTAGCAGATTTCTTAAAAGAAGAGGCGGTGAAAATGTCAACGACAGCAAATATTCATACCCTAAGTTCGTACACGAATTATAACAAAGGAAATTATTCTAATCGTGCGCATGATATGGTGTTATTGACTACGGACATTAACGACACAAAGTGTTTATATTGCCGCATAGCTAAGCATAAACTTACTGAGTGTAAACGCTTTAAAAAGTCGCGACGTAAAGAGCGTTGGCGACATGTCAAGAGGTTCGGAATTTGTTTCAAGTGTTTATTATCGCGCCACGACCGAGACACTTATCCTGCTGTCGCCTGTGACATAAACAGTTGTGGCCAATCACATCATCGATTACTACATTACGTAACAAAGGACCACCAGCTCCAAAGCGACGTCAACATAACGGAAATCAAGGAAAAAAGATATGGAGTTTTATTCACCTGCCTCACCATCAGAGTGGTTCATATCGAACTGGTGTCGTCACTGAAAACGGACTCTTTGATCATGGCCGTCAGACGTATGGCTGCACGTCGAGGGTGGCCTCAATTTATACATTCAGACAACGGTACCAATCTGCGAGGTGCCGATAAAGAACTTAGAAGGGCAATGCTTGAGCTAGACCATAATGTGTTGGAAGCGGAGTCCCTCAACTATGGCACAAAGACAAAAAACGGCGTGCTACAACGTTCTGCAACACGCGTCGCTAGGATACCTACAGGTGTAGAGTGCTGAGCGTCGCACTGGGGTGGAGAATGTAGGCGACGCGTATTAGGTTTACTAAATATTGCTTTATTGTATTTACCTTTATAGTTATTTCTTATGTATTTTGTGTACCATTAAGAGTTTTTAAATATACGATAGAGCGAGATGGTCGATACGCGGGTGTGTATACTGCGTCTATGGCAACGACGGGGTAGGCACGGAAACGGGAGAGCGGGACGGTCCGCGCGCTCTATGGAGCATTTTTTCGCGCCAGCACAGTCGGGACTATAAGTGGAACGTAACAGGACGCAACAATCCACACCGACGTATTCGATCATCTCGTATTTTTATGAATGCAATAATCGTGTTTTATTCGCACCCTTATCAATCGTGATTACCGAAAATTAAAACTTTCAACATGTTCAATGAATTTTACTAATTAACTTTGCTGGTGGTAGGATATGCATATCCGCGACCACAGTACACATGGTGTTAAAACCCGCCAAAGTGACCCACACACCTTGTGTGGATCGCGTTACAGGATTAGCCAGTTTATATCTGGTTCTCCCGAGGAGCTTGCGACTTGACTTGATGGTTGGGGCGGATATAAAGGTACATCCCTGTAGCCCTGTGACTGCGTCGGTCATCCGCCTGTCCTGTAGCAGACCCCCGATTTGCTTCTTTCCTCTCCGAAGAGGAAACAAGCAATTGTACAGACTGGCATGATTCTGGTGACCACCGATAAATTCATTGTTGGTCGGTGGTTTGTGGTGGTGATCACGGGTAAAAATATATGCCCGTGAGCCCGTCAATGGGCCGACTCATCGAGTCCACAGGTAAGAGCCCCTCATGTAAATTACAGTAATTCAACTACATGTTATTGATTCTACTCGACGCTAGATAGCGCTAAGCGCCACTTGTCAGTATATAATACTCTAGTCTCTAAATACACTTTTTTTATAGCAGGGAGCGACAAACCCGCAAAGGGGATAGCTGATAGTAAGTGATCTTCACCGCCCACGCTCAAAATACCAAAAGGATCATGGACATGGAAAATCAAATGCAATCAACTAAAAATCTGTGTTCAATCGATCATTTACGTTATACGAATAATACAACCTATATGTTATTTGGTGTAAAAAAAACTATGAATGAAAATATTAAAAATAGATTAAAATGAATGGATCATGAATGAAAAATATATTATTAAAGATAAAAACACGTGGAGCCTTGCCAACAAACCATACGTGTAGAAGTTCAAACCCTGAGGACGATCTGCTCACGGCGGATTCTCTTAGTGGGGCACAGGATAACGAGATAGCACTAGAAACGCTACAGTGGTGTTTCGTAACGCCATTCAATTTTTAAAAACGCACCAAAGGCCAATGAACTTTCTGGCGCAATTTGCAACGCCAGCCGTATTGCATAGTCGGTGTAAATGATAAAAAAAAAATAAACAACACTCTACCAACTGAATGGCGTTATGATGACACACGACAAAACGTCTAAAAAATAACAAATTAACAATATACAGAGCAATCATATTCGATTCATTAAACGTGAAAATGAAAACAAATATATATTATTATCTGACTATACATATAGCCTATTAAATAATGTACTTTTAATTGCAACGATTTGTAGCCACTTTGTATAATAATGATTTCTAGTGAAATAAAAAACACCTGTGGTATTACCGAAACCGTGAACCATTTCCGTTCAAAGTATTCAATATTTTTTATTCGTCGTGCACAACAACTATAGTTATAGTGGAACTTGACAAGGCAACATTTTACGACGCTGTTTTACTTTGTCGAGATTTGCTTTTGTCGTAATTCTTACTTTATAAATTTAAATAAAATAAGGAACTCTTATTATTCCAGCTAGTGGATATAAAGCCTCAGTAACCCCTCTCATTACAGGAGGCCCTTGCCCAGCATGGGCAGTATGTAATATAGGAATGGTATTATTTTATCCAACGAAATAACAAATTATAAAATGCACATTTGAATTTATCGCTGTTATAAACAGACGTTAATAACCAGTTGCACTCACGAATCGCTACACAATTAGCGAATTAAGCAAACTTTTACACCTGTATAGCCACTTTCCATTCGATAAGAAGAAGAAGATATAAACAATTCTCGCAATTCCACACAATTCCACCCTGCCTCGATATTCCCCAAGTGCTATGACCTGTTCTTCAAACAAAGTCCAAGAAGAGTATTAATTATATCTATAGTATGTAACCGGAAGATAGCAAATGGTTTCGCAGCCAGCCAGTAGCATTGCCAGACTCCATGGGGGGTAGGGATCGCTAACCATCATGATGGCCACTCGTTGGTCTGCCCGGTGTCCATTAAGATTATAAAAAAGAAAGAAATATTTTCCGCAAGCGTAGTCGTGTCGTCAGTTCCCAGTTTACCTGGTTTTTATGGTATAGGACTTTTTTATCAATAGCGTCGGCGACAATGCATCTATTCCAGTAAGGCCTTACCTGTTCGAAACTAGTGCGTTCAACACGACACACTCATTGTGCGAAGAAAGTCATTGTTTACACACGAATGAATGACTTTGAATGTATTGAGACTGATGATTAATGACTGTTCTTTCGCACAATGCTTGTATAATACAAACAGTCTTTGAGATATCAACGAATAAATGATACGGGCGCACAAGCAGCTGAGGCGAAGTGGAGAATTTTAAAATGATAATAATTACCTAACTTTATTAATATAATAACAGAAACACTGGATGGCCCTGTCATTAGGAGTAGAGAATTTAGAATAATCTATTTTGTAGAGATCACAAACTAGAACTGGAGAGTAAGTAGAAAGTAATATGCAAGAAATAATAGTCGCCCCCATACGATGTATGAAGTAAAAGAGAAAATCTAATTAAATTTTACACGCGTATAATTTTACAGTGACAATTATGGTTTACTATTTTTATTATGAATTATAAACTGTTATATTAGAAAACCTAGTGTGATTCGATGGTAACTTGCAAACCGGGTGATTGTTAGATATTTCATCCAGTCAGATAGTTCGGTGTAATACCAATCTAGCTACATGACACCTGATGATATGTGCAGTGCAGTACGAGAATAAAGTCGACTAACGATAGACAATGAATCTTTCAATGATGACCAGGAGTATGTTGACCTCAAATAACTAAAATTAAAATAAACCGATGTTCATTTTGAGATGGGAAAACATTTAACCAAGAGAGTACATTAACAAGAAAGGTTTATAAATAACACGTTAGAGATAAACATTGAAGTTACGCTGTTAGCGAAGGGAAAATCTAAAAATAAATTGAGAACCAAGAATGTTAGGTGTTGAAGCTTAATACAAACATCTGAAGCATACACAAAGGCTTTGCATAATATGGAACTAAAACAGTGTAAAACTTGTCGGAACATCTCACAACACGTTCATGCATGAATGAGAATCGAAAAACAATTTATAACAGTTGATTGAAAAAAGAGGACATGACAGAAGTCAGAACACATGCGTTTGGTAACCACGTGAGTCACCGGGTCGTTACCAAAACAAAACGCATAGCCCATTAGAGATTATTCCAGTGTGTTACGTATGATATGACATACATAATGCATATACGTACAGGATATAGACCTTACTGGATGCGATGACGTTATGGTGTTGGAATTAGGTAAGTTTTGGTAGTTAATAGTTTCGATCTCGTTGTTTGTTGAGTCAGGCGAAACAAATTTAGAATGTATTAATTCAGCCAATCTATGGTATCCTGTCTATGTCCAATCACAGTCCTATCATTTTAGTTTGTTACCTTACATTTCACCGAAGTAGCTACTATATGATGCTATCAGCCTTGTTTTACTACCCCACTCTTGGGCACGGGCCTTCTCTACGAATGAGGGTTAAGTCTTAGTCTACCACGCCGGCCTGATGCGAGTTGTTAGACTTCGAAACTCTGATAAAAAAATCTTACTTAAGGTTCCCTAACAGTGTTTCCTTCACCGTAAAAGCAAGAGGTAATTAACGACGAATACACACGACTGCTCAAATAAATTAATATAGAAGTACTTTTAAAAATACACTAATAAAATAACTATAATTTTGGAATGTGTTATGCATGTGTGAATATACCGCTAGTTTAAATAGTGAACTATATCCGCTTTCTTATTATCGTAGATAATAAACAACGACCAATATTAATTGGTCGTATTGCCGACCTTGTCAAGTTCCCAAACTCCAACGATATAAACAATTATTTGGAACGAGTCGCTTGTATAGAAAATACTGGATTTATATGCAACAAAAAAATTACAAATATACGTTACAAATAGTTATTTATAAACACGAATGACTCACGGTGGCGGTGTGTGTCGGAGACAGTCATCGTACCTGCAACAAACGGAAAGCACGTCGGTTAGTGATTGTTTTTTAAACACAAGCTCACATCTGTATCGTTGGAGGTACGCCTCCAGCGATACAGATATAGAGGTATAACTACTGTAGCAACGATTCGCTCAGCTTATTATCCGTCCCATAATGTGATAGGTGGGGTATTCTATCGCCATATCGGGTACAAATTCTAATCCAGAGGCTTTTATGTCGCGTGAGGTGTTCAAGTTTTCAAGGTTTCAAGTCGAAAAACTTAACACTAATAATATTTTTGATTCATGAGAATCATACCCACCGGTTTTGTTATTAACCCATCGTATTATTGTATCGTTCTATGTATGTATGTATGTCTTTTCGCATAAGTGTGCGAACTTGGTTTCGTTTGACGTATTCCGTTCGGATCACCGTGCATTTGACGCATGCATTGTGAGCTGTCACTCAATTCCATACTTTGGAAACATACGCGTTATTGTATACATCAATGCGCCAACACAACTTACAAGTTGGAAATGTTTGAGTGCGGACATATTGGACTAAGCCTAAAATATTATAGTACAATCAAAGTAAACCGAAAATGGTAGAGATATAAATATTGCCCAGACAAAAGCTGCAACCACTTGCCATGCGATAAAACTCTTTTTTCGATAACTATTTAAAATGTAACACGAACCATTTTGTTGATGTCTAAGAATTTGAGTGATTACAGCAAATCATGATAATCACGGTAATCGACATTCGGAAAGCACTTCAGGCGTAATTTACGTCGTCGATCTTCAGACGTCTAACAACCATATACATAATTACCTGCATATTGCAACACAGTTGCTTAGTGTGAAGTCAGGACTATGTGTGTGACTGTTTGGTGTATTTATTTATATATTGTCCCGAAGATGTATGCTTACACCTAGTATATATACTAGGCCAAACCTGTATTATAAAATATACAATTCGATAGGTTATCGCTGCTCGATAACTCATTAAATTAAGCGACGGAAAATCGGCGACGTAAATTAAGTCAGATGTGTCTCGGAATTTACAAATTCTTAAACGGCACGCACAGTACAACAAAAAGTGTTTATTGTTAGCATGGCAATGGAGTAACGCAACGAAACTATGTAGAAAATGTATTCATCGGCAAGTGCAGATTACGAATTTGAGTGCTTCTTGCGTCAATTGCAATTGCGCCGCGTTTTCATCAATGCTTTTTCGTTTTATTACATTCAACTTAGCAAACAGAATATTTACGATAGCCACCATGGGGCATCGGGCGTGTAGCCGGCTTTGAAACGAAAGGAGTTGGATATCTGCACCCAGACAAACGATTCCGCAAATATTTGCGGAATAATATAAGAGTCCAAGTGATATGGGACCGACAAGTTTTTCAGTTTCTGAAACGCACGGCACAAGACTTACATCTTAGTGCGGGGTCAGGACTTTTGTAGTTGAGATGCGATGTATGTATTCATATATGAACGAAGTCCATAAACTAGTGACAATCGATGTTAATCACATGTTTGTGACGCTATACACAAAAATTTTACAGCACGAATGAGCCGATTCTACTGGAATAGTCAGCTATGGTCATCAGTGTCATAGAAAACAGACGTGAATTAGTAAATTAGGTTTTGCGATTCGTATGATAGTGAGTTTTTTGGAGACCCAAGCCCATCAAAATCAATCAAACGAATTTTTTTGCAAGTAGGCCACAAAGGGTTTTTTTTTTACGCGTCAGTAATAATAATAGATAAATAACATTGAAATGTCTCTACCGGTGCTTTGGAAATACCGACTGGTCTGAGAAGAAGCACCAAGAAACTCAGCCGTAGGTATTTTGCATTACATAAAAGTTTGTTCCCAGTAATGCGCCAATTATACGCTGATCCTATTATAATCAAGTTAATGCGTAACCAGAATGACCAATATTTATGATCATTAGCCTACGTCATGATGAATCAGATAACATGAGTGGGTCAGATTGCACAGTGATGCATTTGGAGCTCGGCCCCTGATTCTTGCACTACACACTTATCATACCGTTAATTTATAACACATTCGAGTTTAGATAAGTCGAATCTTGTATCTTGTATGAGAAATCTCTGCCAGATACAACAATTGTAATTAATGATTAAGCTATTATAAACTATAATAAGTATCAAAATAAATAAGCTTTGATGATGAATATTCTAATGTTACGTTTAAAATTGCTACAAATTGTAGATGACATATTTCAATAAAGTATAGTACTGATAGTCAGATATGATTTTTCCCACATTAATTGGTGACTCTGTCGTGCCAGGGTTAAAAATATTACGTCATCAATCATCATTACTCTTGCCCTTATCCATATAGCATAAAAAATTTGGTGTTACGGCTTTCTGCCCGACAACCCCTTCTGGTTCTACCCTCCCTGTTATAAATTTGAACGACATTATTATAAAAAAAAAAACATTTAAACTAACATCATGAAGTCCCTCCGTAGGTAGGATCACTTGAAATAAAGACAAACGTCTGGAAATGTACCGAGAAAAGAAGTAAAAATAAAATACTGGAGACATTTATCGAGAATTTGACTCCGTACACTGGATTTAGAGAGCGATTCTCAACATAACGCGCGCCCACCCGCGTCTTCTGGGAAAAATTGTTCACAACGAACGGTTCAGTTACGCGACACCATTGGCAATGTCTATTTAGAACGTTCCAAATAAGCAGTTTCAGTGTGGCTCCCATGGGACACGAGATCCATAGTTGGGTATTTGGAACGTACAATTGCAAAGTTTGTTCTATACATTCTGATTCACATTTGTGTTGCCAAACGACAATATAAATAACATCGAATAGCAAAATAGTTATGGCTATTTATTTTTCCCATACAAAGGAAGCTACAATATTCTAACAATATCATGGTAAAGCGTGCGGAATTATATGAGATGAAAACGTCGGTGACGTCATAGCCGACACAAATTTGGAATGAAGAGATAGTAGAGGCGGAGGTTTGTCTATACTGATACTGTGCTAACTAGACAGTGGTTGCACCATAGTGAGTGTACCACCATAGTGCAAACTATAGTGAAGTAAAAACTGAAAAAAAAAACTACTGTCGTGTTATTCTGTGAGACAGTGGTACTACTCCGGTCGAACGGTTCAATCAGGGTGACTCACCATCTCGTTTGCCGGCCTTATGCTATAACAACGTGTCTTTATTCAGGGTTTATGCTCACAACGACGCGGTAAAGCTCCTCGATTTACGTAATACTTGCGAGAGTGACACCCCAGGCTTACGTCTCCGTATTGCATGCCCATATACGTGTGGGGTCAGTTTTAAATTCGGTAATCCATATAAGCCATTCAGCTTGTGACATTCAACACGCCTGTGACATATCGCGCAAGAATTTATAGTTTACAACATACAATAAAGCTTTGTATGGAAATGGGACTTCATTAATTCACTCAACTTTGTTATGCGTACAAAAATAGCCTTTCTAGTTGTACACTTGTTTAATTAAATGTGGGCTTATATGGTTGATCGAGCGAGAAAAATTGGGACTAGAAGAAATATGGAGTTAAAGGTCAGGGGTCAAATAATACAGTGTGTGTAATTAACATTAATATAGCATGTCGTAAAAATGTTTAAAGATAAGTTTCTTATAGTCAGAATAAAACCAGTACATAATATAAGATTTAATGGTCGGCAAGTATATCTAGTATTTGTGTATTCGCTAAGTACTTATAAATTGCTCGATAGATATTTATGTGGTTAGATACTAAATAATGATATTCATTGAAATAATTTAGTATTTATGATAAAAATACATTTGTTCCGGCAGGCCTGCTTGAAGATAAAAAAAAAAAAACATTGTGCCCAAAATATGCTAAGAGTTTTCAAAGGAAACCAACAATGGTTTAACAAATAATGGTTAATGATATCTGTTCCATTAATCCTGAACCGTACATATACCGAAAATTTACACAAATACTAGGTTGATGTAACATTATCTGTTAATAATAACAATTGTGGAGTTCAATAAATTGAATTATAACTTATAACAACAATTATCGTTTCAATAGTTTGAGAAAATCGCGGGCATATGTATGTAACATATAAAACATATACATAGAACAAACAGAACTTCCTTTTGTAAGTCGTTTAAAAAATACAGTTCAGTATATATACATTTTCCACAAGTTCACCATTAATAAAGATTTAATTGAATTAATAGAACAGTTTTGAATGTATACCCGAGGCAGAGTTCTAGCCGCCTCGAACATATCTAGAATCAATGATAAATAAATTGATTAGACAAACGCGACAATCGTGGGTGGTCTCACTCGGTATTCCGTTATGATAATATAATACACTGTTTATAATCATATCATTATACAACCGATCCATAGATACGTGCAGTTTTGTTTAATTATTTACTAGGGCTGTACCTTTTCATTATATCCATCACTGCTTGTAAAATAATGAATGAAATCTTGTATGAAAGATGCATTTGCAGTTTTCAATGTTATTTATCACATTCTTGTGGCATTGTCTATCGCTATCTCGTGACAAAAAATCCAAAATAGGTATTAGTCCATTTTTACAGATAAACCTTACTGTAAAAAATTGATCAATTCGCCTTATTAAAAGATTAAAATAACATTGTACAAATGGGACGGCCACTACTAAGGAGTTATGAATTATATAATCGAAGAAAGAAAATAATACATATATAATCGAAGAATAAATGTGAACAATTTAAAGTTACATCCATTTGCTCAAACATATACACTTATTTTTATCGGTATATTTCTTTACACATATCTAATAGTAATTAGTATACTAAAGTATTATTAATTAGGTATGATTATTCACGATTTAATTGATTAAATGTAATTATACAATAATTATCTAGATATTAGTAATAATTATGAGTGGCGCAGTGGGGGAGAAGCCGGTTGTGCAACGAGAGGTCGTCGAATCGTTTCTCGCGCAGAATAAATGTTGATGTCATTTACAAATATTTGATTCGGATCTGTGTGGGACAGCAAATCCCTCATATTTTCTGATATACACGATACAAGTTCAGTGAGGAGTCAGGACTATGTGAATATTATTTTTATATTTTCCCAGAGGCATAAGAGTAACACATAGGTTTATATATTTAACATTAATAAACCTTCCTAATAGGACATTAACATAATACTATAATATAAAGTAAATTAATAAAATTTACTTTACATTGTGTTAATGTACTATGTTAATGCCCTATTAGAAATTGCAATCCGCAGCGTTTTAGAAGCATTGTGGGTGTTTCATTAGGGGAACCCGCCTTCTTCTACTTCTTCGCCTTCAAAAGTCCCCTAATATTGCTATTACGTAACTCATATTATGCAAGTTTCATCAAACGCTACCTCACGGGCAGCCCAGTTGGGCGGTGCGGAACAACCCGCAGCGATGTGAATGAACCGGGCGAGCGAGTGGCGATATCGGCCGGCGCGGCGGGCACATTATCACCGTCCCCGTAACGAACAGTAATATGTAGAGATGTGCCGATTATGACTTTGGCCGACTAGCCGACTAGCCGATTAGTCGGTTGTAAAGAGGCCGAATAGTCGGCCGAGCCGATCACCGTTTCGGGGATATCCGTGACGTTTCGTTTATAGCTGATCCACGCGCAAGTTGCAACCGCCGCCGCCTGCGAGCGTGTCGGAACCTATTTTGTTTACGTCGCATTGTTTCTTGATTTTTGCTTCTGTATGGTCAGAGCAATGTTATTGTGTAAAAAAATATTTTTGTGTAAAGATAATACCGGTGTTGTTTATTAAAGTGAAGCTCAATTAAAATTTTATCATGTTAAAAAGAAAGTCTCGTGTATGAATTTTTTAAGAAGTGTAAGAAGTTGGATAGTCGGCGCTCTTTGCCGAATAGTCGCCGACTACAATAGTGACCGGATAGTCGGCTTTACCGAATAGTCGCCGACTAGTCGGCACATCTCTAGTAATATGTTATTAGTTGTAACAGCCACAACGAAATTAACTACGCCCCCGCCCTCCGACGCGCCTACTGTCGGCGAGACAGAATGCGGGGAATACCAGACCACCATTGTTTACCGGTACAAGTCAATGCATTTTGTATGTGGATATTGGCATTTTTGCTATTCCATTCCATTTTCTTAATTGAGATATACGAACCATTTATACTAATAGTGAATTCACTAGCCCCGTAAAAACATAACATCGTTGAAAATATTACATAGAATATTACTTAATCTTTACATAGTATAAAATAATAGTTTTAAAAAACTAAAAAACACGCTTTTATAGAAAGTCTAACTAAAAAATTGAAAATAAATTTGAAGAAAACAATGTATTTTATTGTAAAAAAAGCGTGCGGTGCATGGTGTCAATAGTAATCAATATAACATTGACACATATGAGTAGAAGGATTATCATTTAGATAGTATCTTAAAAAGGCACCCCACGCTTTTTTTACAATAAAATACATTGTTTTCTTCAAATTTATTTTCAATTTTTTAGTTAGACTTTCTATAAAAGCGTGTTTTTTAGTTTTTTTAAAACTATTATTTATTTTTCATTTTTTAGTTAAAATATAAATATATTGTAGCAGAGAGTATAATTTTAATTTTAAACCCGAACATCAAAAAAGCGCCATCTATTGACACTATTAGATACTACGATATTCCCTATAATTAACGAAGATCCAGAGAGTACAATTTTAATTCCTAACCCGAATATCAATAATTAATTAAATTAAATTATTATTTTTATTATTAATTTATAATTTTTTTTTTTATCAAATTATTGTATTGTCATCGGTCCTCGATAAATCTACAAAGTTTGAACGAAATCGGGCCGTTTAAAGTGGGTCAAAATCGCGCCCAAAGGAGTCGGTTACAAACATACAAACATACAGGTGAAGCTAATAAAAAGCGTGTAAAAATGAAGTCGCTTCCGGTGTCTGTTCGCTTAGATCTTCTAAACTATTCAACTGATTTTAATGAAGTTTTCAGCAATAGATAGAGTGATTCATGAGGAATAATATATAAAGCAATTTTAGACAAAAATGTAGAGAATTAGTTTCAGCGAAATAAAAAAGAAGTGAGATATTTGTTAACATTTTAACTTATGTAAAGAAAATTAAAAAGATTGTCGGCTATGAAACAGGTGCTACTTGTAAGCAAAACTAATTTGTAGATTTAAAATCAAATAATCAATAAACAAACGAATAAGCCATGAAAAGAAACTAGATTAGTTTTAGGAAATAATAGCACATGGTACTTTTAATTAAACTGTTGTAATTATAAACGGTTTGTTCGTTTCAAAACTGTTGAAAGTTCATTAATTGAGAAGAGAAAGGGGCGCACACTGAGTAATATTGTATAACATTTTAAAAGGTGCACTGCAATGCCATATATTTTACTTTCCGCTTTAATTACTTCTATGGCTAATTGTTACGTGAAATACATCATAATTACACCTAAGTGGACTAATAATGCCGTTGTTTATTAGAAAACATTTCTTTCAGCGATACGTAATAGGGTAACACACGCGATTTTTTAAATAATTTTAATAATTAAATTACGGTATTCAAACCTATAACCAAAAGAATTTCATGTGAAATCCGGTCAAAATTATATAAGTTAAAAGCCATTTAAATCCGATAGAAGGGGTAACAATCATATACGGAAAAAGTCACAAAATATGTCACGCCTTTAAAATGCACGGGTGTGAGGGAGACAGTGAGATATTCCCACTACGCGTCCAACTTTGCTCCTAACAATATTTAAAAAAATTAACTGCGGCCTCACTTTTTGCCCAATTTTAATTCTGTTTTCGCAAAACATTTTCTATTTCGTATTATTTTTTGATGCATATAAAATAATGTGTAAATTAAAACATAGAGTAATACCATATTATCATAACTAGTCCATTAATCTTATACACCTAATAGAACAGTAGAATCACTTCTGTCAATCTGTACACACATCGTGTATAAACTGCAGAAATGATTTCGTTATAGATCTACTATTATGTTAAGCGGATTAGAATATAAAATACCCTATCCTTGAGAACTACACTGGCGCGGAGTCTCAAGCAAAGGCTAGTGCAATAATCATTGCAAATTAATAGATGTTTTACAGTAAATTGAACATATATTTACATGGTGGTAGGTCCCTCATATGCGAGAGGCCGTCTCGATAGGTACCACCGCTTTGTCTATTTCTGCCGCCAAGCAACAGTGTGTAAGCACTGTTGTGTTCAGGTTTGAAGGACATTGAATCCAGTGAAATTACTGGGCATTATGAGACTTAACATCTTATGTCTCAGGGTAACGAGCACAGTTCAGTGCCATGCAGTGCTTTGCAATTCAAAGTTCTGTTTGATGGTGCTTCTGTTTATGGGCAGGCGTGGCGCTTACCATCAGGCGAGCGCCTTGCTCGTCTTGTCATTCAATCAAATAAAAAATATGTATGTATATATTAGTAAGTTTACAATAATAACATGGCAGGAGTTTAGCGATAAATTCCACGACGCTCACGAGAATTTAATCTGTTACATAGCTAGTATACAAATGTAACGCACTTCAGGCCACTCCAACAAATACGGCTATTAGGCAGGCGAGACCAATCAATATGCTTTCAGTTGCTTAAATATTTGTGTTGGATGTAATTACAGACGTCGGCAAATGATAAAAGTTCTGACCAGAATCGTAGTCAAGTAAGAGTGCGTATTAAATAATATTTGCAACTTCATATAAATCGATACAGATAATAATGTAAAAGTATCAATAACTCAAATTGCTTATTGTGACATTGCTACTGTTAAATAGTATTAGTTATTGTTTATATGTGGCAAAGTGACGCTAAAGATATTTTTGGTGACAGACTGTTTTTTTTTCATGACAATACAGCATCATTAGCGATGAATCCATCTTAATTTGTTACAATATAGTTATTTGCATTATGCATCAATACCATTGAATCATCGACAAATGAGATGTACAATAATCAGTGGGCAATAAACTCATTGAAAATATTTGTCTTTTTCATTTATTTATTAACATTAATTACGAGACGAGGAGGTTGCTCGCCTCCAAGCGTAGGTAAGCACCACGCCTGCCCATAATAAGACACAATTCAATACAGAACCTCGGATTATGAAGTACTGCATGATACTGGACTGCGCGAGTTTTTCCGAGACATAAGCTGTTATCTCATAATGTCCAGTAATTATATTGGCTTCAATGTCCTTGAAACCGGAACATTGGTTCTTATACCCTGCTGATTGGCGGCAGAAATAGACAAAGCGGTGGTACCTACCGAAATGACCCTTGGCTTACAATACGGTGAACAGTTGAAGGTAATTATCTCCAGACAAATATCGCGAAAGCTGACGTTAAGTTTGTTTCGCCTTTCCCTTAGAGGTATGATGCGTGAAATTGGATGCGTGGAACACAATATTGCAATATGGTCAGATAGTATATTTGTATTTCAAAAATGACATTTTTGAATAATGTGTTATTATTTAAACAAAATAGAAAACCTACTCAAAAAAACTAAGAAGCTAAAAATAAAACTAAATATTTTTTAGACGACGTTATCAATCACTGACTAATTAAACTACAGCAAAAAGTGTTTGATACACTATTTATGATTTACCGCAATTGTAGAAAAATAAATATTTTCAATAATTGTAGTAAATTATATTTATTAGCCTATCTATTCGGTAAGTTATATATTTTATCATAGTACAAAATTCTCATAAAATAATGGCTGTCTGAGAACTGGTCTCGGTCATGGTTGGCTTAAAACATCCCGATTATAAAATTCTTTAGAATCAACACATCTTTCTAGATCAGCATAGACATTTAAATAACATCGACATACTATTTTCTTTGAAATAAAAACGTCATTAAAAATCTGGTAACGTCCGTAGAATTTTCTACGCGACCAAATTTGAACTGGTTCTTGTATATTAAATATTGGCCACTGTCGACCTTGGGGTGTTATAGTCAACGTCCGATGGAATTACATAATTCCCAAACGAGTCGTAATAAAACGCACATTAAACACACGATCGGCGTGTGTCATTTTTTAAGGAACCGTTGATGCCGTCACCGGAGCATCGCTTTGCAGCGTGTGATGTGCAATGTATACCCAGGCGGCGAGAACCTCAGTACCGTAAGTGTAATTTCTAAAAATATCTATGCTCTTAGCACATTATGAACATGTATGTGGTCAGGGAAGATTGATCATTTGCTTGATAGAAGAGAGGCAGAAGACGCCGTTCTGTGATCTGGTGGACAAGCATGGTCAAACTAATATTATTACAGAGACTATTCGACAACCGGGAACAGGTCCTTTTGATTCCGTAAAATGAGGAGGGCTGACCGTTTTTTTTCAATTAATTAAAATTGTTTGAGTTAATTTGTAGCTTCTTAAACACAGCATATCTTGTATAGGATGAAATTTATCTTAAATTTTTTCAACCAACGTTACTTCCAATTGAGTTCTTCCAGTCACATACACATAAATAGGTACTTTAATTATAAGATAGTGATATTATGATATATTGCACTTACGCTAACATTAATAAATGTCTAGGACTAAAAATAATATCTTTAATAATTTAATTAAACTATATTAGTTATCACACATTACACTGAAACATCAACACATAAAATGGTTATTATACATTACTTGTGCAGTATCAATAAAATGCACCGCGCCCATCACAATCGGTAAATAAGTGGGTCGTTCGACAAGTCGAGGTTAGCGCGCGTCAAGATCGAAACTAATTGAACATTATAATTTTTCGTACTTACCGTGATGGTAGGGATCTCCTTATCTAAAATGGCACTCATCGCCACTCAATATTGAATCTTAATACACGCAAAATCGAGTTCCGCGAGAATTGATGAAGCGCGACTTTTAACATTAGACTAGTATTAATCCACATCTGTGTTCTTAAAACCAGTTTCTTGTAGATTGGCCTGTGGTAGATTATAGCGGATGATTGACGTGTGCACCATAACGTCGTGGTTTTACTGGGTGTGACTGATGTTTGATGACTGATGAGCCAAACAGTCTAGAGTTGGAAGTTTGTATGTCAATTGTCGACTTGTGGCCCGATGGTAATGATTTTGCAGTGTTATTCGAGCGCGTCCTAGGATGGCATGATTTACTCGCTGGCCGACCGAGACCGCGAGAGAAATGTGTACCATCTATGTGTCTTTGTTTATTTACTATTTTTTGCTCGTGGTTCGTGGCTGTTTATACTGAGGTAGTTTTTTATTGCCGATAATGCCGCTGCGTTCGGAAGCTGTCTTTTTACACCCGATGTTAATGGAGGTATTTAATTTAATTCCGTTTTAGTGCTGATTGTCTACAAAATCAATATCTGTGGGACTATGGTCACAAATTACAATCAAACAAACAATTATTCTTATCGATTAACCACAAGAATGACAACAGGAGGCAAGCCTACTACCATATCACGCACAAAATCTAATATCGCACAGCGCATATAGTTATTTTAAATCTAAAAATATACATTTTCAATTCCTTCGCGTTTCGAACACAGAATCTGATCGTTTTTAGAGCAATATCTGCCACCAAGACTAATAAAACGTAATAATTATCTAATTGTGAAAGTTTAAACTCGTAATTAGCTATTTTTATACACATCCTACTGCACGGCAATTAAGATCGAGGGAGTTTCCTCCATCACTCACTTGACACAAAAACAATATTCAAAGTAGTGCAATCTATACTCGTGTAATTACATACGTACATTCAAAATATAATTAAATATATAATCGCTTTTATTCGTAGAGGAGGCTCGTGCCCAACAGTGGGACATATAATGCAGGGTTGATTTATACTCTTATATATAATAGTATTAATAAAAGGCTTGGGCCTCAGTCCACGACACAGGCCTAATGCGATTTGGCTGACATCAAATACCCTCGAAATTTTCATGAAGAATTTTCAGGTACAAAGGTTTTCTCACAATATATCTACCGTCCCAAAAAAATGTGCATTTTTCTAGTTGGAGTTGACGACTTTCATCTCGCCTTTTGTTACCACTCCCCGCTGAACTAACGCTGCTTATAACCATATATTCAAGTCGTTGTATTGATATTACGTTAACAGCGCACCCCGCCCATTCCGAGGATTTTATTAGATCACATTCTATCGTTTACATGCGGAATTTTATAGACAGTATGAGGATTTTTATTAACTTAAATATTCTTGCAAAACTGATCATAGTGACAGCGCACGTTCATCGACGGAGGATTCCTGTAGCAAACCAAGTGACCGGTGCGACGCGGCGCACGCGTCCATATACGAGTAAGTATTGTTGCCAAACTATTTGGTATAACACATGAAGTGCAGGAAGCATTTTTCGTAACAGACGATCCGAACATCATGCACGGTCGTGTCACGCAAGTCCGTAAGTTTCGGCAACACGTTCGACGCGCACTCGATTAGTCGATTGTTATGAAACGGTTCCTAGAAATCGATAAAATTCGTGGAATAAAAATGCTTTTAATTAGCCAATTTGTCTATTATTGGTTAATTATAGAGGATATTTGAAAACAAACACTGCAACGCTTATCATATAGCATTTTAAGGCTGAGATGGGACGATTTACGGCCTCACCCAAGTGATTATATATTATATAGGCATTCTTAGCCAAACTATGTATTTAGATTAGAAACTATGCTATAATTTGAGATACTGTACTAAATATATATTCTTTGTTTCTATATTTGATTAATTCAGAAACCTTATTCTATATATATATCGCATCACTTCCGTTATGTCAACAATTTCAACGGAAATACTGCTAAGTTTCACGTGGCATGCCATTATCAATAGATTAAGATGTAGTAACAAGTTAACATTATGCTCATAATTTACTGGCATTATGTGGTCTTTGATAGTTTACATAAAATTTCAAATGCTTACATGATGATACACGTAATATGCGTCGTGGGTGGACAGTTGTGAGAAACTTCTTTATAGTTTAATTTATGAGTAAATTTTGAGATCAATCAGAATTCTAATAGTAAATATTTCCACGTAATGCACATTAAACGTGATCTAAGTGTTAAAGAATCCGGGCTTCATAACACCTATAACTGCGCTTTTCGTGGCATATGCATAATTGGTTCAATAGCGGAAATTGATAATATAAAAATGATGAAGGTGTAAAATAATTAGGTATATGTCGTGGTCAGACTCGACACCTCTGGCAAGTAAGTAAAATAGTTGGTGCTGATGTCTTTTGCACAATGCGCAGTGGTGTAGAGTGTAGAGTGAGTAGGCAGTATGCCAGGAATGTCAAGAACTGGTTCCTCCGATATGCGAGCGAACTGTAACTGCATTGGCCGCAGCCTGCACGGCTACATACATACCACTACATAGAAAACCACTTCCAGCGACAGACGAGGTGGTGTCTGAAAGTTTGTGCAAAGTCAATAAAATATAACGTATAACAACGTCACCACCATTTGTTTCTCTTTGCTTTCGTCAAACACTTATTGATGAAGGTCTGAGGGTTTGCTTTGGTTATTCTTTCATTCGTGTCAAAAATATATCTTAATAAAGGATTCAATATCTATATTATTTAGTTGGGACGTCGAATATCACTTTTTTAATCAACAATTTACTATAATGATAATGTAAACTCATTTACGTTGTATGCGGATTCAGCAGAAAAACGCGAAAGCAGGACATCGTGATCGTATGCAATAAATGCCAAAAAGACAAGTGCCCATTTAAAACCCCTTCCACGCCCTTCTCGTATAATATTATTCGGAATATTCACGTTACATGAGGATCTATAGTAATATAATACAATAACGACCGGTTCGAATAAACGATCTTAGCTTGATTCCCCGAATAGATAGCACAAATGAGCCAATATCAGAATACAGTTTGAAGGTGACGTGGACGTGTACAAGTAAGTCAGTTTTATTGGTTGATTTCCGTGATCTATCTGGATATTCAATCTAAGATCGTTTATAAATATCGTCCATTAGTGATCATACAACTTTATATCCGACTGTCTCCGAGGCGCACTGAGAGAGAGTAACTGGCTGTCTAGCAGCGGCATAGGATCTGAGATCGAAATCCTCTTGTAGTTCCTGATACCCATGACACAAGTTTTATTGTCATACTATAGGGAATGGGGCATCTTGTTGAACTACAAAGTTCAACAAGTCTGTGTCTTACTACGTATGTAAGTTTGGATAAACCGATGGAGGTTATATTTACATCCCATAATAATGTCATGCAAATGTTGAAAACCTCTTTTGAAAAGAGCAACGTTAGAGATTCTTGCCGGCCGAACTTAGTTACTTCGATTGTGATTTATTGATTAGGGGCCCAGTTCTTCTCTAGCAAAATAGCTTTCCTAACTGGCGGTAGAGTTCAAATTTGTTACATTCTTATCGGTTGATTCCACACTCGGCGTGGGCGTAACTTAATATAAGGAGCACCCGCGCATTTGAGCCATCGGTCTGTGCGTAGCCGAGACTGAAAACAGAACTGTTTGTGGGCAGAGTCGATATTGAGAAGTGGTAAGACAGAAATTATGGCAGACCCACGTTACCTACAAGTAAGTGTAATTATTGTGTGGATTATTATAGTGTGTACGTACACACGTGAGAGGAAAGAGCCGACTATGGAAATGGAGGAGGTCGGATACACCCATGACAATTATGATGTGAATTGCTAAAACATTATGTTATTATCGTAGATACGTCTGTTTATCGTAGAGGGATATAAATGGCATCTCGCAAAAGCTATCAGCCGCGATTGAAACCGATTAATAAAAAAATAAATATTATGCTTATGCTGACAACTAATCATCATAATCCCGGCTTACTAGTATAAACAAACATGTTTGCTCGTTATGCTAAAAACTTCGGTCACTTGTATTTAGATAGAAATTTAAATGTACTTATCATTTGCAAAATTATTATAAATAAAATCAAATCATGCGGTAAAATGAATCAAAAATATTAGATGTAAGGTTGTAAGAGTAAAATACTTAGAAAGAGATTACTATATACTACGATTTTTTGCAATAGCGATTGATACGACTTTGTGTGTACTAAGAAAAAAAACCGAATTAAAATTGGGGTATGTGAAATTCTTTTTGTGAGCTCTCAACGCGATTGTGGTAAAAGTAAATTCTAGCATGATGTTGCGAACACATTTATCTTATCTATAGAGAAGTAGATGGATATTAAAATCACGCGATTTGTTAATCGAGCCGCAAAATATGAAATAGTAATGCGCGTTGTGTAGCAGAAGGGAACGCTAGCGCCGGCCACCAACGTCACTGACACACAGAGCGCCACGGGATAAAACGAGAGTAAAGCGGTGCCAAATTTTTTCATCCGTCCGGCGCGGCACGACACGGCACACAGCTACGTGTACGTGTGAAATAGCCACACGTCACAAGAGGCGGTGCCCATGCTGTGTTTGAGGTTTTTTTATGGAACTCTAACTACGTCTAATTTATTTGGAATGCGCTGTGTGGGTTACCTATAAAGTTTGTCTAGCACCGGTTCGCTGTTCTTACACATTAAAAATTAAATATCGTTTCGAGATTGATATGTGATAACATAATAACGTTGCGCCACATTTGCAATAACAACCTGTTACATAAATCATTATTCATCGACTAGTAAGAATAATATTATGTTGCATTGATTATGCCATTTCCAACATATCATTATTGGCTGTTGAGTATTCACATTGTTCAAATTGGGTCATTATTCGATCATAATACTAGCCCTGAATTATACACGTCTCACAGATGGGCACGGGCCTCCTCTACTGAATGAGAGGGCAGACTTCACGTATCTTTGAAATTATTTTGGAGAACCTCTGTTGTGCAGATTTTGGGTGTTTCCTTACGATGCTTCCTTCACCGAGGAAGCAAGCGATAATTGACAATTTATAGGGTCACGCATAACTTGAGAAGTCAGAAGTGCATGCTCTTTATGAAGCTGATTTCGAACCTGCGAATTTCGTCTCGACAATCCGTACTGTATCCGTCTCCGCTGAGCTATCGCGTACTTATTATATTATTCGATAACGTGTACGAATTATACCACAGTACAAATATATTAGGGCGACACATTTATGTCAGATGCCAAAGCTCAAGTGTAATATTATTACAGGCACAACGCAAACAGCACAAGCCGTAGTTTGTGCGTACACATTTACGTGTCATCACTGTATTAAGGGGTTATACGCAGTTGCGAGGCTCAAAAAAGACGTCTTTTTATGATTTTTTTATAGAAACAGTTTTTATTCATCAATTACAAATGATGGTAATTCAAATAGAGCGTACTTTTGAGAATACAATAGCGCGTCGATCATGTAAAAATATTAATATGCACCGCTCTTGTAGATGATGTCCCGAACGACCTCTAAAAAAAGGCCCGTGGCGGTGATCTCCATTTCGGCGGTTTGAATTATCTGAAGTCAAAAAATATGATGCATTCTTTTAAAGGACAGATCAATGCAGGTATTGAACGAAGGAAAAATAAAAATTTTGATTATTGACAAAATGACGTCGATTTGAAAAAAAAAAATCATTTTTTACTGAAATTTTCGCTCCAAATTGTTAAAAAAAAATAGTAATACATTTTTGAAATTTTATTCCTTCGTTCAATACCTGAGGAATATATCTAAGAAGATTGTGTAAAAATTTTAGAGCGATCGGTTGAGCCATTTCTGAGAAATCGAGATCACCGACTTTGAAAATACCGTTTTGAGAAAAACGCGTTTAAAGTTTCAGAAGTAGTTCATACATAGCAAAAAAAAATTTTCTTCAACTTACATGGTATCATCTATTCCAGGGCCATAAGAGGGATCTTTTTCGAACTTCGCTTCTTTTTTCTCGGTACAGGCTTTTTATCAAACAGTTTTTCAGCCGCTACTTTCGCACAAGAGTGAATGTTTTCAATTATCAAATCATAAGTGTTTTGCGTTAAAAAAGCACACACGGCCATCAAGTCACAAAATTTAGCTGCGCTTTTTAATCCTCGTCCCAGAATTCTCATAACAAATATAAATTGTCTGTTTATTTTACTGTTAGCTGGAGTTTATAACACATTTTCACACTTTCAAACGATTTTGAAATCAAGTCCAGGGAAAGAAGCTTCAAATGTTATTTTTCCGTCACAAGAGTTACATTTCACACAATTACTTATCGTAGCAAATACAGTAATAAAATTTAAGATTCTATATTCAATCGAAATCGATCACGTGAAACTAAAATATCTTTCTGTATGTTGTTGATTTTAACGGATGCACTAAAACTAATCCGTCTCAGCAGTTTTTGGATTAAAAGCTTATGTCCTCTTTTTACCTTTATAAATATGGATATTTTCGGTATTTCAACGTAATCTTAAACATTTACGAGGCATTTTTATAACTTTTAAATAAAATGTACTCCATTATAAAACAAAAAATCTCAAAAACAAGTTTGAACTGAACGTACCCCTTTACAACGTGGCAGAACACTTTAGACTGACGAAATCAATAAATTAAAAAACGAAATACCTTCATTTTAGGTTATAATAACTGAATGTGACCTTGAAATACTTGGTGGACATATTATACTCACCTTCTACGAGAAAACACAGTAGTTCTTACTCTACCTGCTTTCTAACACGCTGGCGTGGCTTTACAAATTCAGGTATATCTCCGAAAATATTTATCGGATTGGCTTCAAATTTTTAGAGAATATACTTAAATATATGTACATTCCTAAAATGCAAAAAAAAGAAAATCGATTTTTTGAAAATTCTAACTGCGTATAACCCCTTAATAGATCGGACACACTCTTTGAGTAATTGATATTTGAACACTATGTAGATGTTATTACATGTTGGATCTGATGCGTTAAGTTCCAGCTACACCACGATGGAACTCAATCGTACCAGACACACAGATGTTCGAAGTTAATTTTAATTTTCCCAAACATGACCAAGACCAAGTGTTGTGAGACACTTACATCATCATCATTATCAGCCTGTGTCAATCCTGTGCTGTCTAATTCCATTACAGCAAAACCTGCACTGTTGCACTACCGGAGGGGGAGGGCGATACGTAAAATAGCGGAACTTCGACCTCCCCCGTCTCCCGTTATTCGAAACTATATGTATCAAAACTTTAACAAATCAACATATTGTGAACTCATTAATAAAGAAAAAAAATCCTCTGCCGGAGATAGGCATCGTGTAAAGCTTGCCATTGAGCCCGATCCTCGGCCCTACTCATCTAACTACTATCAGCCACCTCGCGTATGTCGTCGCTCCACACACACGTCACATTTACATGTATGCTGCATTTTGTTTGTACATAGATATGTTAAACATCAAGGAACAGATTATCCTAAAAATGATTCCGGCGTGCCAACTGGGTCACATGTCGGACATCAATAAGCGTGAATATAGCCAACAGGTACGTGCGTTCTAATAATACGTAAATGCGAACGATTTATAAAAAGTTTTCGCGTAAAGGGCGTCGTGTTTTACTTTGGTGTTTCTCAAGGGCATTGTCAATTGTTGTAATTGTAAAGCCAATACAATATACTGCCTTTTTACGTGGCAGTAATTTTGCTAAATTTTATATTGTGACAATTAAAAAAGAATTATTACTCCACAGTCCAAATGTAAAGAGACTAGACATTATACTAAACCATATTTATGAATATTTTGTCTCTCGTCATCTTGTTAGTTGATCAACTGCTAAATTGCATGCGGTCGGAACCATCTGAACAGATTTTCAATTGAATTGATCAACAAAAGTCATACAGCATTTTTGTTGAATCAAGTTAATTAACCAAATAAAATCGATCCGTGCGAACCCACTATTGGGTCGAATGATATAAAACGACAGTCACAAAACACGCAACAGTTCTAATGCTGTTAATAAAAGTTTATGAAGGGACTAAAATAAACGTCACTTAACATCACATTCATAATATCACAACGATTTAAATTTAAGATGTTCCAGGTTAAAAAATAGCAGCAGTCAACGTCCGTCATGGTAAAGAAGGCAAACGCGAAGTCGTATATGACGGGACACTTAACCCTAATGACGAGTGCTGTTATAATTTGTCTGTCTTGTGTCTGGTCAATGGAGGCTCTTCATCAATCGTAATCTCAGCGACCATTAAAATAACGGTTTTCTTTAAATATACAGAAAATGATATTATGTTGAGGCTTTTGAAATGCGTGCATATCGAAATTGAACTAAGAGATAATTTAATAAAAATATCAATTCTATCGTGGAAACATTATAGAGTATTTATAAAAAGGAAGATAGAATCACGATAGCAGAGTGTAAGTGGGCCACCGACACCTTAGGCCCAAAGTCCACCTTACCTCCACGTGGTACGTTATGTTGATAAATGGACGAGGCAATGATGAAATTTGGTTGACATGGCACATACCAAATCCACCGGCAAATAATGATGGAAAGACGAATCCTGACAATAAGCCAAGCCAGAAAGAAGATCGAAGTCCGATGGAAGAGATAAGAAACGGAACAATTACTTACGTGGTTGCTGGTTAAATAAATTTCTCAAATTGTAATCGTAACACGTCACACAATGCCGTACAAAAGTTAAGTCTAAAGAGTAACCGATACTTGAAATATTGATAAAAGTTGATGAACAACCACAAAGAACATATTCACAAAGATTCCTAACAATAAAAATAAGTAACAAAGATGTATAACTCAATTTTTTGTAAACGTAACAAACACGAAAAAATCTTATACGTATATCTTTTGTTGAAACACAATACTTTTATCATTTACCAGAACAAAAACAGTTTGAAGAAGGTCAATAAGCAAAAAAGGCGCAGACTGTCTTTGATTATATAACAAAAGTACAAACATGGGGCACGGAGAACAAGCAGATCACTTCCGTACTCTCATGACATGTTGGACAGATACTACATATATAAAGTATTACTCAATACGAGTAAAGTTTATAGTAACTACATGGCCACACATCATGTGGAATTATGAATTAATCAATAGATGGTATAAAAAAGTAGCTTTCAACGTGTAATGTTTGTTTGTCCGCTTATTTTTCCTAAACTATGCAACGGATTTATATGCCGTTTTCACTATTATTTAGATAATTTATTCCGGAAAGTTTATATGTATATATCACGCTATCACTCATGGGGGCACGGCACTAATCTGCCTTTCATTTAACCGCGAGGGACAGCTACTGAGTTAATCCAAATCTTATTGAATTTAAACAATATACTATTATTTTTGATAAAATTGATGAAATATGTGTAAACTTGTTAGATTGGTTAGTTGATGCAGAAAGCTGAAGAAAATGATCTTGAACATGCTTTGGGTTGGGTCGACTACGATTTATTAAATGAACTAGTTACATATATATTTTTTTTATTTTAGCAATGGCAATGTAGATGTATAACTTTAGATGCTACGTAGTACAGGATAGAAAGGAAAGAAAAGAAATGTACTATTTAAAATACTTAATGTAAAGAAACTTCAGAGGAATAAAATTAAGATTACTACAAATAGAAAGAAATGTGAACACATTAAATGCGAATGTCAACAACATCGTTAAAGATAGCAAATTAACATTATTATCGATTAAAAAATATGTCCAAGATAGTTGTTGCACTTTTAAGTAGAACTATTAACCAACGATATATTAGCGTAACTGTACTCACGGCAAATGTGTGTACTGTTCTCAAATGACACCTAAACAAAGGCTGCGCTGCGTGTCTCTCATTACTTATATTCATTATTGGGTAGTGGAAGAAAGCAGACACCGCGCAGACTGTACACAATGGCCACACCAGAACTGGGTTAATTGAAGACAACAGCGGCGATCGCCGCCGGCCGACAGCGAGATCAGATCTTATGGTTATTATGGTTCTAAATTAATACTGTAATAAAGTATACATTCGGAAATATTGACGACAGCATTGGTGACTGCGATATCGTTACGCTTGTAATGCGTATCGCGAGAAGTAATATTGTATTCTACGGACGTGTGAAAATGTGACTATTTCGGCATGTTCAAAAACGTATTTATTTTAAAACTGCCTGCAGACTGGCTTTTAAACAAAAAAGTAGTAATTAATATGAATGTTTTTATAGTAAATTCTGGAAATACTCAAATTGATCACATTTTGATAATCAAACGATCTTCATAATATGATCTTACGTATTTAGTAAATCCAATAATCTGAAATAATTTTTCAACAACTTAAGGTAGAACGTCAACACTAGCCCGCGAAATTATTTTTATTTATTTTTTGAAAATTGCAACTCGATCCTTTGACATATTATATCGATGAACATAAATTTTGCGCAAACAATCATTGTTTATCTAATGAATAATCATAAAAATTATTATCATAATCTTTTCAAAGATTTTAGAACTATAAATGTCAAAGAACTTTTTTTTCCCAAACTAGTATTTTTTTTATTAATTAACTCTGTGTCTATTATGATTGTGTGAAATCATTTTTATTGATATTATTATGTCAAACGATCGAGCTGCAGAATCTCAAAAAAACAATGAAAATATTCGCGATTCAATACATTTAGGTAATATGAATCAGAATAGTGATTCATTGCTAATAATGGTATACACTACGAACGAAGAGATATCGGTAAACTCAGCATGAGATTTCTTCCTTTTACTTACTTATATTTTACTAATTCGTTTAAGAAACTGACGTAGTTTACGACTAGAAGTTAAAAGTGCAATTTGACATTGCGAGCCTGGAAGGAAATTCCAAAAATAGGCTGAGCAACTTTCTCCAGTCGTGGTAGATCTTATCTGCACTGCGACACCACCTCCTACATTGATTTCCGTAACGTTTGGGACTTTATTCTATTATATATAGGATATATAATGCTTTTTAGGTATGACGAAACATTCGATAGGTTTTCGTTAATGATGAAACTGTGACTCCTCTAAATAATGGATACTAAAAAAATCCTCTGAGTTTAGCTGATGCTGTTTCTTTTTGTTGCAGTCATCGGGCTCAAAAGCAAGTGCGTCATATGACGGTAAGAAGTTTGTCGACCGGCCGTAAACACAGGCAGAAGGAATGTTCGTTACAAAAAGTACGAGGGAGATTTTTAGGACTCCAGCAATGCCATTGTACGAAATGCCATAGAAAATCTGCCCTTTCGCAGACAAACTTTGACTGGGGTACCACTCCAGACTTTTCGAAGATAACTAGGACACTTTTAGAATAGCTGAAACATGAATAAAAGTTTCAAATGAAAGTTGAACATGTAATAATATTGCCACCAGTCACCACTCAGGGCTCGTATGATTTTAATGCGGAGTGTCACTTACCGAACAATGCGCAGTGAACACAATAAGCCAACGTAATGTGAGGTAAACGGTATACCGCTTCCTGGCCAATGGACATATGGAGAATATTAAATGCGGCCTCAAACGTCGTTCTCATAGCAAATCATAATTGTAGAGATACGCTGTAGTATGAATGGGCCTGCTCGGTCGGTATGATGATACTGTATAGAGCAAATCCTCTTGAAGCGTATTTTTTTTTTTGGAGTTTACTGGTGGTAGGATATTCATATCCGCCCGGGTAGCGACCACCGTACACATGGTGTTAAAACCTGCCATAGTGGTTCCTTGATCCTGGATCGCATTCCAGGATCAGCCAACGCATATTCGCTTCTCCCAAAGGGTTTGCGACATGGCATGACGGTTGGTTGGGGCGGGTATAGGAGTACATCCGTGTATCCCTGTGTCTGCATCGGTCATACGCTTGTCCTATCGCAGGCACCTCGATCAGCTTCTTCCCTCTTCGGAGTGTGAAGAAGCATTTATACAGGCCGGCATGGTTCTGGCGATCACAGATAATCTCATTGTTTGTCCGTTGTCGCTGGTCTTTTGGATTGCACTGTGCTCACCTCGTCTCGTACATTCAGTAAGATTATCTCAGGTTCTAACAAATCCTTATCTCCCCTTTCCCGTTTCCTATGGAATTCTTTCAGACAATTGTAGTACAATCTGTAGACAGACAGAACTGGCTACAGTATGGCTCTACATTTCAAACTCTCTTTAGTTTCTCCGTATGTAAGTATAAAGAAAAAGTATAACTGGCCTTGAAAGTTTTTTGTATAATAGTAGTTAATAGGCTGCTTAATTCCAAAACAATACATGTAAAGTCTATCGGATTTAATTAACTCGCTAAAGCTTCCGGGACGCGTCATACACACGTTGATACGTATTAATTTAAACTTATGTATCTACGTTATATTTTTGTCAGTAATACTATAGCAAACGAATTTACTTTCATATTTAAGCGTATTTTTATTTATTTACTCAATTTATAATAATAAATCTCAACGTGCAAAATGGCACGTGCAAAACTAACCAGAGTAAAATTATTACAACTGAATTTGTTGCTGTCAGTTACTCTTACACCCACACAACATTAAACTAGATCAAAGTTCAATGACTTGGAAACAGTGAAACCCATTCATCATAGAACCATCAGTAGAGCAGTGGAGCGAGTTGGTGCTACAAATAATTACCGGTAAGACATCGACACTGGTGATGTCATCCGACTTAAAGCCAAATAGGACGCTTTTTTTCGAAGTTTTGTTTTCAATCAAGAATGGCGAATGGCTTAACTAGGAGTAGAACCGACTGCCGATACGGAGGTTGCTCGTCCGATTGGAGGTTCCTTATACCTCTGGCTTTTCGAAGTTATGTGTGTATTCATTGTAAATTATCACTCGCTTTAACGTTGAAGTAAATTTCTTGTAGAAACCTGAGAGTTCTCAACGAGAATTATAAAAGTATGTGAAGTATGTAAACCCGCATAATGCCAACGTGGTGGACAGAAACGGCTGACATAGGCCCACAGTTTATAATACAGCGCTATTATTATAACGATGTTTTCTATTTAGTGAATGTGTGAACCGCACATGAGTTCATTCATAGTGATAATGAGGGCGTGAGCAGCGAGCAGGAAGGCACTGGCCACAGCGGCCAAGCGTTCCGGGAAGCGACGGCAGACGATGCGCAGACGTCGATGACGTCACGGCTTCATCGGCCAATTAGCGCAACGCGCTTGTCAGCCTCCGTTCGAATCGTTTATTCAAAACACGTTTAATATAATTGAACGTGACAATTCATTATATTGATATGAATGCGTATAAATGAAAGTAATAATATAATTGAGAGTATATATATATTTTTATAAACTGATACATCTTGCATTCAATACAGAAATAATAATACGTACATGACGATGCCGCTCAGCTCGTTATAAGTAACATTAAGTCGGCGACACCAATGCTAACACATAAATGGGCGCCGTCATTGTAATATTTGGGAATCTAACTGGAAAGATGAATAATACAATGCTTTCGTGAACCACGTGTAATTCGAATTAAACTTCAAAAGATGACATTTATGAAAATATATCTTGTGCAAGGGAAACAAGTATTTAATAAAAAAACAGCAACGCTCCCCCACGCCGCGCCGCGTAGCTTCGTCGTCGTTTACAACAAATACCACCCAAGCCGCGTTACCGGTGTACATAAAGCCGTTAGCCTTGAAAAAAAAACTTAAAGCCACACGATTATATGGGTGTAACATGCCATTGAAACGAGGAACGCCAAGGCCGTAGAGTCAACGAACAGGACGTCACCTGTCTCGACAATATTATATTTATGGACACTATTATGAAAACACCTCGACCAATCGTCTCATTGATCTATTCTAAAGGCCGCGTACATCGGCTGTAAAATCAGCGGTTTCGATAGGCTTGGGTATCTCGATTGTCGAGCCTCATCAGATCATGAAACGTAAATAAATTTTGCGAACGGTGGGTCCACTAATTGCGCCTTTACCTACCCTATTACATGAATTATAACAACAGTAGACACAAAACAGCATTCATATTGTATCAACAATGATTTTGATCTTATGGACTTTCATCTAAACTGCACATTTATCTTAAAATCGACCCAAACTCGGTAATTCATAAACCGCACATTTATCTTAAAATCGACCCAAACTCGGTAATTCATAAACCAATATCAGATTGTCTGCAACTTGAATTCTATTGAAAAATGTGTATTGTGTATTTAAAATTCCTCGCGTACACTGCACGCCGAACACAATAGCATCGGATATATCGTTTATTATTGTAAAAGGCAAAGTGGCAGAATAGACAATTATTTGTAATTAACTAGCACATAATCCGTTATCCCTGGCGAATTCAACAGTCTATAGATAGTCATACCCATTCATAAAAATAGAAGTGAAACATTATTTTACGAGGGTTCATTTTGTTTTACGATTGAGGGTGTACCAACTAATAAATATCATTAATGAGAAGGAATTTTTGTACAGTTATGTGGAAGACTAAAATAAACTTTAAAGAAATTGCCGTGCATATTGCTACACAAGTGAATCTACATACTATCCTGTGTTACTACAATACAAATTAAAATAATCTACATGCAAGTTAGTGAGAGCATGAGGCGAGCGAGATGTGATTTATAACATTGTTCCCGTAGGCGTTACCAGCTGAGACACGTTGAATTTGCTTCCAGAAATGGAAGCTGTCTGTTCCAGAAGTTTCTTTGTTAAGTTGAGTTGGGGAGGTCGATGCACCGTCTTATAATATTAACTCGCACGCAGAATAACTAACAGTGAGTTCGCACAGTTCAATTTTAGTTGATCAACTAGATTCAACAAAAGCTATATGGTTTTTGTCGGCCAATTGGATTGAAAGCCTATTCAGACGATAGAATAGCATTCGATCTAGCAGTTGATCAACTAAACTAGAACCGTATGAAACAACTCTAAACGAATCTTTAAAATTATTGTTGTAACACTGTCTTCAGTGTCACAAAACAGTGTGCGACTAATGATTCATTTGTTTCTGTTAAAAAACATGTATGTCTATGACATTTGCTTGCCTTTCATTACAAAAAGGAAAATGGTTTAAGTGTTTTTATATTTCCTCCATAAAGAGTTAAATAAACGGTTTAATGTAAACAATCGTGGATATTTTTGTTTGTTTGTATTATTTTTACTCATACTACATTTAGATTATTTCAAATCAAGTCCTATCTAGTAAACTGTGTGACAATGAGTACGTAAGGTAAAACCGTTAACAGCATCATTGGATTCATTTTTATCCATAACCAGTTACAGCATATTAACAAAAATTCACTCATCGTATTACTTCTCTTATGACATGTCTAAAAAAATCGCGAATGTTTCAAGTTATCTAATAAAATATATTTTAAGATTTTTGATTGAATTAACAATGGAGATAAAAGTTGACCTTAGTATTTAAAATGTTAATAACTTTATTATTGTCAGACTGTAACTTTTAAATATTGTTTTTTTGTATAAGATTTCGTCCATTTTATTATCTTTAATCAAATATTACCACGTTCCATCGGCAGGGCAGATAACAATTTAAATTAATCGCTGTGAATACAAATTATCGTATTTTCTCTTTCCGCAAATATACCCATTTATAATCAGTAATCACACAGGAGCTGGCTCCTAAAGAATTTTCATCGGAGGCGATTCAACCGTTACGAATCGGTCGGCCAGCAACACCAACACCTATTTGCATTTATAATAAGCTCAAATTCCTCTCTCATAATTTGTGGCAGTAGAATGTGGAGCACGTAACTTTTCTCACTAAAATAATGAGATTATCTGATTGTTGCCCGAGTGTACCGTCAGTCTGTCTCGGTACATCACCGTGGTTGGTGTTCGGTTATCGCAACGATGTTACGTAATGACATTTTCTTTGAATTCCCAATGTTTATACATATGTGGACTGGCGTTCGGCCAATGGTTCTTTTTCATTGGTTTAATTCATTGAGCCAGTTCTTTATCGGCGTACGCGTGCGAATAGACATGGCGCGACCTCTACAAGGTCGCGGTATATTGCGACCACGAACAGGTTCGTGATAACTAGTTTGCCTGTCGCATAAAGAATACTTTCTTAGAAATTCTTTTACACACACGTTGTATGTACGGTGCCGGCACCAGTACTATTGGACGTGTTGAAAGGTGACTGCGACTCTTTGCGAATTGGCTTACATAATAAATTACAAAATTACACTCGGTTAGTTAATATAATATCAATAAAACAATTGTGTAACTCATATTGAATGAGCTTTGTATTTGGAGCATAGATATTAATTGCATTGTCGTATATAACAATCACCAGTTTAAAAGTCTGATTACAATACACGAACTTACTAATTATAATAAAAGCGGTAAGATTTCTAGATATATACATAACAATGATATATATACAAATAAGCTAAGAGATCAAATGTCACGTCACCGATACAACTTGTTATGTTTATATTGTTAACAGCTTTTAACAGGAGGCAGCGGCATGGAAGCTCTTTCTTTGGTTCCGAAGTTGGAACTTTTATTGTAGCAATAAATTGACTTTGGCCTTGATCAAATATAAAAAGAACGTTGCGTGTACAAAAGTAATACATCCCCAAGTATGAGGTGACTCGACGACCGTAGACGCAAGCGTGTCCACCATAAACTTCAATAAAAAAAACCCGTTTAATTAAACTATGCGGTGCATATTTGGAGGAGGTGATACGTTTAACCATATTATATTTAAATTTTCGGCTGGTTTTCCTTCTTCCGGCAAGTCAATTATGTATGCTGACCGGGTATTAATCGGTAATTTTTTTTCAGATATGCATCTTTACGTCACGTCGGGGTCAAGAGGAAATCGAAGTCGAAAATTCATTTGTCGGAGAATAATTTAGTACAATCATTAAAAACATTTAATCTACAGAACATCCCGTATATGTTAAACAGTATGAATATATGGATTTTAGGTATTTTTAAACGCAATACCTCTTACGTTTCGGGCAATTTACAAACAAATATGGACACTTGATGAGGAATTTTGAAGTTGACATGTATAGACAAACTTGACACGGACTAAATCAATGTTATCGCTAAAGTTGTGTACATTACAATCGATGTTCAGTGTTCACCTAAATATTGATGACATGCGACACACTACGCAGTTACCATTCTCAAACAGAACCTCTCAAGAGTCAAGACAAGGTTACACGCGCACATACTATATGTTTTAACAAAAATCACTACCAGAGTATTAATTCTTTTCAATTAGCTTGAATAATGAGACGAGTAGGCCTATCGCCTAAAAGCGCAACACCTGCCCATAATGGAAATAACATCACACAGAACTTTGATTCACAAAACACTGCATTGCACAGGACCGCGCTTGCCGTCCTGAGACATAACATGTTAAGTCTCACAATGCACAGTAACTTCACTGGTTTCAATGTCCTTCAATTCGAAACACAACAGTGTTTTACTCATTGTTGCTTTGCGGCCGAAATAGAAAATGTGGTGCTACCAACCCAGACGGCCTCTCGCATAGGAGGGACCTAGATACAGGATTCATTTTTACATCACTTAAGATCAAATCATTACATAACTCTTCACAAATCCATTGACATTTCGACAAACGATAAAAAGTGATTTAATTTAGAAACGTTTTAGAATAAATCGGAAAATAATTATCAAAAATAGATAGTTTCTCTTTCAATACCAGAGCTGATTAGCCAGTTTCTTTCCGGATCTAATGGTGTTACATAACATGTAAAAATTAAAAAAATATACTAATACATCTAAATTTCCCGATGCTGAGATAGAATCTTGTAGATACCTAAAGCATTTTATCGCGTATGACAAAAACACCAAGGCTTGGTACCATAATTCATCTCAAACGACAATTACGTTCACAATTTTTCCTCGTGTGCTACATTGAAAGTGGCACGTGTCTACAAACAAAAATAAGTTATATTTATCGAGAAGTAAATTACTACTTATACCATGTAAAAAATCGGCAAAAGAGCACCAGTAATTTGATGACTGTAATTTATATAGAATATACGATTAACTACGCATGACTTTCAATTCGATGACTAATAAAATGGTTTGTCTTGATGTTGGAAGAAGATTGATCGTGTAAATGCGTCGGTAGTTGCCAGTATCACAGTCTAAATATCATACAGTCTGTCAACGAAGGCAATCGTGCGATGCAGAGCGGGATTCTTCGCCTTGTTGGGAAAAAATTGCAACAGTGTTACTCGGGTTAATACAATCTGCTTCATGGGTTTACTTGGTGTCCCAGGTGAGGGATAGAAAACGACAAATATTGCGCGATACGACCCTATGCGATTCAATTTGTGGATCACAGCAAACTGACCTACGCCACAACGTAGGTTATACGTTGGTGGCCGCCTACGCATCTAATCTTGTTTTTCCCTCATCTATAACAATACCCGAGTCCTGATTCTCCAAGCGATGTCGGCTTTATCGTTATCATCAAACGCGTTGACAGACTAAATTAATTATAGACTGTGGCTCATTACTTCACTAGCGCTTTTCACATTACGCAACGCAGTCAAAACATTGGGAGCGTAATCAATATTTGAAAAGAGAAAGTTTCAGTCTCGAATAAATAATTATGGGATATAAAAATTGAAAGTATAACAAATTGCTTAATGCTCGACGAGTTTTGATTTGTGCATCAATCATTTGACGGTTCAATCTATCATTTGTTTGAAGTTTTACAGATATAATCGTTTTTATGCTTTGACGCGTTTTAAAATTGTGTGGGAATATTGTGTTATTTATCGGTATTGCTAACACCTGTTTTCTTTTATTAAATTATCAGTTCGGCGACATTATCGTATGAATAATAACATGTTAAATTGAAAGTAGGTAATCATAATTGTGTATTTCATAGTGGACGATAATAACTAAATGAAAATGAACATATCAATTGATCATGTGTTTATTGGTATAAAAATACACCGTGGAATCTACGTTATATGGGAAATCCTACGTTAGTAGTTTCCCCTGCGAGGATAAAAATAAACTACAAAACAAGCGAGGAAACGAGGATATTTCCATCATTACCTATTATAGTTGGTAACGGCTTTTTCATAGCATAGATCGGCGAACGAACAAGTGGAGCACCGGATGGTAAATTATTTCCACCGCCCATGTACACCCACAATACCAGAAGAATCTTGGGCGCGTTGAAGAACTTAAAGGAAAGGTATTGGGAAGGGGAGAGGGATTTGCTCTTACCCATATCTCACTCACTGTACGAAGCGCAGCAGCAAGCCGCTATTTTACGTCCGTTTTCTGTGAGACAGTGATAACGATAACCCCTTAATTATTTCTTCCGTTTAAGTTCGAAAACGCGACTATGATTCTTCTAGTATTATAGGCGTATATGGCCGGTGGAGAACACTTACCATCAGGTGACCCAGTTGCTCGTTTCCCAATCTATGATATAAAAAAAGATTAAAAAACAACAAAAACAAATGTCACCAGGCACATTTTCTAGTATTTCAGGTTTAATTGTGTATACATTTTAGTAGAAGACGATCTCTCCAGGCACATTTTCTGGTATTTCAGGATTAATCATGTATACATTTTAGTAGAAGGCGATCTGATAGTTCCAAGTCACCGCAGCTGTACGTAGTCCGTAAGTCTGGACTCCGGCGGGTGCTAAATCATCAAACGGTTTACGCAGATAGCGGAACCAAGTTATTTATTACATTTCCCCGCACCCAATGTGACACGCATTTATATCGCGGCGATCAAACGCGTTTACGACAACAGTTAAACATCGAGTGCGTTTCCTCTGATGCAGGAAAAGCAGTAAAACTTCGTACTGCTGAGATAACGATGCTTTATTAAACGATTTAATTTTATGAACAGTAAGATTCAATATAGAGTAGAGGCGCGAGATACATTAGATCTTTAGTACTGCACTATACATTTAACAGAAACTGGTGACTTCGTAAATAAATCAAACACCATAATATAGTGTATTAGTGCGGAAACTATCAATAGTTGTTAGTGGACTTTTTGGTTATACAGCGGAAACAACTCAAATATATAATTTTACCCCAAAGGCCGAAAAAAGACGAGCGTAATTTACACTACGTAAAATCAGCCGCGTAACTTGCGATGTATTATTATATGACATACCTATATAATTTTTCCACCGTCCATGTACGCTCACAATACCAGAAGTATCGTGGGCAACCTTATAGAGTACCTGTAATTAGGGATTGGGAAGAGTAGGGGTATTTGGGCCTCCGGATATCTCACTCAACGTACGTAGCGAACTGGGCTAGCGTAACCGCGCCACTATGAGCTAGTAGAGACTCGCTACAAGTGACAGTGTGACACCGTGATGACGAGCCCGAGATTGTCAACTGCACACTGACTACCAACTGAAGAGAAGAAGGAGCTCTTTAATACATTTCGTCGGACTCACTATATTTTTTTAGAAACCAATAAAGAAGTAAATACCCATACAATACTAACCTTTTAATGTAAAGCACTGATTTAGTACAGCAGTGGGATAGTATATAATAGTAGGAGAAGCATAATGTAAACATGACATCAAAAAGCGTGCATGGGTGATCAGGCACACGTTGTCATTTCGCGTGGCGGTAAACATACTGATATCCTATGATTTAACAACATCGTCTGGATTGGATCTTGGGATTCCCGTTTACCACGACGGAACTGAAATATATTAGTAATTGGCGATCTTCCATTTTATGTTATTTTTTAATTAAAGCTCGATGACAAACACCTCAGTTTCGCAACAGTAATAGGACGGTACCTTAGGTAATAAAATAGCTTCATAAAATTGCAAATAAATTAATTCACTTTCGCATTTAGCAGTCAAGCCGGCAATAGATAAATCTAATGGCGAATACATTACGAATGTATTTTGATTTCGGCATGTTATATATTACCCAATGTGCTTTATCTATGACAGTATTGCACTGGACACAAACAACAAGTTATTATTGCGCCAATTGAGCTTGCAAAGCACGTTGAGAGATTAAGTACAAACTTGCAACGGTGCCGGGGAGGCTCAGAAAATATAAGTATAATAATATTAGCTTACATTTAGTATTATGTGCCTGTACTATACACATTCCATTTCTGGGCACAGGGGCTCCTCTACTACTCAGAGTTTAGGCCTTAGTCCACCACGCTGACCTAATGCTTGTTGGCAGGCTTCACATACTTTCCAAATCTTTACTAGGAGCTGTCAAGTATGCAGTTTTCCTGACGATCACTTTTAAAACGATCCACAATTTTACAATTAATACATACACGCGTATGCCCTGTATTGTTATATATACTATTGATTACAATTTTATTTGTTGGGGGTGTTAAAAGAAATCGACGCGAAACGTGATAGAAGATAATATCGTATTTAAATCTACTACGCACAAGTGTAAGGGTTTTAATCAGTATTGTTAATGATCGTGTGCGTGTGCGTGCGCATGCGCAGCGCCCACTGACCTCACCGCCGCGGAGATAAAGGCTATTTTAAGCGTCCGCGATAATATTCAATACGTCGAATTTACAACAGATACTATGTTGGACGCGCCGGAAGCTGGAGGAGAGGATCTTGTCATAACAATCTGTGTACTGCTTGATTAACAAGCTCGCGTCAACAAACCAGACGTGCACATCTGACACTTCGGTCATCTGTTACAGATGTCACTGATTGGCATCGGCGGTCGATGCAGTTTTAATTAAAACGTACTTGAAAGGCGCTGGGATTTATTATACGTTGATTATTACATTTAAAAAAAACATCATATTTTAATATTCATACACGATTCCCTAAAACTTTGATTCACTTCGAAATATTGTTGAAGTAACAACGCAAATATGATATACTCAACGGTTACTCCAAAGAAGTACAATAAATGTGTCATTCCATAATGTCCGCCATGATATATTGCTATATTATGCATAAAGAAACAACAAGCATTTAACGCTCATAAAGATAATAAACGATTTACTCCGAATCTATTAAATGGCGTTAACATTTGAAGGTCCTCTATATATGTAGCTTTAGCGTCATTTAGTACAAGCACATTCGAGAACTTTCCATGTACAGAGTGACTGATAGTGTATTTATGAAACAAGTTAATTAAATGAATATTAATGAGGAATACGATTGATGTATCATACACATAATTCCTTGGTGCTTTTGTTTATTATTACTTTGTAATGGAAATGAGCACAAAGTCCATTTATAATACAGTAATACCCCGACTTACGCTACCCCGACTTACGCGAATTCGAAGATACGCGGTTATTCTTTTTGATGGCCGCGCGCGTCAGCTCTCCTATTCCGCCATGTTAGTGGTCCGTTTACGACAGGTTCGAACGTGTTTCGCGTTGAATTGTTTTACGTACGTTGTGTTTTATTGATAACCTCAAATTATGTCACTCAAAAGTGCATGCAAAGTTGTACCCCGACTTACGCGAATTCGACTTACACGGTTATTGCTCGGTCCCACCTATCGCGTAAGTCCGGGGTATTACTGTACTTCCATGATTTCTGAAATTTACGTCAGTTAAATACATAAATTATAACTTTAATGATGAAACGTTGTCGTTTGTTACAAAATTAATCATTGTCGTAATTAATGTAAATGAGGAGCAGTACATAAGTAAAGAATCAAGACTGCACTTATTGGGACAGTGATCCTTAAACAGCTGGGTTATTTATGAAACACAGCGGTCGATTGAGTGGAAGGCCTCGACCCCAGTGTCCGCTTTCATGCTCACTAAAAGGATTACTCGTCAGACGGCGTCGTGAAAACAGCCGGCGGAATTGGGCTAATCCTTTTTAGTTTGCGACGGTCTAAGCCAAACCTTACTATTGCGGCGGTACACCTGACCCCGTGCCGGCGCAAATGTACTCTGATAACTTAAACATAAAGTGTAATGTACAAAGGCGTGTAATATCGAAATTCAAATCAATAACTCCCCGCGAGACAGCGGCAGAAAGTAAGGAAGATGTGATCTGCCGACCGAATACACACCTTGTTCGCAAGCGGTAGGTGCAATTTTCAAATCGAGGCGTCCGATCGCGAGACAAGACGGTGAAAGCCCGTCTGCCCTTGCGATCTCTAGCTATACAAGAACATAATTGCACATGTTCTGTAAAACGGTTCAATGAATCAATGACATCAACGGTCAAATAGAGCCTATTAACAGATTTTTTGCTGGCATCTCATGTATATTGATAACTAAATAATGTAAGGTTCAAATGTTATATGTAATACGAGGTATTTGAGTGGTTAAACACCGGACATAATAATTGTCACGCGTGAATACAGCTATTGAGAGTGGTGTTTGCTTTAGCAGTGCGCTTTATTCGGCCTGCTCGGTTCGCAGTGTGCCGCTCTGACGAGACGCGACGCACGGCAAACTTTAATCTCATTAGAAAGTGGTAGATTCGGCTGGGAGGCCGATGACCGACAAAGTTCTCAAACCCCGCCCTTTAATCGCAAAACGTGTTGTACATACCGATTGCTTATATAATTATTGATAGCGTTTATTTATAGATGACGGTTATATCAGCAAGATGACGGTTTTCTCTACCGCGTCGTATAAGTCCAAACGTTTTCACATTCATTCAACCGGAGTTACTTTAATTTAATAAAAGTTATTATTTTGATTATTAGACTAAACTTAAACATGGACAAAAGCGTAATGTATATCATAATATCGTGAAATTAATATAATGTAGTAATTTAAAAGTGTAATAGTACTCGTACAACACACTCAAATAAAATGTTTCAATGTAAAATTCGCAAGCAAGACAAATTATATTTATCAACAACATTGACTAAGATCATTTAAACAGAAATTTAAACTGTATGACCAACGTTGGTTTATTTTAAGCAAAATGTTTAGTAGGTAGTTAGTCTACATGCAATAAGCAAAAAATCTATAATAGCAAGATAAATGACCCGTCAATAACCAGTCACCACGAGTTAAGAATTAGCACAGGAAATTACAGTTGATTCCGCGCAGTCACTACACTAGACAAAAGAGTTGCGGTGAGAGCGATTCCATGAATTGTTATTGCTTAAAATAAAGTAACAGTATTTTAACGATGACCTAGTATACCGCTCCGCATGCACTAAGCCGATCAAATTAACAAAAACAAAACGAACGCATTATGTATGTGAGCGTTTCGTTTTCATTTATTTTTGCGAGACAACGGAAACTGCACTTACGGCAGTTGTCAGCCACATGTTGGTGAACTCACTTTCCGTCGACGGCACTCGGTGACCCGGGACACGTCCAAACTTATCTTAAAACATCGCTATCGAACATAAGGGCAAACGAGCCCTTTCGCTGCCATTTGCCACTATTTTCAGTTTCACAAAGCTGAACACGACTACATACAGAATTAAATGCGAAAGTTGCAGTAATAGGACTACGATGGGTATAAATTGCCGCAGTCCGTGCTGAATTCGATTTTAAATTCAGCCGTGTTTAGGTTGCAATTCGATTAAACGCCGCCGTAGTGTTTCAGCTTTGAAAGTTGCCTGCCCATTAAAACTTAAGTACGCATTGTTGTCCTTATTTTCAGTCACATTGTATGTACGTAGTTTGTATTTTACAGTTTCATCGGAATCTCGGTATTTTTGCGACATTAAGTTTTTTAGTTTAACGTTTCGTTTTACTTTTTGTACGAATAATATTTGGTGGTGTGAAACGAAGTTTGAAAAATTTATGTTAAGTGAAGTCCACTTGATTCTGAGGTTTATTTGAGTACAGTTTTATGCAAAACAAAGACTAAGAAGCAAAAGATAATAACTTATAAAAAATCCTGTTATAAAAAAAAATGCCAGAGTATATCAACTTCAGGGCGGCATAATTCTGCCCACCGTTCAGGGACTCAATGTCTCTTGACGGTCGACATTACGTTTAGACCGCACTGTACTTAACATCAGGCCCAGTGTAGTCACTTTGCCGTGCCAGGATAAAATAAAAGCACACTTAAATATTGACAGTCATTTATTATGTAAGCAGCAACAGCTCAGCGGGGAGTGATACTTCTTAATAATCTTATATGTTTGCTTTTACAAATTAATAGACGTCTTATCATGCACAGTGCAGCATAATACGAAAAACTACATCAAAATTAAAACAAGTAAACCGAATAAAAGTGCTATAATAGGTTGAACAGATTTTCTAGAACGGAGAGTAGGGTAAGTTCGTACTAGGAAAGCGTGGGATGTGCCCTAGCCAAATGGAGCGACGACTTGCGAAAAGTGGTCCTCGCCGCGGGACAGATATCGTATACTTTATTTCTTCCGTAATTATGGCTACAGCCGAGTGAATAAAGAGACCCTTACCGAAAGCAAAAAAAATATTAATTAGGATTAGAACACAGGTAAAAAAATGAAACACGTGTAAAACGTGCGATATGAAATCCTAAATAGACGCACGTCGTCAAAATATTGCCAGAAAATGTTGTAATATAGGTCAAGTGTAACCTTGAGCAATGTCTAGAAAAACGTACATTCGCATTGACGAGACGTATCCTAAAAATACACGAGACATAAGATCGCCTTGTACTTAATTACCGGTCCGCTGATGAGAATGAAAGCGAACTAAAACTCGGATGCATTTCAACAGGTGAAGATTTAACGACCGGCGAGCTTTATAACATGCGAATAAACGTCAAACGCGGACCGTATCGTCGTATAGAATTCTTTGTCGACGATCAAAATTCCGCTCATCGATATTTTTAGTACTCGATCGTAGATATCTGACGCTTACGTGAGAAACAACTATTAAATAGATATCGAACCGGGAATGGAAGCGAGTCTATGCCGGCCTCATTACACAGAAATCAACTCGCTTATCGTGATCGAAATCTTAAAATACTTTTAACGATGTGCATTTTAATTGAGTGCAGTCTGGCAGACTACAGTGGAGACTGATTCAGACACGTTGAGTTGACAGGTGGTAAGTCTCTCGTATGCGATAGGATGTCTGGATGGGTACCACAGCTTTGTCTATTTCTGTCGACAAGCAGCAGCGTATAAGCACTGTTGTGTTTCGCTTTGAAGAATATTAAAGCCACGTGATATTACCCCTCGATTTGCTTCTTCCCTTTCCGAAGAGGGAAGAAGCATTTATACAGGCAGGCATGACTCTGGTGACGACCGATAAACTCGTTGTTTGTCGGTGGTCGCTGTTTTTTTGGACTGCACTACGCTTACCATTTCACTACTATGATACCATTTTATCTGATGTCGGATAAATAACAGCGACGCACCATACATTACTCTACCTATACTATTTAAACAAGTCGTATGATGTGGAAGAACGTGAAAGTGAAAAAGTCACGTTCGTTATTTCCTCGAGGCAACGTTATCTAAAATCGGTAACTTAACGTAAACAAAACTAAAGCTGGCTATATTTTTACAAAATCGATACAAAGAGAGATACGTAAATGGTAAACAGTAACAATTTGCGTGGTACAAGCTGGTGCGATACCATGACCTTGGTTTTGTTCGTTTATGGATTCGACTTCAAGTTAATCAATGGGTGTTTCTTCGGATTTACAAAGGGCACGGTTGAAATATTTATAAACTTAATGTTGTTTTTACATAATAAATATATCCAACAGTTACACACACAGTCTTGACACCACACTAGGTTATCCTGTATCGTAGGTATCAGGAACTACGAGGGACTTGCGGTACCACAACACCTGAAACAAATCTGTGGATCACACAAAAATTTGTCTCAGTGCGGGAATGGAACCCACGGCCTCTCGTTTCGCAGCCGGATACTCGCCCACTGCACCACGGAGGTTTTCAAATATATTACTTCATTAATTTCTGTGTAACTTCCATTGCCTCTCCTTCTTTCCTTTTTTATTTGTTTTTAAAGGAGACAACCTGACGGCTCACATGATGGTTAGTGGTTAACGTCACGTAACGGGGGTCCGGGGGCATGGCTTAGCGGCTACCACCAATGAAAACTTCGTTAGAAGATAGGCATATCCTACTGCTGAGGGAACGCCGTGGAGGGAATTTCATTACAAAGTATGCAAGGGCGTGCGAGAAATTACCTCTGGAGACACTCATCTAATACTTTTAGAGCAGTTTCTATTCTAGCACGGAAAAAGGACTACACAACAATGTAGAGTTCAAACAACGTTTAACTATTACCTATAGAGATTGCATGTCTCCACGGTCGCGAGAGTTATGCCGGTTTTAATTTATTAATTTTGATTCATTCTTACATCGTATTTTTTTGCAAAATCGTACATGCAATATATTTCATGCCCGATTTTCCAAAAAAACTATCGGGATAAATTTAGTATAAATTATTGAATTTAGTAACACCAAATATGTATCTTCTTCATTTAAACTTGCTGTGGGTTGGTTCCTTTTGATGTAAGAATTAGTAGCGGAATAAATAATTCAGATTAAATACACGATGTCAGACGAGGCTGTAAAGATACCGTGGACGAGCGTCGCGGTCGCGCGCTGAACACTAAAAAGGGAATTGGGCTCGTGTCATAATATTAATTTTAAATGAATCATTTTGTATTCTCGAGGCCGGAATGCCATCAGAGCTGCATCCATCCACGATGCTGTTTATGTTAATTCTCATTGATTGCAAATGGGATCCGATTAGTCAAAACGGGCTTAGCTAACTACTAGTTGAGCTCATTCATCGAGAACGGTATGGCCTGATCGATATCTAGAGCATATTGCTGGCATTGTGTTTATGTTTACCTATGAAAGTGTAATTAGTTATCGTATTCCTCTCGTGGTTTACTTAGTTTGTAACACCGGTGAGATCCTATAGGCACAATCCGGCCCGGAAAATCCAAAACTGAAATTTATGCTCGATATGGCGATAGGCTCACCTCCTAATGGGTCGAAAATTAACTATGCGAGCTGTGGATGCTCTAGGTGAAATTATGCCTACGCCCTTGAGAAATCAGGCGTGAGCTTATGTTTATCTGGCGTTGTCTATCTCTGCCTTAATTGAATTGTCATTTACTGATGATAAATCTTGACAGGCGGATTGGGCAAGTTTTAGGTTTCATTATATTATGTGATCTTCTAGGTATCAAAATGCCACCGCATTTTCTAAGAACATAAGCTTTTTGGGTTAAGTTAATATCACTATTGACATAAGTAATTATTAAATTGAATTTGCGACGGATGATGTGTGTTGTTTTATAATATTACTAAACTGTGTGTGAATAAAAAGACTAAACTCAACGCAGTTCATACGCAAGGAAATAATATAGCTTATGCAATGTGCTAATAAATTACAGAACTATTATATGAACATGATATTTGATAGACGATTTGAATTGGGAAAATATCAATGGTGACATAAGACAATTGCGTAATTCATATATAGGCAAGTCTTGTTACTATTATTTGAATCACATGGAGGTCCAGATTTCATTACTTGATTATAATCGCTACAAGACATTATTCGTGTTATAAGATATAATGTTCAACGCCTTTTTTCTTTCTAAATGGAACTCAATAGCGAAACTACTTTCTATTTCCGAGTATAATATCGTATCAGTTTTTAGGCTTGACAGGCGTGCGAGGGTGCGACGGTGCGGGGGGAGGCGGGGGAGGGAGGCGGGGGTGAGCGCGCAGTGCCAATGAACTTGGCTCATCGCCGCCGGGAAAGCAAATGCAGCCTCGCTACTGGGTCACACAGGTACTGTCGCGGAACGAACGCCAACCGAACATCTTCGTACATGCCATAAATTCATAACGGCCTAGTCTAAACAACCGACCACATCATTTAGCCGGCTTATCGGCAGTACAGCTTGAAGTTCGATCGGGCGCAGGGTAGGTCGTACGTACAGCTAATAAAGTGTTGCGTTTGAATTGCAAATGTGTCTACAAAACGAAACTGTTAAGTAGATACATTCCCACGTCTATTACATCTAAATGCTATTACTGTGTGCATAACGGAGTCGAGTGTCGGGACTTGTGACAATCCCTCTCTGTTCTCATTGGCCGAACAGATTTGTCGCGTTTTAAACGCATGCGAATGCTTTATGCCGATTTTATCGCAATAAATTCAAAAGGATGGCTCTTACATTCATTAGGACTGGCAATGTGCCACAGTGAGGACGTTTCCGGCAAGCGGCGATTCGTTTTGGCGACGCCTGAATTACAATCGCGATTGCGCGGCGGACGCGGCTGCGCCATGCGTCATATTCTGTACAATACGTCATTTTATAACAGATTACTTACAGTTTATCAACACCATCCTCCTGCCCTTATCCTACTACAAAGTGGAATTGCGATGCAGTATGCACATTAATCCGAATTTGAAAGAGGCAAAAAGAATTTGGCACATTTATAAATGGCCACATACCACTTCGTCGTCGTTGATCATCATCATCATGGTGTGACGTCAGTCCTCCTGGAGATTTAATCCTCAGTAAAGCATGCTTAGTTACACAAATTGGTGCTAGGCTTGATAACCAAAACCGAACGTTCTGGTTCACAGATCATATTATTAAATTGCCAATTGACCAAGGAAACGATCCTGCAATTTTCAGTTTTAAAGTAGAACATTGTATACAATACTGTAGATTCTATTCGATAGACGAGCTCGTCTTGTAGGTCAATAAACTAAGTCGCTTTTACCATAGTCTAAAAATCACACGGTATGTCAACGTGTTTGATGTAAACGAAGAATCTGATATTGTTCGGTCGGATCGGTTGAAGTGGTGGTACTCGCTGAAGAACATTAATACATCATTGTCGTTACGGCGTTTGTATCTTGTCGTGTTTGGACCACCAGTGTCATATATCGGTACAGCAGCGCACGATCAGGCTATCTACAGCCCTTCGTTGATAGACTATGATTTTTAGTCTGTATTTTACTAAGTGCAATATGGAATAATAATATATCGATTGCTGTGTGCTGTGACAGTGCGCCGCTTGAGCCTTATCTACTCCTACACTCGCCAATGCGCAATATTTTATTTGCGCCTTATTGCGAATCTCTATTGTCTATATCTACGATCTTCATTGTTATAAAATCTGTTTGTAAGTATATGAAACATAGTACCATAATAACTTGTTACTGCCTATTTACGTCTATTAATTAGATGGTAGGTCCTTCGTATTGTTGTAGATGGTATTCGCTCTGTTGTTTCGGTTTGAAGGACACTGAATCCAGTAAAATTAAGGGCATCATGAGCTTATACCTCGGGGTGACGAATACAGTGGGAGCCATGCAGTGCTTTGTAAAATTCATCATTCTGTATGTAGGTGCTTCTTTTTAACAGGAAAGTGTTGCGCTTACCATCTGGCGAGCGAGCTGTTTGTATTGTCATTCAAGATTTTATCTAATGACGCGGTTAAACGGCGGCCGATACGTATGTTAAAATGTTTTACACATATAAAAAGTACACGACTGGTTAATACATATTACACACTGAGTATGTATTGCAAATTGGATGATCAATTAAATAAATAACGAGCAGCAGCGACATTAATCATTTACTTGTAAATAGTATCGAACAGAAATGTGTCCAGTATTAGAAATACAGAAGAGTTATTACGAGATCAAGAGGTCAAATACGCGTTTCATTGCAAATTGTATCCGCCGTTGTTATATTTTACAATAACTAAACACTTTATAAGATTATTGAACCTGGAGAGTTACAGCGGCGAGCGCTGCAGTGGCACAAGATAACGATACTATAGTTTGTGTTATAATAATCACACCATTGTAGGATAATTATAAATGCGTTATTAATAAATGTTGCGAAACAACCTTCATGTTTGTAAACTTGGCTATATATTTTTATACGTTCTAGACAGGACAATGTTGGGTGTACTTAATTATTTCATGGATAGTGGGTACAGGCTTCTAGGTGGTGGAGTCTATAGACCAATACAGCTAATTACGGAAGCAGAGCTGCCAGTAAATTAAATATCACACTCCACTTGATTCCATTATATCGCATTTACGATTAATAATAGTTAAAAATGTTTCACATTCCGAGATAAAGCGGGCAGCTCAGTTTTAATCTCGGAATGTGCATCACACGTTTTCATTTCATAAGTGTTTGCTAATCCAACCTAATAAAAAACATTATAAGTTCAGGACGCGCACATCTTTAGCCTTTCGGCAGATATTATGGGATTGGCTGGGAAGTGTTAATGCATCCACTATAGAACCTTTATTACCCCGCGGGGAAAATCCCGTTTACGGATTAATTCTCAGTCTCGGGGGAAGAGGGGGTTATGCGGGACTCACTTGCCTTCGGATCCAGTTGTCTACTCGAACAACCGCTGGATCAGGTCCCTTATCAAAATCTCTACTTCGCTATACCGACTAAAAACCCCGCGGTGACCTTCTTCGGTGCAAATTGATTGCTGCCGGTTGAGGGTTCGAGGATATATATCAATGGATATATATCAAGATATATATCGGATATATATCCGATATATATCAGACTGAGTTTCATGATATATATCAATGAATATATATATATCAGATGTTTTTTAATATATTGCAATACAAAAATGGTTAAATAAATTGATATTAAGTATTTTTTAGCATTTGTTACTGTATTTCTACTTCCCAAATGTAGATGGCGTGGGAGTAGAGTTAAATACATACTCCCTAATGGTAAGTGCTAATCCATTAATGGCAAAACTTCTGTCCTGAAAGAAGATTTTATGTTTTTTAGTTGATTATGTCTTATCTAAAAGTAGATTTTGCAATATGCAAACAGTATTCATAAATAATACAATAAAATAATAATTTGGCTTTCATACAAAATGGATATATATCCAACTTGATATATATCGGATATATATCATAAATATCCGATATTTTGATATTTATAATAAATATCGGATATTTTCGAACCCTGTGCCGGTATCACCTCAGCGCTATGCCGCTTTACGGCCAGACAGAAACCCACCACAGTAACGACGCCTTTCGGCGTCTGCGTCATAGCACGATGTTTTCGCAGTGCTGTCTATCTCGGGGTTGCACAATGTAAATTCTACATTACAATGGCTGGGCATACCCACTGCGCGGCCGCGACACCCGGTGGCCCCAATTAGTCGCTCCTTACGACAGGCAACTTCTACATTTTCTGGCTCCGGTAATAATGAAAAAAGATGATCTAAATAATAAATATTACACCCAACAGTCATACCCATAGTCCTGACCCCACACTAGGTTAAACCTCCACAAACTGTTCGCTTTGTGTTCAAACATTTCACATTGAGTAAAAGATGCTAAACGAAACCTATAAACGATAAAAAAGTGAACAGTTTGATATTACCTTTATCACTGATGGTTATTGATACCTGCAACCCACGAACCGCACAATATCAGAGGATTCGCGAGTACGTTTATCGACCACAGAAAACGTCTAAAACTGGCTCGGTAAGCAAGTCCTGTTTGCAGAAGTTAATTGTCTTGTAATGGGCATATAAGACTATTTCTTGATGATCTAATTGAGTAGTATTCGCTATGAAAAAATAATCATAATAATTTAATTTAAGATTTGAAAGGTAGAAAATTGACCGGTAGGAATAACTAGCCAGTAACAGTTCTGCCTATATAATTCTCCTGACTTTTTCGTCTGCAAATGTCAATCCAAACGAGGAGGTAGCCAAAGAGATCACAGCATGCCTGTCCACCCCGTGTGGGGCTCATTGCGTCACACCGTGCATCTAATTCACGCTTATCGAATTAATCGTAATTATGCTCACAATAGAAATTATTTCGCACTATTGTGCCAACTATCAGTGATTAAGATAATAACTTTGTAATATCTAACGATAGATATCGATTGGAATTTATAGCAAATATCGACGTTAGAATTACAAGACAAGTGCTAGTTTGTGACCGATATCGATGTCTCCACTCATGCGCTTTCATCTTCTACGACTTACTTCTTACTCGGACGTATTTCGAATTGAGGTTAATTTCCAGAATTCTATAATATATCCATTATGAAGCGTAAAGCACAGAAATATCCCGATACGACTGTAAAACTACTACAAAAAACAAATAATGGGGCCTATATTTTCAGCTTCGAATAGAAAAATATTGTGTATGAAACGTATTGTTTTAGCCTTAGCGTAGATTAAATGAAATTATATTAGAGCAAAAAAATTAAAATTTACTTTAAGCGAAAAATTAAACAGGTTAGAGACGAAAACATCAATAATATTAATGTATTAAATAAATGAAATTCATATGCTTTACAATAGCGAAATAAATGTCTTTTATTCTATAAATACGTTGGGTCTCACTTATAAACTTTTTAAACTCTGTTTTCGTTCCTTTCTAGCCAGTTTATAAATCGCGTTGACAACGAAAGACAGAAGGTGTTCAACTAATCAATGCTTAAGTAAGGTTTATAAGGCTCTAAATGTATGGCACTATCTTTATATGTGAAATTTGTATTTGAATACATAATAATCGTTAATTTTAACTAAATACATTATCTGTTACACATTTATAACCAACATAATGTAACATGAATTAGATAATGAACTGAAAACATATTAAGCTTTAAGAATATATCTACGACCATTGAACCAAATTTAGAATTTAGGTACACGTTTTCGGTAGTAGTTAAAATTTCCATAGAATTACATGGTATTACGTAGAATATAGCTAAACCCTTTATTTAGGCGAAGGTTATTTTCAGTTACGGTTTTTTTAACCTTGTTATAATATTGTTCAGTAATAATACAGTGATTTGATTGATGACTTATTTCCATATTTTGCTATACACACATACGGACTCATGGCTGTATTCCCCGAAAGGGTAGATAGAGGTGTAACCAGTACACCCACATTTCGCCAAGCGTATCTTCTTCCCATGACGTGATAGGGGGCGAGTCTATCGCCATATCGGGCACAATTCCAGACTCCGAGCTGATACTGAGCATTTCGTGATATAAAAACCTATTATCATTTTTATCCGACTTAGGGATCGAACCTGAGACCTCAGCATAGCAGTCGTACCGCGTGCGAAATACAACTGCGCCACCGAGACAGTTACTATAATGTTCTAAAAATGTATATTGAAATTAATTTACGTATCGAAGTGGAACAGACTGTCAAGACGCTGCACTGGTGGCAGGCTCTATGCAAGCCCACAAAGCACGGGCATCTGACTTTTCCAAGTTACGTGTGTATTCAGTATTAATTATCGCTTGCTTTGCCTTTAACATCGTGAATAAACCTGCATACCAGAGTTTTGGCCCATAAGACTAAAGACATGTGAAGTTCACCAATTCGCATTAAGCAAGTATGGTGAACGAATTAATTAATAAGTGTAGGAGGCCCGTGTCTAGCATTCGGAAAGTATCAACACAGGGCTACATTAAATTATATTTCTACATGCAGATGCATTGTTAACCAACAGTAGGTTAATAATGATACAAAACAGAAGTTCTTATGACATAAAAAAATCCTTAATTGAATTAGCCACTTAATATCCTGTTGTTAAAGGACACGGATTTACATTAAGTACTGCGCAGCGTGAACTTAACATATGTTAGGTTTTTATTGAGAATGTTATCGTAGAGAAATAAAAACACGTCGTCACATGCATTTAACACATTCATAATTCCCATTCTAATTACAGCGGGGCATGTGGTAAAAATTTAAAAACATCAGATCAGTGTTGTCAGAGTGGAGGAATCCCCATAACTTTTGGGTTTATATAGCCGGAAATAAGTACGTAAGGAAGGTTCTTTAAGTAAAAATTAATTTATTTCTAACCGACTTCAAAAAAGGAGGAGGTTCTGAATTCGATGACTTCTTTTTATGTATTGTACATCGATTTCTCCGTCAATTGTGGACCGATTTTGTTGGAAAACATTTCATAGATAGATAGAGTGAGTTTAGCTGCGATGTGGTCCCATATAGGGTAGGGCGGGGCTAGTTGAGCAATTTTTCACTTGAGCGGATATAGCTCCTCAACGATTAGTCTCAATGGGTTGTTACGCAACCTGATAGATTAGTAATTTATCCTTTTGCAAAAAGTGTCATAGTAACTTATTTCTTATAAGTTGGATTTAAGAGCTACAGCTGTTTAAATGCAGAAAGTCAAGCATGCTCAACGTACCCCATAGGTGAGGTAAGTTGAGCAAGGGTATGGGGTAAGTTGAGCACTTGTAATTTCTAGCCAAACCATGGGTTTAATGTTAACTAGAGATGAAATAAAAATTCAGTCAACTCTTTATTTAAAGTATTTTAGTGACAACACAACAAAACTTACAGTAATTATTATAGCAGTTACTACTGTAACGTCGGCAATTACACTTTTTTGCTCATTATTGACAGCCTTTGCAGCATTATTGAAGTCTTGAGTAATGTAAGAACATCTGTAGTCTATCTTTTATAAGTCCGCATCCTTAAAAAAATAAAAACATGTAAAATGTATGTTACATTTCTTTTGTTCTAAGCCGTGAGGCTAGTTAAGCTAAAGTTGCTCAACTAACCCCAACCCGAAATTTTTAAACAAAAGTGAGGTTATGAAAAAACGGTAAGAATTATAGTCAGAACCTTTATACATATCAAAAGTACAGTAAATTTATGGAATATTAACACTTACCTGATTGAAAACAGATAACATTTGACTAATACAGACAAAAACTTGCGGTAAACGATTTTTTTACTTTTTGGTCACAAAATAAACAATGCACTCGTATCCTTCACTCACTCGTCGAGCCGCCACTGGCGGTCGCGCGATGTGTTCTCCTCCCGTGACCCCTTCTTTCCGCTATTTGATGCCTACGCCTACGGTGAATAGTTTTCGAGATATTTCGATTGCCCAACTTGCCCCTATGCTCAACTAGACCCGCCCTACCCTACATTTTGTTAAGATCTGATTATGGAGTATGGAGTAAAAAAATTGTGAAGGCAGAAGCCCTGGGGATTGACTCTCACATCGAGTCAAATATTTGAGTGATTCACAGATATTTGTTTCGGGTCCGAATGTTGTAGGACTGTAAGACCCTCGTAACTATCAGAAACTCCTAAAACCTACGACACCGGTTAACCTAGTTTTAGATTATGTGGTTGTTGGGTTAGGTATATTTTGTTTATTTATTTAATTTCCACCGATCTCAAAGTAGAAATGCAATTAATTGAACAATTTATTCGCTTTTTTATTTCAAATACTTAGTATTCGGATTTTATGTAAGATTAGGGGTATAAGCTAAACAGCTGTGGCAACACTGCTACAAATTATTATGATCACATCACAATGCGAACAAACGTGTATGATTGCTGTACATTAACACCTGCCCACGCTGTGCCGCTCACGCCGTCTAAGGATACACAAGTACACATGCAGTTTATTTGTAAATAGCCTCGTCTACCCGCGTATTGTAATTATCATCATGATATCGTAATTAATCCGAATAAACGAAGGTCACTGTACTAATTGTTTAAGTGCTGAGGTATTCGAGGAATGCTCGCTCGATCCTTACCTTATACGGATATAATTATTTGCACGAAAAGTTAGCTAGTTCAATAGTTGTTTACAAGCGATGTAATATTTTTTCTCGAGATGTATACGAGTACCTACTGCTTTGTAAAGGATCGTAATTTTTTGCCGTAACGCGGCCTTGCAGTATAAACAGGAAGTAACAGATCAAATCTTAAATTCCTACACATATTATTATATTTCAATACAGTAAACAAACATGCAATATTTTTAAACAGAACTTGAAGACGGTATAAACAATCATTTTACTCAATATTAATTTTAATCATAAACTTTCATAGTAAATCAATAATTGTGTTTGTTTTCAGGTATAACTATTATAGTACAAGATCCCGGGGAACATTGACCTTCACCCATCTGTTTACCGGATGAAACTAATATTTTAGGGTATAAAATATGTGGCTGAAGACATACCAATAGGGTTGCCTAAAAAAATATGGTCAAGGATATGATTAATTAACATTTAAAAAAAATAATACTTTTTTATAATTTCCCTGAATTGCTTACCAAAAAAAATTAACCTTCAATGAAAAGTGTACAATGTATACTACCTGCAAAAAATAGGTTGCCTACCTTTTTCTGGCCGTGTGCAAACATGTAACTAAAAATTGGTCATTGCGCTCATCTAGCACCTAGCTTTTGCAGGTAGTATACATGGTAGGTTTTCATTGAAGGTTCATTTATTTGGTGAGCAAGTCAGTGAAATAATGTCTTTTTTTATTTTTTTTTAAATTCGTAAAACCTATCCTTTACCATATTTTTTTAGGCAACCCTATTGGAATGTGTTCAGCAACACATTTTATACCCTAAAATATTATTTTCATCCGGTAAACAGATGGGTGAAGGTCAATGTTCCCCGGGATCTTAGACCATTAGGTACTTCTATGAATTTTAATTTCCTTATTTTAATGTCGCTACTGTCTATTTTTGACAAAACTTAGAATAGATTAATAAAAAGTAGATCGATTTGTTCACCAGGTTAGTTTTAAGGTAAAACACGTAGTCTATAATCGTTAACAGAAGTCATTAATGATTGTTCTATCTTTAAATCATTCAATACAAAATTTTATTTTAAGTACTTTATATAGTTTACATATTTAAAAAAAATTCCGATTAACGGTATGCTTTGCGGTATTTTTTTTACGAAAATGTCAACCGCATTTCCTAACAAGACCAACGAAAACGAGGGCTGCGAATCGCGACGATTTAGTGCTAACAGCTCTGAGTTATATGGAGGAAACTACATAAATACAGATCTGAATAACTTGTGCCTGATCATAACGAGATACAATATAAACATTTACTTCAGTATTTACGAGCTAAAGGACCATTCAAGCGTATTCTCGTTTGATGTATTTGGTAAATGAAAAAAAAAAGTCACTGACAAACGCGATATTGGTTTGCATTGCCATCTGTATATCGACACCGAACTATAAGCTAAAAGACTGAAAAAAAATCTCTTGGACGTAACACGGTGGATAAAAAAATGTCAGGCAGAATGCACGCGCGTATCGGCGCGTGTTTTTTGAGCTGTGGACGTCCTTGCGCGGCTCCGTCACGCACCGCCAAACCATCTACAGCTGTTTGTTTGACAACAAACTAACGCAATATGTATGGCGCACTTCATCATACGTATCATTGTAGGCCAGACCAACGACACAGTATTAATGTTAAGGATTAAACGATGACCCTCGTTGGCGCAACGGAAAACTTATGGAGTGGAATCCTAATGACCTCACAAAATTTTATCGCGCGTGCAGTTTACATGTGTCGAGGCTCGAGTGCATTACACGTACCAATTGCCAAAAGTGCTTTATCGCTTAGGGTTGACGTAGTAGATGACGAACCCGTGCAGTGCGAGTAATTAACCGCGTAACAATACAACTTTTTTTGTATAACAAATATCTCTATTTGTAGAACAAATCGATTGCAATTAACCATTGAATCTAAATTCCAACAACACAATTGTTTAACGTGAGTTAGGTAAAAGATTCTAATTTATAAATAAGTTGAGCAATTTGCAAAGAAAATTACCGCCTTATTTGACAATGTCGAACGGGTAAGACCAACACGGCCGGCAAGAAGGCATTTTGTGCATCCACTTTCACCGATTTAAGACACGCCAATAGATTGCAGCGCAGAATAGAAAATCGCGCGCGGCGATGATTCTCTTAAACTGTCAACGACGAATATTCACTTAGATATGATATGTCAAACAGGACATATAACAGGATAATGGACAGCTGCACTTTGTAGATTTTCTCTATCGAGCGGAGGGAGTGAGTGTACGGGCCGCGGCAGTAAGTCACGTATAACATACTTCTTTAATTTTCACAAGGATGAAATCGGCACACATCGAGTCTCACCTGATAATTAGCAAGTTTTCAAAGTGATTGTCGTGAAATGTTTATACACCGATTTATTTTTATGCGGTTAATTTGAGTTGTATTTATTATAACATGTTATATGTAAATTTTTAAATACTTATTACTCAAACACGTACAGTGTGGCCGGCCTAGTCAAGACGTAAATGGTTTTTGCGATGAACTGGTGAGATATTAACATCATTAATTATGACAATGTTACTTTATAAATTTCCTACTGAACTATTAAAAATACAGTCTCTGTCTACACTGTTGCGGTAAGATGATAAACCACATTAATATTATCATAATAATATGTATAACTGGCTGTATCTGTGTGCCGCAACGCATACAATGGTCCCATGAATGGTCAGCAGTTAAAAACAGTACATTTAGACAATGGGCTATTGAAAAAACTCGAGGAATCTTAGCGACCTATAAAATAACGGCAGCTATTTTGAGTAACTGAACATCTGTCTCCGAGTTTTAAACGTTAATTAATCATTTTAACTCGCAGAAAAATACATTTTAAGGAGTGACTAATGTTTATTAGTTAATTATTGAACATTCCGTGTCTTAGACTATTAGTGTTATCTAGTGAGACGAAGTTGATATTTTATAAATTAATTAGTGAAATCTAATACAGCATATTAACTGGATTTTAATAGGTGATTGTATAATCATTGGCTAAAGCAACCGAAACCGTATTTTTTACGTGTCTACAGAAGTCGGTGATGTTAACCGATCAGAAGCGAGTGGAAGGTTCGGGTTTCACGACCTTCAGTTCAGTACTCGATTACCAGCGAGCCGGTGACGTAGGTCAGCTGGCGCCTATTTCAACTTCTTTGCGGCTTGATGCATACTAGGAAGTTATGTATATGAATGTAGTTTTAAACAGCAAAAGGAATGCAGTCCTAGCTGCCGGGCCGAGTGACATTCGGACAGTTGGTAATTAAACGTGACCCCAATATATATTTCGTTCACAATCGAACGTTTCCGAGTAAACGCAACACGCGGCCCGCAACACAAAGGAAACGGCCCGACAATTGAGAGAAATCTATCATCGATACTTCGATAAACGGTGACCACGAAACGTTAGTTCGGCCGGTTGAAAACAGTGGCATGGTAGCTTTTTGTTGCGGTGCAGTGGTAGGACTGCGCGTGAGTCAGCGAGTGGTGGCACATACCGGCGCGGCGAGCACCATGCGCCGCGCCGCGCCGCGCCTCGCATGTGTCAACCACCTATTTATGTCGCAGGACGAAGCGCAAATAAACAGCATCAAAGGGACGTCGGATTCCGCTTGGCGCGATGCGAACCATCAGCGTACACACAACAAAACGAATACCATTGTCTACGGATGAGTTATTTTCGCAAATAGATACGGGTTTCGCTCGCCTTGTGAACCCACGACCGCGTCAGACGAACTCACGCACTCGGGAGAAATCTGCGCAAGTGCCGGTTTTATTGTAGCTGAAAAACGTAGTTAGGTACTCAGAAACTTAATTAAATTTATTCGCAGGGAACTGAATGATTTCAATTAATTAATACAATAACATAACAACGCAATGCCTATTGTGCACATACAGAGCTTTAATCTCTGCTCACCAATCATCAAACTGGAGTGGTTTTTGGGTCAAACTCAAAACCACGTTGACTTAATTAATGTGTTCTATGTATTGAATTAATGCATCTATGAAGATTTTTAACGGCACTATGTACCAACAGGCTTGGCTTAACTTAAACAATATGCGCAATATAACTTGGCTGTGCGGCTGTGCTGAATTTAGCCACTTCGCTTGCATTCATTCACACCTCCCGTCACACTTTTCTTATATATAAGATCCGCGACGCCGCTTGTTACCAACTTCAGGACGGCCAAGTTATTTTCCGCATATTTTAATTCTATTAAATTATAAATGACAGCCTCCATTACGCAGTGGGCGACTAGCCGGCTGCGAAGCGAGAGGCCGCGGGTTCGATTCCCACACTGCGTCAAATGTTTATGTGATATACAAATATTTGTTTCGGGTATTTTGCCCCAGAAGGATTAACGGCAGGCACTAAAAACTACAAATTAAATCTTTCTGTAAAATGTGTTAAAAAAGCATGTTGCGCCGACGCCACTACGAGTGGGATACGGGCAAGTGGAAGAGAATAAGAATTATAAATGACATCAAAACAGAAAACAGTTGCAACATAGTATTTAAGGCTGTGTCACGCTTAAGTTGTGCCTATAAACATATCCGATGCAACCTAATTCGAAGGGCAAACTGGCATCATTAACGCCCTGGCCGTACTCCTACAGGCGCTTGTTTGATTACATGAATATACATTACTCTATAAATGTATAGAATGTTATCTCTTATTAAGTAAAATATAGGTTTGAACTTGTACAAAAATATTATAAAATTTAAAAAAATATTCAAGATAACTTGCAGATAATGACAACAAACTGACCTCACATTATTACGAATTTCTAATTTTGTGTAAATGTATTTTCTATATGCAAATTATTTTGTAAAAAAGCATTAGAACCAAAGTAAAAAATATATACATAAAATATATCAAAAATTAAAATAAAATTTCAGTTAAATATAGCACATTTGAAAAATAATGAAAGTTGCACATTGACAACTAAAACGCGAGCAAAGCCATGGGTAAAATTATGTGTTTAAATAAAACAATCATAACAAAACATAAAAACTTTTACATCATTACAAACAATATTGTTACTGTAAATAAATATGTTTGTAAATCTATTGCAGATAAGCTTTACAAGATATTAAACACTTTCTAAATGGAGTTGCACAATGACAACTTATAATTTTAGAAGTCAGATAATCAGTTTAATCAATAATATCAATAATTCCAAGTGGTAAAGCCACGCTGTAGACAGTTTTGTCTACAGCATGAATGGGTCGGTTCAACGGGGTCGTTACCACTGTCTCACAGAAAAGCGACGTAAAGTAGCGGCTTGCTGCTCCGTTTCGTACGGTGAGTGAGATATCCGGAGGCCCAAATCCCCCTCCTCTTCCCAATCCCTAATTATCCCTTCCCTTGAAGGTCGGCAACGCGTCCATGATTCTTCTGGTATTGTGGGCGTACATGGGCGGTGGAGTTCACTTACCATCAGGTGACCCATTTGGTCATTTGCCGGCCTATGCTATAAAAAAAATAAAATAATAATAATCTCCCTTTAAGATTGTTATTTGACTAAGATATATGCAGATAGACATATTCAGAAGCAATATGTCCCTGTATCCATCAATCTGCGACTTCTGTGTTGAGCCAGAACAGTGATGTCCAACTCAATGGAATATGTTATGGGTACCGGATACATTATCCTAGCATAAACCCTTATAGAAGTGTAATGTCAATTTGTAAATCTGTATTATTGGGATTTAAATAATTAAATGATGAACTTAACCAGCAGAAAAAAAAAACAGATTTGTTCATATTATGCTGTCAGAGAAATAATGCAAAAAGAAATTATATAACAATTCCATTTAACAAATATTACATTATAAAAAAAATCTAAATAGTTTGAAATGCCTATGAATGAATATTGATTTTTGGAACCTTATAACTGCATTGATAAAAACCATCCTCAAATTACCTTACTTAGTAATGTTGTCAAGACTTACAAGTTCAGTATATCATTATTGTAATTTATTGATGCATATTTTTAAAGTGAAAAATTTCTCTTCCTATTTCAATATTTTTAATTATATGTAATATGTATGTAATGTGTAATATATTTACATACATGCCTACACTTTTCTCTCTCAAGGGGTAGGGAGAAGTGTAAGTAGTGCTGTACCCGTGTTTCGCTTAGATTATTTCCTTCCATAATATTGTGATTGCTGGACCTGGGATTTGAACATAGGCCCTGACAGTTGGAAGCCGTAGTATGCTGCCACTAAACCCATGAGATGATTAATAATGCATATGTCTTTATTATAGATAATTTCTATTGTATCCATAAAGCTTTAAAATTGAATCTTAAAATCCACGAAAAATATTTGCATTATTCAAATTAAGTATTTATGGCACCGCTGAAATTGTAAAATAAATTTATAGAATGATAGGTATTGAATGAGTAAAGAATATCGCTAAGTGTTATTATGTAAGAGACTGACCTTTCATCCTCAGTGGTGGTCTGTGGCTGCATGTCTTCCTTGCCGTCGGCAGAGTCTCCTGTCTGCATCGCGTCAGATGTGCCATCGGCGACACCACTATCACACCCACTCACACTGACACTGGTCATGACGGCGCCGCTGATCGCATGCGACACCGCCGCACTCACGGGACTACCGAACCCCTGTCCTGCGTGGGCGTCGGGTCCGGTCGGCGGCGCGCTCGACACGTACGCGGTGGAGTTCACCGGCATCGACACCACCGGCGAGTTAGTCCCGGACACGGCCGCCTCCACCGGCACCACGCCGCCGTACCCCAGACCCATGCTCGTCTGCGACTGCACTACGTTGGCGTGCATGCCCACAGGCATGCTCGGCTGCATCGACATCGGAATGTTCTGGTGCGCCATCGCGACGGACTGGTTGGGCACGTACTGCACGCCGCCCATCTGAGCCTGCGCGCCCACCTGCTGCGGCACCATGTTCTGCTGCGCCATGTGCTGTCCCACTGGCATCTGTTGGCCCACGTTCGTCTGCTGCATGAATATAGGATCTGAGACGGGTATCTGCATGCTCGGCTGATTCCCGTCCAGAGTCATCTGCATATTCTGAGGCGGAGCAGTCATCATCTGTAAGTTTCCTTGAGGCACGCTTCCTTGTTGCGGAGCCATCGAGTGCACGGTCGTCGCCTGTTGCTGTCCAGCGAGGCTCTGGAGATTCGCGGGCAGAGTCGAGCCCTGGGATTGAGTGGCCATCGGCTGGAGGTTTGTGGGTAGAGTTGTACCTTGCTGTGATGTGACGATACTTGAGAGCACCTCTTGAGGCATAGTTTGGCCTTGTTGGCTCATCTGTGACTGTTGAGTGTGATATTGAGGAACGGTGTGCTGAGGAGGCACCATCTGCTGTTGGGACGTTGCCATGTTTGTGTTTATCATAGGCTGTGCATTGGGCTGTTGGCTGACCGCTTGATTGTACTGCTGTTGCACTCCTGACATTCCTTGCTGCTGCATTTGAGGGTGCATGCCGGGCACGACAGATTGTTGCGGTTGAGATGGAAGTTGATGCATTTGAGTCATTTGCTGGTTAGCGTTGGTCAACTGAGGAGGTATCTGCATTTGTGGTATATGATTGGGTAGCTGTTGATTTTGCAAAGCCTGTATTTGAGCCTGACTGGGTAAATGCTGCAGTTGTGCCTGTTGAGCTCCCATTGACTGCTGAGTTTGTAAATGATGACTCTGTCCCATGCTGGGAATCTGTGCTTGTTGCATATGTAACTGTTGAGGGTTGGGCTGTCCCTGCATCTGCTGGATTTGCATTTGTTGCAACTGGGGTTGTTGGTTCGCCACTTGTGTGATTTGACCTTGATTAGGCATGGCCTGCATCTGAGGCATTTGTTGCTGCATCTGCTGCATGTTAGATAATTGAGTCTGAGGAATGTGCTGGCTCATCTGCTGCATCTGCTGGTTTGGCATCTGTTGCATTTGCTGTGGCATTTGTTGATGCATAGGGATTTGCTGCATAGCAATGCCCTGCGCCTGAGCTATCACTTGCTGCAACTGATGTTGCGGAAAACTCTGAGGGATTTGTTGCACTTGCTGCTGCTGAGGAGGCTGAGGATGAGTCTGTGGAGCATTTTGCATGGTGATGTGAGTCATGCTCTGTGGGTGCTGCTGGCCCACTTGCTGGTTCGTCTGCATGTTCTGATTTGGCATTTGTTGTGGCATTTCCAATGGAGGTGACTGCACCGACACTGACTGTGACACAGGCATTTGCTGTTGAACCACATTAATGGGCTGAGTCAACGATTGCCCAGGAGAGGCCATGGGAAATTGCTTTTGCAGAGCTTGTTCCAATTGTTGCACAGTAGGTGCATTACCTTGAAGATCCTTCGGCACTTTATTTGTCAGATCATTAGACACTTCATCGTGTTGACTATCATTTATAACAACACCACTGTCTGGAGCCTGCAATGCATTAGTATCGGACACATCCAAGTTGTTGTTGAGTGTTATAGCCGCATTCTGCTGAGTGGTATGATCCAAGTAGTCCATGCACATCCATCGACCTCTGCGGAACGGCTCGGTGCTCTCGATCTTGACAACTTTAAACCTTTCATTCCGGACATGTTCCTGTATCTCTTTCATACCTTCCTGCGGCTTGGCATTTCCTATAAGGTTGATGATGCTGCCGGCGCCGGCGTTGGTGACGCTGACGTGCATGTCATTAGCTTCAGTATTATTACTATTTGGCACTGCTCCTCCTATCTGATTGTTGGCGTTGTCCTGTCCGACGATCGCGAGTCCGTACTGCGAGCTGGTCGGGATGACTGGCGCGCAGCCTAATGATGCGCTGGACGCGTTATAGAACACGTCGTCCTTAGAGAATGTGTCCTCTGAGAAACTGGGTGTTTCATTCTCAATGTCTGTCACTCTCGATATGTCGTCGGTGTGAGATTCATCTAGGTCGTCGGCGGAGTCTTCGCCTGCATCGGTGCTCACTCGCGAGCCGACTGTCACACTGGTGATCTGAAATGAAGATATTTTCCTTGGGTTATGGGCGGCCTGTAGAGTTGTCGGGTGAGTCAATCCCTTCTCCGACTCGTTCAGCCGAAGAGATTCGCTGGTTGTTCGGTGTACGACGTTGTTATACTTGTTTTTCTCACTAGTTTTATGTGACTTTTGAATCAGATTGTCAGCCATTATGCCGTCCGAACCGAATGACTATCTAAAGAAAATTTCACTGTTTATTGGCTTCAGAGACATTTGACAGACTACTCAATCACAACAATGTATGAAATAGAAAACCATTGTACACTCACAATTTCACAAACACAGTAATTTAACCATTAAAGTCCTTAAAATTCATTAGTAAACACACACAGTTGCGAACATCTTTCAGACGGCAGCAACATGGCGGCCATTTATGCGCAATGCATTATGGTTGACAATTTGCAGTAGACTATAGACATTCTAGACTGATAATCCTAAAGATTATCTATGGTCGCTAGATGGCGTTAAAAACAATATTATATGCATTTCATGTTTTAAATTAGACAGATGTTTACGGATTATTATAAAAGATATATATTGTTTCAATAAAAATGCAGTTTTTTTGCAATTCTTCAAATTATATTATGGATAACCGACTATTTGTAACAAATAAACACCATGCTCTTTGAATTTGGATTTATACGTATTTGTTGAATGTTGTGCTGTTTTATATACTTCTGAAAAACATTACAAACTTACTAAAATACGTTATATAATTTAATTAGGGATGAGCATGTTATAAAAATAGGTATCCTTATTTTCAGGTCAAGCTATTGTACAATAGAGAGCGCTAATAAACAATATTTTGATATTAGTTTTTCACCTAACAGATGGCGCTGTTTAAAATATCTATGATTATTATTATAGTCGGGTTTTTAAATATTTGGCAAATAGTCGCAAAAATACTGGATATTGTGATATTATGATATATTTAATTTAAATAGTAATTTAAGTAGAGAAAATACATAAAGTTACGGAGTCCGTAATACTTGTCTGTTTCATACATAAAAACTGTACTCGCCTACAAAAAAATGTGTTCCGTGTGCCGCTGTCGGTCAAATAAAATGAAATTTTGTTAAAACTTATTTTATTTAAAAATGTTTAATGGTAGGTAAATCTCTTTTTTTCTTTTTTTTGTTGATTAAATGACGAGATGAGCAAAACGCTCGCCTGGTAGTAAGCGCCACGCCTACACTGCAGCACCACACAGAACTTGGAATTTCAAAGCACTACATGGCACTGAACTGTGCTCGTCAACCCGACACATAAGATGTTAAGTCTCATAATGCCCAGTAATTTCACTGGCTCCAATGTCCTTCAAACCGAATCACAACAGTGCTTACACACTGTTGTTTGGCGGCAGAAATAGACAAAGTGGTCGCACCAACCCAGACGGCCTCTCGCATACAAGGGACTTATCCTTGTAACACACCACCACACACCACATACCACAGCTATGGCAAAATTCAGTTCATGAAAATGAACAGCAAGCGCTATTTCGATCGCGCCGCCCTTCATCCGAACCCGCTCATCCGTAGAGCGTCAATATATACTCCCTTTGACCGTGTAAAGGAGAGAAGACCGCGAAACGTCCTCACTGACCCGGACGATGAGACCACTCTGGCCATCCGAAGGAGAGTGGAATTCAACAAATCACACTCCACGCAACCGACTTATCGTCCTCGCCGCCGAGAACGGCGCCGCGTTCCCCGCAACCCCCCTGACCCTAGTACCGGCCCGCGAGCCGATGATGACTAGTAGTTTTAATACTCCCCCAAACCAATAATCGCAGATGTCTCTGCCCTCCCCCAGTGGCCGCCCTGAGCCGAGGTTCGTACCCCAAAGGGGGTGCCCTCAGCGTGGTCACTTAATGTCAAGGGTTGAGAGCGCCTAAAGCGCTCACCCGAAAGTCCGGTGAAGCTGTATACAGCCGACTCGAGTCAGGCTTACAGCAAGCGTCAACACAAAAAAAAAAGGCAAAATTGGCTAAATTCCATTATTGACTTTATAGGCAAACGAGCAAGCGGTCCGCCTGATGGTTAGCGGTCACCACCGCTAATGGACATCGCCAATGCTATGAGTACAGCTAAACCATTGCTATACTCAATCGAATTAATTATTTTCCAACATAAATCGGTCCACAATAAAATTAGCTGCGAAATGTACAAAAACAAAACAAAGAACAGCCGAATTGATAATCCACTCCTATTTGAAACCAGTTAAAAAATGAAGAAACTTGCAGGTTTGAATTCTGGGAAATAATGACAATATCTTATTATTTAAATTAAAGTATGCACCAAGGCAAAACGCATAAATATGAAAATGTATAAATCGTTAATTGAAACTTTGCATTATGTTTGGTTTTAAACTTCAAAATATTTTAAGTGGAGATGTACATGTCTAAAGGGCAAATGGGATGTAATTGTTACATGATTGACATAACAAGATTATAACGTTAGTGAACAAATATGATGTGTAATTATGGTGTTTCTTGTGACTCGACTCGTCAGTTAACTATCGTCTACGTAAACAGCGCAGTTGCCTACCAAAGATAATGAAATATAACTTACATTGGACAGTAGAAAAAGCTAGAGCTAATTCGCAACTCGCGTCTCGATGTGCAACTAAAGGCGCATACCGAGTACCGCCCAGGCCGACCCCAGCCATTACCGGCAAGGTCTTCGGATCGCCAGCCGATTTAGTCAACCTCCCCACCAATCGCCGTGACACTTCTTAAACGAAGGTAATTTGCTATTATTTGTAAATTGGTGTGCCGAGTGCCGAGCGACGTCCGCCGCGTCCGAGCGCGGCGCAGTCGCTCGGGAGCACGGGACCCTCCCTGGCTCTCCCGTCGGCACGAGCACGTGTGTCGCCAGCCAGCTTCGGTGAGGAGTCGCCCTTAGGTAAACAAACGTCACGCTATAACGGCGACAGTCGAGCTGCCGATACGAGTCGCAGTCGATAAGATATAGTCAACGAACCAACATACTCGGTATGACAATGTGAATGTGCGTGCTAAGGATATGTCGAAGTCTATTGATGTGAAGAAAAACAACGAACTAGACGCGACCATGGACGGCGACAGCGACGAGGATATGGGGTGCGCAAGCCGGTGCATGGCCTGGTGTCGCATCAACCCGAACTTGATCATGTTGAAAGTGACTCTCTTTGTGATGTACGGTGCCACTGCTTCTCTATTGCCGTATTTAACTATACACATGCAGAGCATCGGACTCACTGTGCCTGAAATTTCTTTTGTGTATTTAGCTTTGCCGTTCACCACTTTCTTGAGTCCTCCTATCACTGGTAAGTGTGTTGGATTATGAGCCCTGGTCCCCTCCATGGTTATGTCATCAGTGTGTTGTTGTTTCTAGGATTTTTGGTGGACCGTTTCGGGGAATACAAGCCCGTTGTTATCACAGCCTTGATTCTTAACGCTGCGTTCCACCACTCGCTGCTCTTGATCCCACACCAGGAGACTCCTGGCGTGATGCCGTCCGCGTACGTCATGCGACATCCGATAACAAATAGCGTGGAGGTATTTATCAGACCCCTAAATAATTTACGATCACTGTCAAGACACACAGTCCGTATGTACTGAAGAATTTAAGCAAATCGCCGTCATCCGGCCTCAGGGCGAATTAACTAGTACTGTCTCGTGATCCTGTATATTTGAATTAGTTAAAGGAATTAAACGAAATTTATGCACGTTGGACTTTACCCTTGAATACTTACGAGCTATCCATTCGTTGTGGTTCCTAGTGGCTGTGACCTGAACTGAAACAACTCCGTGTCATCAAACAGATGGAAATAAGTACTATGGATCCTCAGACGAATATTAATTAACATAGTATATTAGTCATGCGAATGTTTTTAAAGAAATATTTCATCTATGCTATGCAAGCAAGCATAATGCAAGTCATCTATGCTAAATTAGCAAGAGTAAATTGCGCGGAAGACTAAAGACTGTTTACATCCTGCAGATTTGGTGGAGTCCGTGCCCGAGCCGAGAGTGTCCCGATGAGGATGAGACGGTGGACTTCGTGCTGGACCGTTGCGTAGATCACTGTCAGCTGTACCGCCCCACCGAGAGCCCCGCTATCAATCCCACAGAGGATGACGATAAAGATGACCTGGACTTCCACATCAGCCACAAAATTCAACCACCAAATTTGTCCAACAGCAGGTATCTCTAAAAAAAGTTACATCAAAATGCTTTATGACGCCAATAGGTACATATTACCCGATATTCACGATGTACCTGTTTCAATATATAAGTAATTGTATATACAACGCATACTACGAAGTAAATGGTACATTATTGTTATAACAGCGATAAGGTTATAGCTCTTTTATTGCAATGAAAACAACGATTTAAGATTTGCTAAGACTTCCGGGGGACTTCCTACTGGTTAAATAACGTAACGTTATGAAAAAGAGATCTGAATGAAAAAAGTAAAACCAAATGGGCCTTATTACAAGTTACGTTGTTCATGTTTTAAATCAGTTTTAAAATGTCAAGGTCTGATGCTGTTTTAGATGGTCTTGTCGTTATAAATCAAAGACCTTTCATCAAAGGTCTAATAATACGTTTAGACAGAAAACCCAGGTTGTTATTGAAACCACAGGTTAAATACAGAAATTATACACGCAATATATAACATTCCCTCAATGCGTTCCGTTTGTTTGTACATACGCAGTTCAGTGCCATGCAGTGCTTGTAATTCAATGTTCTATGTGGTGTTGTTTCTGTTTGTGGTCAGGCGTGGCGCTTACCACCAGGCGAGCGACTTGTACGTCTCGTCATTCAATTAAATGACACTATAATATTATAAATGTGAAAGTTTGTTTGTTTGGATGTTTGTCCGTCAATCACGCTGAAACTACTGAACGGATTTTGATGAAATTTGGTATACAGACAGGGTATGAGCTTACTTGGGTGATAGGATTGATAGGATTTTTATCCCGGAAAAAGCAGATCACGCGGGTGGAGCCGCGAGCAAAAGCTAGTAAAAAATAAAATATAGTGTATCATCGATAAATAATCCTTGAATAACAAGTTGAGAATATATTCTGACCTTCGTTTTACTTTCAAAATTATTGTATATCTTTATAGAATAACTCTCATGAGTAACGGATTATATTTCTGGCGTGAACGTGATACCATAAACGTTACTAAATCTGAGTACAATAGTTAACATTTACAACTGCAAAAAAATAAAGAACTCAGACCGGGAACTGTGAGGCCCTGGTTTCAATTCCCAGATTAGGTAATTACAATTTGTTTGAGGTTTCGATTAAAAAAAGCACACGTGAATTGCTCAATTTTAAGCCGGGATTGTAATTTGTGCTCGGTGTGGCGAGATACTCGTCCCCTATCACATCGAGACAGAAATAAATTCTGCTAAACGTGGGTGAGTTCCTAAGTTCACCAACGCTATGCCGAAACGTTTTGTGAACCTATTTTTATTTTTTAAATCTTCGTTACAATTCGTCAAACGGATTCATCCGAATTCGATATTTATTAGATAGCTCGGATGTTCTCCATATTTGCTTTATTTTTTTTATATTTCTTCTTTCTGATATTCTAAATCAACAATCTCTTTCGAATTAATATTTATACTTCGTTCACAAGGCAGCAATGATACCCTTTATTGTAGAATTTGATGTTTTGTAACACGGAACAATACTCAGAATACCCAATACTATGAAACGTTTTGTGTAATTTTATTTGTTAATAAGTACGACTGCCAGTAGCACCCGCTCATTTTATACCTTCCCTGATTGATTTTCATGATACAAAAAGTCGTAAAATTCGAAACAAATAGAACAATGGTTATTAATTTACCACTTGAACTTTCTCTGGTTCGATCTTTGCTTAGTATTCAATCATACATGAGATTCTATGATCGACAAAAATACAAACTAAAACCAAGTTATACGATTTTTCCGTAATTTTTGTATCTAATTTTACAATCTGGCAGTTCTGTTATATAAACTAACGTTTAACTAGGGCCTTGGCTGCTATAATTTTATCACCATATTTATTACATGGATTAGGAATAATCATTGTTTTGTAATATTATTTGTTACCTTTACTTCATAATATAAACCTAGCATATTAAGGTTAATCTACGTTTTGTATTAAAAGGGTAGGAGACAATGGCGCAAAGTGTAGATTAACATTATTTTGTGACAAAATATTATTATTCTACTTATTCATACATAAACTCTCACGCTTGTATCACCAAAGGGGTAGGTAGAAGTGCAATTAGTTCATTTACAGTTCGTGACGCGGTTGAAACTATCGCCGGATTCAGGATATTCATGCGTTATTTATCGAATCGAAAACAAACACAAAGTGATTTTTCGATCTAGGATATGATTCATATTATATGAACTCAAGATCCCACGGTTTATCAAATACGCAGGCATTAGATCAGTGAGGCTAATACTTAATTTCTACCTGGCGTTGTCTAGTCTGCCAAGGTCCGTTTCCTAATCAAACTTTACTACATTGCTCGGTCTTAGTCAACTTCTCTTATACGAATAAATAAAACTATGGTGTCTATATTGCTATTGTTTATTGGCGCCTGCCAATTGGGGAGCGATCAGCTCCTCTCGTTATTGACGCGTATAGAAAACTCCTTTTTTAAGTCGGTTAAATCAAAAAGATTTCGTAAAGAATATTATAGAGACTACATCTTATTGCAAATACTCAATTATACGTAGCCATGACCGAAGAAGCGGATTTCGACTTTTGATTATATGCATTTTTAGTGGTAGTCAAGTAAAGTCATGAACAACTATATTAGAAGTAAATAAAAACCTGTTTCAATATTCGTTTATATAGTCATTCATAATTTCCTAATTTTAAGTGGTATTGTTCTAACGATTGCTGAATATCCAGGTTATATCTTTTCAGTCTACATATAAAATGGTAATTTGCGATAACCTTGCGAGGTGGTCACAATAATATGTTTGAGTGTTTCCAGATACGAAATTGTTATCAAAAACATTTTTTTTCAGCTACTTAAACTTAACTGAAAGCGACGAGGATTACAATGATGCTGCATTCTTTTTGATTGAAGTTCATGATGACTTGGGAGAGCCTAAAGAACAACTGGGAATAGAAATGGAAAGGGTATATGTGACTTTAGTCTTTATTTTGAACTTATTTAATGTTATTTTCATAAGAGGTGATTAGTGTACTAGATGTACAAGCTATCACTCTTGTTTTAAATAGTTATAACGATCTATAAAATAGTTCAAAACAACAAATAATCTTATTGAAAGACCAACAGCTAAAATTTGCACTCGATCAAAATTTAAAGAATATTTATAATAACCCAACTAAACAAAGAATTTTATTTCAATAATATGGAGATTTTAAATAACTTCAGTCTTTAAAAATGCCTTGTTGTAGGATGAAGACGATCAAGTAACAGATTTTAGGTCAAGATTTGGGGAGAAATTGTTAATCGCACAGGGAGTGAACATTACAGCTTTGGATAAAGAGGATCTCAGATGTGGTGGTCTGGTCATGTTGCATAATATGACTAAATTGTCTCAGCAAAGATTAGAGATCCTGTCTGCCGACTGTATGGTGCAGAAATGTGATTTCAGGTAAAGTTATTAGATTTATTGTTTGAACGCATTTGGGCTTTAATAGTTAATAGTTAATAATTTAATGGCCTAATAAATTAGGGAAAGTAATGTTATATAAAACTTTATATAGATTGTAAATGAATTTTATTAATATTGATATATTAATAATACACTCGACAGTCACACACATAGTAGAACCTCACACAAGATTAACCTGTATCATGGGTAGCAGGAACTACGAGGTACTTGCGATCCCACAACACCCAGCCCTGAAACATATATTTATGGATCACACAAACATTTATTTTGCCTCAGTGCGGAAATCGAACGCACGGCCGTTCGCTTAGCAACCTACTCGCCAACTGCGCCATGGAGGCTGTCAAATATAATTCTGACACTCATTAGATATTTAATTCAATGTTATAAATCCGAGTCGATCCGAGTAGTCGTAAGTCTGTTACAGGGCGACGATGATCGATATAATCGTATTGTCAATACACACTTAGAATTTGACAAAATATTTTTTAAATAAAGGTAGCGGATTTCCACGATATAAAGTCCTCAGTAAAATCATAAAATTATTTTGACATTCCTTCGATACTTAGTTTTTATACTTTACTACCAAAGATGAGAGTTGTTGTTTCCCCAGCAGCGGCGCGACGCCCTATTATGTTTACCATGGGATATGTGATAATGTTTCATTATAATATTATTTGTGCGCCACTAGCTTGATGTTTATCATTTATTTACACAACGGTATCAATCTGAAAGCTAAATTATCACTGGAATATTACAGGAGAGGCGGCCCAGATATATGCCCGCCGGATTACAAGGAGAGCGACGATAAAACCTTCTACATTTACTTTTTCTTGAGGTTCATGGGTACTATCATGCTGTCAGCCGGCGTCACCATCATGGATCCGATAGCTCTCACCATGATACAGAAGTACGGTGGTGATTTTGGTCGAGAGAGATTGTTCTCTAGTATTGGAATGGCTATATTTTCACCTATTACCGGAATGCTTATAGATATGAGGAGTAAACAAGTTGGTACGTACGGTGCCATCTCGTAATCGTTATCTTTAATGTCAATAGTTCCTAATGTTTACATGTTCGTTGATTGCAGGTTACACTGACTATTCAGCTGCTTTTTACACTTACGATGTATTGCTTTTGATATCTGCCATCACAGTGGCGGTCATGCCCCTCGGAGCCAAGCTGCCGGCGGACAATCTACTCCGTGATTTGGTCAACATCATCAAAATGCCACATATCATTATTTTCATATTTTTCCTGTTCGCATTAGGAAACTTTTGGGGATTTATCGAATCTTATCTGTTCATTTATTTGAAGGAATTAGGTGCACCTAATTTCTTATTGGGTAAGTACTTTGATGGTTTCGACATTGTGTACTTTGAACTTGTATGATACGTTTTAAGTTAAAATGTTTATTCGTTGTTGCCTTTTATTAAATCGAGGTTACCTTTGAGCAGCGATTTCTGAAATGGGTTCTGTGGAAACCAGGGGTTCCGTGGAAAAGACACTAGGGATCCGCAAATAAGTTACAATTGTAATTAAATTACGGCGAAAGCCTGATCAGATTTACAAAATATCTAACCACATTGAATATGAACTCATACACAGAATAAATGATTCTGTTATGTTACTGTAGAGTTCTATAAAACAAAAGGGATCTGTTGTGTTCCGTAGCTTTAAAACTTTAGGAATCGCTGACTTTGAGGATATTATTTTATTTACTATTTTAAACGTCATATAAATAGAAAGAAAGAAAGTACTTATGAAGTACCTATTTAACTTTTGCATACAGGGCTATGTTTATATTTTGTTTAAAATTGCGATGGAATAATTTCACACCTTTTAACTGCTTACTTAAGACAATCAAAACTTTAAAATATGACATTACCTGTACTAAGTGCGTATATAACCGTGTCCAGGAATAACGGTGACAGTGGGCACATTGAGCAGCATCCCGTTCCTGTACGGCGCGGACGCGATCACGGCGCGCATCGGGCACGTGAACGTCATCATCGTCGCGTTCTTCTCCCACGCCGCCAGGCTCGTCGGCTACTCCTTCATTGAGTGAGTCGCATAACTCATTACAAACAACCTTCCGGCTTGTTTACTCGACATTCAATGTCTTTTGTTGACGTGTTTTGTTTCCTTCCAAACGGCAATTATTTTTTTCTATTATAATTCAGTTATTTGTTTGGAACTTGATTATGTAATTCATTGCAGCATATAATCTAACAATTAATTTATTAACATATCTTTTATTTTAGGCAATATCTAAATCTACAATTGTATCAAGTAGGTATACTTAAGTTAAAATTATATCTATACTAATATTATAAAGCTGTAGAGTTTGATTGTTTGTTTGTTTGTTTGTTTGAACGCGCTAATCTCAGGAACTACTGGTTCGAATTGAAAAAATCATTTTGTGTTGGATAGTCCATTTATCGAGGAAGGCTTTAGGCTATATAACATTACGCTGCGACCATTAGAAGCGAAGCATCAGTGAAAAATATTGCAAAACGGGGAAAATTATTCATATTTGAAGGCTTCCGTTGCTAAGCTACCCATATAATATTATTTGAAGGCTTCCGTTGCTAAGCTACCCAAATCTATACTAATATTATAAAGCTGTAGAGTTTGATTGTTTGTTTGTTTGTTTGATCACGCGGGCGGAGCCGCGAGCAAAAGCTAGTTTAATATAAACCTGAAATCAACATACCGACTTTAGTTTCATCGGCGTTACACCTTTCAATGCAATATTGCCCAAACAATATGTACCTACATCGTACCCTTAGTCACTATTTCAAAGACAGGGTTACAATCATTAGTCCGATATAGTCATTATATGTTATTATTTATCTAGTTATTATACGCAATATAGTTTTGGAAGTCATACTCATTATAAATATGACTTGATCATAATTACCATATGATTCAGTATTCTTAGGAAAGATAACATTTTATTGTGTTCACATTGACATTTAAGTGTAGCTATAGACAAACACGGCAATAGTAAACAGAAAGGATTTATTTTAATTACGCCAGTAAATTTAAATAGAAATAGTTGCTGGTATTTGTGTTCGTAAAATAAACGAAAGATATCTATATAAATAGTGATGAATAACAGTGATTAAATTATAAGAAGAATAAATTCATACAACTCCAGAGAGATCCAGAAAAGTTGACATAACTTTTAACAAAATAAAAATGGTTGAATAACGAGTTATCTGATAAAGGAATGATGAGCTACTTAAGAATGTAACATCAATTGCATGAAGTACCAATGAAACACTTTGGTAAACGTAACCCTGACAGTGACATATTTAATGCACCGCCTGTTGCTATAAAAATAGAAAACGAAATAGATAGTTTATCTTTTGTACCATTTGCGCTAGAAATAGGACAATTTATAAATACTGTTTACTTGGTCAGTGTCCCACGTTACATTACCGACCTTCACGATTCATATATCATTGAAACGAGGCAATTTTAATTCTGTTCCTAGCTGAAAGACGACACGCAAAAGATGAATGGGAAGTACAAAAATGGTCATTCTGAAATATCAGAAGCATAGCACATGACTTGTGTATAACTCCTAGTTGTTCCGTCCTTACACATTAAAACACCATTTACGAGATAAATGTATTTACGACGATATAGCATTGTCAAGTTTATGAGCACAATGATACAGCGTAGGAGTCCGGTAAATGCGTACCTGGGATATGAAACTACGATTTTAACACTGCTGATACTATTACTAATTATTAAAATATTTTGTTCTTGATACGGATACAACAAAATGACATAATTTTGAAACGTGAAAGTACTTTACCAAAGATAATGTTAGTAAAAAATTTTGGCCTTTCTAAATTTGGCATATTATGTTACTTACAGACGAGTAGTCGGTATGCCTAAAAATATTTGTAAAAAAATTGGTTATTGCTCTGTTAATATTTTTTCCTTCTATTCAATCCGTTCTGTGAAATAGGTAGTGACACCGGTTTTGTTTCTAGAAATTCCTGGTGGTGTTTCCCATTCGAGGCGATGGAGTCCCTGTCCGTGCACTTGATGTGGGTCGCGGCAGCCACCTACTGCGCTATGTTGGCCCCTAAGAGTCTGCTCGCTACACTTATCGGAGTACTAGGAATGGCACATTTCAGCCTGGGTAAGATTCTGTTTGCTCTGGTTAGTCTTGTTTTTATCAATATAAAATAAAGATCGTAGTCTTTATGCGGTACTCTACAAAATATCTTTTCTATGAGAGTTCAATAATGAAATTAGTCATAATTTATAGGAATCTCGTAATGTCTAACGTAAAATATAGTTACAATAACAATATGTGTACAAATATTGATAAGATTGGAAGTTAAAACATTTAAATTACTAGACACAAGTATGAAAAATTATAAGTTAGCAAAATAAGTTTGATTAAGATAAACGCTAATGAACTTTCATCTCTTAACAAACATTTAAAATTTTAAGCTACTGTAGTGTATCACGATTTACATTGGGATCTAGATGCTGATAAAATAATTGACGTCATAAAACTTGCGATGGAATAATATTATTTCACGATATATTGAATAATATCGATCACAAAAAATACTTTTATCAAAGAACTAACTAATATCATAGGCTTTTTGCTTTGTGAATATTGTATAGACCGTAATTTGCGTAGATCTCGGAGAACATTTATTGTTTTAATAATACACAGGTTCGGGGTTTTTTCATTATTTTTTTTCTTTTTTTTAAACTTTTTAATTGTAAAGTCTTTCATTACAACAAAAGTACTATATTGCAGGAAATTATTTTTTGGATAATTTCTTCTTTAACATTCGAGATAATTAATTCTGTTGGGTTTTTACGGTTTGATCTTTTTACAATTATTTAATTCTTACTCGGGATGTGCCGCGTCGTTTGACAAACAGTAAACTCATAACTGGAGATTGATGTTTTGATTATTTTGTTGTACTTAAGTTTCATATTAAGCACCATCCATTTTATGTTTTCGTACAGAAAAAACAGGTGTTCTGGTTAATTTACGGTGTATATATTGATTATCCAAGTTTTCTTGTAATAGATGTTGAAAATTAAAAAAGTTAGGTAATTTTCCAATTTGCATTTAATGAGTTATACCTGTTAACTCACATGCTCTATAAGTGGAAACACTATAAGTGGCTTCCTAGTCATTAACTGCTATTGCAGGAAGAGGAAGTGGCAGTTTCGGCGGAGGGCTTCTAATCGCATCACTTGGCACTAGAGAGGCTTTCCGTTACATGGGTCTAATAGCGTTCCTCGGCGGAATTTTGTATGGATTGCTGCACTATTTCTGGCTGAGGAAAATTAATATGACGGGAATTGAAGATTCCTGTGAGGCGGATACTGGTAAGATATCATTTTTTGTAACAGAATCAAAAATTTAGGTTTATTTTTAGGTTTATTTATAGGTTTATTGATAGCCTAGCTGATCCATAATATTTACTTATATATTATGTAACTTAATAGATAAAAAAGCAGCGATAACCTAGCGGGAAGTTAACCTGTCTGCCGACATAGAGGTCGCGGTTTCGACCTTAACTCCCAAGATAACACTCACTTTTCGAAAAGTACCGCACATATTATTCATGAAGAAAACCTAGTAAAGAGACCTGCATAACAGATTTTTTTCTATAATAATTCATGTTAGTTCATGTTCCGTTTTACTTTGACCAAAGACAACCTCATCAGACCGTGGTGCACCCTACCGATCACCATTGGACCAGCGTGGTGAAATCACAGTCCAACCTTTCTTATTAGAATGGGAGTGGCTTTTGTCCAGCAATGAGACGATGAAGCTAGATTAAAACAAATTATTGTTGCAGAAAGTGGTGAAGGTGATAAACTCAATGGTGAACCTCTACGAAAAGACGCAGAAACAATGGTATCTCTTGAACGGCTGCATATGATCACACGATTTAACCCACTAGGCTCGCTACATTCATTGCCAAGAGGTTCCCGATCAAGGGTAAGATGTTGCTAAAGTTGTTTCGGTTTATAAATGTTCACTAATTTAAATAGTATAGTACTTAACCAACTTATGAAGTCTTTTATAGCTTAGGGGCCATATGATCGAGTTAGTCATCATAGGTTATAAACATGCAAAATTCCAATTTGAAATTTATGAGTAGTAGAGTCATGCTGCAGACTTGTAGACATTGCCGATGAAGAGCAAAGGTTAACTAACCTTCGCTTTACATTCCCCTTATCCAGAGGAGAGAACTTCTGGACGCGTGTATTCTCCCCGTATTCACCTACGTTGCATAAACATGGTCTTTTACAAAATGTCTAAAGTTTGCAATCGGGTTTAGCCAACGTGCCATGGAACACAGTGTATACGATTATCCGATCTTATAAGAAACAGTGTACTGCGTTCCCAAACTTCGAATGCTGACGTAGGACTTAATGCCGCAAACATAAAGTAGAACTGTGCTGGCCAAATTTGCCGCATGTCAAACGAACTTTGTGTGAGACTCACCACTGGGTGGTGTCCATGCAACGTCACAAGATGTCGTGGCAGGCCCAAAAGGAGATGACGAGATGGATTGGGCTCATATTAGAAAGATTGGCCACGAAGGGATTTGAACCGCGATGAGTGGATGCGGGGTAGGGAGGCATTTCCCCTGCAGTGAGATAATAACGGCTAATGTATGTATGTACACATACTTATAATTCACAGGTTTGAGTTAATAAAAATACTTATTTTCAGTTCTCCCAAGGTGACATAAACGAATGCCGGAGTCGCAGCGGTAGTAACAGCCAAAGGCGCGGCAGTAACTACGAAGGTTCAGCTTCTAAAGTAGATCTTCTCAGGTCTGCGATAGAAATCAGCAATCAACATGGAAAAGGTCATATATCCAATCCAATGCTGTCTACCTCCAACAGAACTCCACATCCATATAAGGTAAGGTTTTATGAGTTTCGAAGAGTTGAGTGGAGTGAATGTGCAAGAAGGTGAAACTAGAAGTAGAATAATTATTTACGAATATATATCTATGGATTTTTGCGATCCTAACGTGCTTCGCCATGCAAGTTTCACTGAGCGTTCATCTTAGTAGGTCTTATTCCGTGAAACAAGACCAACGTAAATTAGTCTTTTTTATAAAAATGAATTCATGTCGAATGTCCATGTTGTGCCCACCCCGATTACTGTTGGAAGCTCATCTCTCGAAGTTGTCGACGAATATGTCTATCTAGGACAAGTAGTCCAACTAGGCAGGTCCAACTTCGAGAGAGAGGTCAATCGTCGAATCCAGCTCGGCTGGGCAGCGTTCGGGAAACTTGGCAAGGTCTTCTCGTCCAAAATACCTCAGTGCCTGAAGACTAAAGTCTTCAATAAATGTGTGTTACCAGTGATGACATACGGCACTGAGACGTGGCCTCTGAATATGGGCCGTATAAGCCGGCTCACAGCTACTCAGCGAGCTATGGAGAGAGCTATGCTCGGTGTTTCTCTACGTGATTTAAATCAGAAATGAGGAGATCCGTAGAAGAACGAAAGTCACCGACATAGCCCAGCGGATTAGCAAGCTGAAATGGCAGTGGGTAGGCCACATAGCTCGCAGAACCGATAACCGATGGGGCAGAAAGGTTCTGGAATGGAGGCCACGTACTGGCAAGCGCAGCGTTGGACGTCCACCTACAAGGTGTACAGACGACCTGATAAAGGTCGCAGGATGTCGCTGGATGCAGGCCGCTTCCAACAGGTCGGTCTGGAAATCTTTGGGGGAGGCCTATGTTCAGCAGTGGACGTCTTGTGGCTGATGATGATCAAAATGAATGACAAGACGAGCAACAAATGAATGACGAGACATATGATTTTAAGTCTGACTAAATTCAAACTGAAACATAACAGTAACACTGCTGCTTATCGACAAAAATAGACAAGCATTAATTGACCAGACGGATTCTCACATACAAGATACTCACTAGGGTGGTGTAGTTACATTACTAATTAGAAACATTTGGACTTAGTCCTCAATTAATCCTTATTTTTTTATTTGTTATCCTATTTCGTATCGACTATACCTAGAACTAGCATTTGATCGCGGCTCCGCCCGCGTGAAAGGCTTACTTTTATACAACCTTTTATCCCTTATTTCATGTGTCCATCTATAAAATTGACGAAGTTTCATACAAACTTGCGACCCCTATTTCACCCTCTTAGAAATGGAATATCCAAAAATCCTCTTTTAGTGCTCCCCTACACTCCCTGAGAAATCTTTATACCAAATTTCATCTTTATACGCTAAGTACGCTTAAATGTACTTTTTTAGTTTTAAAGAAGTGGTGGAAGTCCATTTCATAATGTTTGTACCACCATTTAATAACAACCGCCGTGAAAAACCCGCCATAGTGGTACGAATCCCGTTCATATTTGAATAAATAATTCTTTGGCAAACAAGCAGAGTATTCTTTCGGATTCTATTTTATGTGTTCACCATATCAGTAGATCAGTGACGCGCCTGATGCAAATTTATGGTTTTGTGTTACTTCTCATATTAATTAAGGAAAATTTCACTCCTGACCAAGTGATAAGCGTATTATTTACTGAGTTTACATAAAATTCAACAAATTAATCTTTAAATATTAATTTGTATCTATGTACCAACGTTAATGAAAAGTATTTTCAGCAAGCCCACAGCGCTCCAAAACTGGTACTGGTCGGACTAGCGCAAAGGAATAATATATCACAACCGGCACTAACGGAATACGACGCGAGACGTCGCGACTCTATTCCGGAGGAGGCCGAGGAGGACAAACTTGCTCCTCCTGTCAAACCTCCCACTAAGACGAAAAGTGACCATATCCCACCACCACCCACATATGATGAAGCCACAAAGGAGCATCGAAAAAGTTGGCACTCCGACGATAGCTCCCCCACTTAGATCATAAGCCTTTAGTCCCAGATTCTAAAAAAGAGGTTTAAGTTTCTTAAATCGTACATTGGAATAAATGTGATGAAAATAACGTAGAAAATGATTTGCTTAATGCAATAATTAAAGTACAAAGAGGAGGTCTAAAGAATTGTATGATTTGAAAATAGTAATGAGAATTAATGTAAAATAAAATTACACAGTAGAACAGAAATTTTAATAAAAAGAGAGCAAAAGAAGTTTAAAGATCTTTTTCCAAAAGGCGCGATCAAATGGTTCACTATAAAGAATATCTATTTGAGAAATTGACCATTTTCATAATATTTTCTAAGGCATTTTTGTTTATTTTGCTAGTGATAGAAGCAAAACGAATTGCCGAAGTGAATGAAAAGTGAACCATCTGAGAGCAGCTTTACAGTATTTATAATTTGTATTTAATTACCTAATTCTTTATTGACACACACTGTACAAGTAAAGAAAACTAGTAAAAAATTTGTTAATTTTGTCTTAATGTAGTAATTATGCATATTGTATACATTTTATAAAGGCTTTAATTTATTTAACTTGTAGATAAATACATGTTATCAGTAACAGATATTATATGCATTTTATTTTACACATCATTCGTTCTATTAAATATTTGTCTTTTTACATACGACATTTTAAGGCCTACAATTAAAAGTTAGAACTTCCATTTTCACGAGTCATATCTTTATATATATAATTCTTCTGTGAGTGTGTATGTTCCTGAACTTCTCTTAAACGACTGGACCGATTTTGATGAAATTTTTTGTGTGTGTTCAAGGGGATCTGAGAATGGTTTAGATTCACAATTTTGTCCGCTGGACAATGTTTTTTTTATTAATTTTTTATTTATTAGTAGTTGTTGATTTTGCTGTTCCTGGGTATGAAACACTTGATGTCTTTTTGATGTGAAACATCTATAAGCGCAGGTATAAACCGGTTTGTTGGTATATATACTAGACAGGACAGGGACAAGCCAGGACAGGGACAGGACAGGGACAGGACAGGGACAGGACAGGGGCAGGACAGGGACAGGGACAGGGACAGGGACAGGGACAGGGACAGGGACAGGGACAGGGACAGGGAAAGGGACAGGGACAGGGACAGGGACAGGGACAGGGACAGGGACAGGGACAGGGACAGGGACAGGGACAGGGACAGGGACAGGGACAGGGACAGGGACAGGGACAGGGACAGGGACAGGGACAGGGACAGGGACAGGGACAGGGACAGGGACAGGGACAGGGACAGGGACAGGGACAGGGACAGGGACAGGGACAGGGACAGGGACAGGGACAGGGACAGGGACAGGGACAGGGACAGGGACAGGGACAGGGACAGGGACAGGGACAGGGACAGGGACAGGGACAGGGACAGGGACAGGGACAGGGACAGGGACAGGGACAGGGACAGGGACAGGGACAGGGACAGGGACAGGGACAGGGACAGGGACAGGGACAGGGACAGGGACAGGGACAGGGCAGGGACAGGGCAGGGACAGGGCAGGGACAGGGCAGGGACAGGGCAGGGACAGGGCAGGGACAGGGCAGGGACAGGGCAGGGACAGGGCAGGGACAGGGCAGGGACAGGGCAGGGACAGGGCAGGGACAGGGCAGGGACAGGGCAGGGACAGGGCAGGGACAGGGCAGGGACAGGGCAGGGACAGGGCAGGGACAGGGCAGGGACAGGGCAGGGACAGGGCAGGGACAGGGCAGGGACAGGGCAGGGACAGGGCAGGGACAGGGCAGGGACAGGGACAGGGACAGGGACAGGGACAGGGACAGGGACAGGGACAGGGACAGGGACAGGGACAGGGACAGGGACAGGGACAGGGACAGGGACAGGGACAGGGACAGGGACAGGGACAGGGACAGGGACAGGGACAGGGACAGGGACAGGGACAGGGACAGGGACAGGGACAGGGACAGGGACAGGGACAGGGACAGGGACAGGGACAGGGACAGGGACAGGGACAGGGACAGGCACAGGGACAGGCACAGGCACAGGCACAGGCACAGGCACAGGCACAGGCACAGGCACAGGCACAGGCACAGGCACAGGCACAGGCACAGGCACAGGCACAGGCACAGGCACAGGCACAGGCACAGGCACAGGCACAGGCACAGGCACAGGCACAGGCACAGGCACAGGCACAGGCACAGGCACAGGCACAGGCACAGGCACAGGCACAGGCACAGGCACAGGCACAGGCACAGGCACAGGCACAGGCACAGGCACAGGCACAGGCACAGGCACAGGCACAGGCACAGGCACAGGCACAGGCACAGGCACAGGCACAGGGACAGGGACAGGGACAGGGACAGGGACAGGGACAGGGACAGGGACAGGGACAGGGACAGGGACAGGGACAGGGACAGGGACAGGGACAGGGACAGGGACAGGGACAGGGACAGGGACAGGGACAGGGACAGGGACAGGGACAGGGACAGGGACTGGGACTGGGACTGGGACAGGGACAGGGACAGGGACTGGGACAGGGACAGGGACTGGGACAGGGACAGGGACAGGGACAGGACATGACAGGACAGGACAGGACAGGACAGGACAGGACAGGGACAGGACAGGGACGGGGACGGGGACGGGGACGGGGACGGGGACGGGGACCGGGACGGGGACCGGGACGGAGACCGGGACGGAGACCGGGACGGAGACCGGGACGGAGACCGGGACGGAGACCGGGACGGAGACCGGGACGGAGACCGGGACGGAGACCGGGACGGAGACCGGGACGGAGACCGGGACGGAGACCGGGACGGAGACCGGAACGGGGACAAGACAAGAACAGGACACATTTTACACAAATATATGTAGGTGATACGAAGTTCACCGGGTCATCTAGTTTTAAATATAAATGATGAGTCATGAAAATGGAACCTAACAAAAACAATAACATAAGAGACGTACACTCATATAATTATATCAAAGGCCTCGTTGCTTAGATTTTAGACGATACTATTTTATCGTGTGCAGTTTACAATCCGGCTTTCCGCTTCCCTTGATCATTCCTTTCCTTTAAGGTCGGCAACACGTCCATGATTTTTGAATTATTGTGTTCCTTCACATTTATAATTTATAAAATGGATGTCTAGCACACGCATGTATACACTTTTGCTTTGCAACTTTTTTGTCATGCTATTTACAATATTCTACAACATCGGTGTCTAAATGGGCAGCTAGTATTAATTCTTTGCTAGTTAAAACACCTATTATTTCTTTTTTATACTAAGTACACGATTTAAAAAATATTTAAGAATAATTAATTAATTAAATTAAAATATTTAATTAATCGTGTACTTAGTGTAAAAAAATAATATATAGAAATATTATTATTCGTCGAAGTTTGGACAGTTTTGTTGGTCAGTTCTAATGAAGAATGTTCTGCTGATGTTATGTTGGTCGGCAGCCTCGAACGCTTTGTCGATCACAGAAGCTGGCGGGTTTCTTTCTCTTGTCAATATCCATGCATTTCCTGGAAGAATATATAAATATTTGATAGGTATAAAGCGGCAAACATACTTTACTTCATCATAGTTTTTTTTTATCCTGTCTCGGCAAAGTGACTACGCCACACCTGATGGTGAGTGTAGCGCAATCCAAGAATAGTGTCGACCAACGACAAACAGTGTGTCTATCATAGAGTAATAATACTCGTAGCATTAAAAAGATTGAAGGGTTCCAACTTGTTTGCTATCATCCGATGCAATTAATATCTTCTATATTACAAAGTAAGTGAATTAGTCGCTTAATACGTAAAGTTTACTTTACGTCCGACTTATGTAAAATTTATCTCTTGATTGCACTGGCGTTTACAAAGGCTATTAATTAATAACTTATTTTAGACAGAAAATATGTTGAATTTGTTTCTTTTTATAGCATAAGCCAGCAAACGAGCTAGTGGGTCACCTGATGGAAGGTGATCTCCACCGCCCATGAATGCCTACAATACCCGAAGAATATATCTATCAACAACATAATATATAGATACTTCTATGAACAACATGTATGGGGCTGGCCCAACCGGGTTATTACAATTATATTATAGAAAATGGACCTGAAGTGGCTTGTGTTTCGTACCGTGAGTATAATTCCTCGGAGGACCAAACCACCCCTTTTCTTTTCAAATACGAATTCCTTACATTTGAGGTCAGCAACGCATCCATCAGGTATTGTGAATGTTTATGAGCCATAGAGATCATCATCTTGTGACCCACTTAGTAGCCGAGATTTGCTCTATAAAAAACCACAGCACAAAAGAATCATGCTTGTGCTGCAACTGTAACTTTCAGGAAAGGAAACGGTGATTGAGGAGATGGTGTATGGTAATTTAAAAATACTAACGCGTATGGAAGAGTCCAAACTCATAGCAGCTCCAGACAAGAGCATAGCTATCGTAGTCGGTATCCACAACCCAGTAAGGAGCAGCAATATCGACGGGCAGGCTCGGGAAGCGTACGGAGAGCCGGGCCTCGTCCGACCGCCCCACCTGGCTTGCCTCGCCTTGGATCTCCGACTGGATGCCCGATCTGGAATGTAGAATCATATTGATAATTGTGTTATTGACTAGGGATATTTGGTAACGGATACACGACACATTTGGCGGAGATATCACATTATATTCACAAAAAATATATCTGATACAAGAACCTCTTCAATTTTTGTTTCAAAATGTAATACAGACCTGTGAAGTAAACGAATATTATTGTTTTAGTACGGTAAAGTGACTAAGACGTAGCCACAATAGAGGTCGCCTTGAATAGGTAAACTTAGAAACTTCTTACGTCTGTTTCAATTGCAGAAAAAGATCAAATTTTCTGTTCTATACTAACAGCCTTTCGTACTGCAACATGTTTGCAATTAGAACTAACCGTTCCACGGGACGAGTCCTGTGATTCTATGGACACCATTTGATTATACTACATGTTTCTGCCCTTCTTCATTTAGTGTTTTAATTTCATAGAGACAAAAATCAATTAAATAAAACATGCAATGGTGTATTGTCATTACTACACTAAAAGTGACACATGCATAAATTTATGAAATATGATGATTATGATGAATCTATACTAATAATAAAGCTGTAGAGTTTGATTGTTTGTTTGTTTGTTTGTTTGTTTGAACGCGCTAATCTCAGGAACTACTGGTTCGAATTGAAAAATTCTTTTTGTGTTGGATAGTCCATTTATCGAGGAAGGCTTTAGGATATATAACATTACGCTGCGACCATTAGAAGCGAAGCATCAGTGAAAAATGTTGCAAAAACAGGGAAAATTATTCATATTTGAAGGCTTCCGTTGCTAAGCTACCCAAATAATATTATTTGAAGGCTTCCGTTGCTAAGCTACCCAAATCTATACTAATATTATAAAGCTGAAGAGTTTGATTGTTTGTTTGATCACGTGGGCGGAGCCGCGAGCAAAAGCTAGTTATATATAATATTATTAACGTAAAATAATTTAAACCTTGTGTTAGTGGCCACTACTGCCATCTAGTGTAGAAAGTATCTAGTGCTGTTACTATTATGTTCTTGTTACACATGCAGATATACCTATCTATACGGCCATGTTTCTTTAGAGTAGTGTAGAGTCTCTAGTATACAGGGTTAATTTTAAAACACCAGCAACCTCGCAGGACCAGATAGCTGACCCCATACGGAACAACTTTTGTTCTACGAGTTTGTATATAACTCAATATATTTAAAAAAAAATGATTTTACAAGTTTTTGTTGTGTCGTATTTTTCTTCGTAGCGTTCGGCGTGCGCGCGCGACTCAAAGGCGCCGCTCAGCTGGCTCGGGCGATGACCTTCAACGCTAGCCCGGTTCCCCACGCTTCGCGTGTTTGCTTACGTAATCTGCGATGCGTGTAGGTAACATTCAAGACGGAAATTAAATGAATACTTATTTTTGTATGAAAATAAAATCTAACAAATTATCAAAAGTCGTAGAACAAAAGTAGTAGCTTATAACCTTAGGTATCTACCCCTGCGAGGTTGCTGGTGTTTTAAAAATAACCCTGTATAAATTGAACACTTGAACCGTCAATACTTAAATTTGTACAAAGAGATACTTACAAGATACTGACTTGCTTGTTGAGTACGTTGATAGCGCCATTGTCTTTAAGTTTGTAGTCTGCTGTGATGCATTTTCCACCGAATTCGAAAAGGAAGAAATATTTCTCAGCTTCATACCACTTGCCCAAATACTGAAAAAGAATTAAAAAAATGCAACCGGTTTCTTAATGATTTGTTTATTGTTCTTACAATGAAACTGTACATTCAGTGTACATAATGATAATAAATTAATAGTATCGTTAGGCATGTCTTTGTTTTATTTTTCTATTGAAAAATTATTGGGAATCGTGTTTTTTCAATGCTAAATAATTATGTATCCTCGACTTTACGGAATATCTATATACTCACATACATAAAAGAAGAAGCTGACTGACTGACACTGATCAACGTACAGCCGAAATCGCAGTGTAGAAGCATGAAATTTTGCACAATACCTGTAGTTTGGCCGTTACTAACTATAAAATTGCAAATAAATTACTGTTCAGGTGGTACTTGACACATATATCTTTCTATTTCATATTAATTGGTATGTAATATTAAATAAACTCTCATGAGGAAATCGATTCATGATGTATCTTGCAGAATGTCTGGAATTTTTGTAACAGTTAACCGCATTGCAGGGTCGTCAAACGTATATGATAAAACGAACCATAAAGTTCAGTAAAATCTCGTCATAATTCGACTATCGTTAAACATTATAGGTACTGAATTAATAAATAACACTCACCCTACTCGGATCGAAGTCTTCCATGGCTTTCACATGAGGGCACTGCCCCGGTAAGATGATCTGTGCCCTGCACATTCTCAAAGCCATTAGTCCGCACAAAAACACTGCAATTGTTTGTAACACCGACATCTGAAACAGTTATATCAATACTTCTTAGATACTTATATATGTTTTTACAGTAAAAATGTATGTGATTCACCTGATAGTAAACTATAAACACCCAAATTTCATATATACTATAAAGAAATGAATATAGATATATTAGTTGAGCTTCCATAAACAACTGACGTTTAACTTGAGATTGTTGAAGCAATCTAGTCAAACCGCCTCTTTCTTACTGTACATAAACGGTAGCTTCCCTAAGTAATATGTGCTGTACACAAACCTAGCTACAATGTTATGGTGCGTACACACGTGAATGCGATTTGATCAGATATTGTCTCCGTGCCAAACGAACATACTTTAATATTTAATTTATTTGCAATAGAATAGTTGCATCGACCTGCAGTAAAATTCGTATATAATTACATAATTAACAATAAATCAATGATAAAGTCCCACGTAATTACTAAATGATGAACTATCAATTTACAGTGTTATTCACCTGTAAAAATATTTATTCCATTTTAAACATTGATAACCCAAAAAATAAACCAAAACATGGCACGCAGTCCAGGTTAAAAACCTGGACTATTCATTGCAACAACAGTTACGGAAAAAGCTACAAATTATAAATGATGTCTACATAATATACATGTTTAATATAAACGCAAACACTGTATATCCGGATAAATGACGTAGTTAGCACATTTTCAAGGTTGTGAAAAAGTTACGCTAATTTAAAAAAAACTAGGTAATATATCTATGATCTTTGATCTATGTATTAGTTTTTTCGTGTTTGCTTCATGTAGAATCGGTATACATAATAGCCTGACCGAATGAAAGAATGACCCTTTTGCCTATAGCCTATAGCTATTGATTAATTATTATCATTTACTTCATCGTGCCGAAGATTCAGGTTGTTATATTGTTTTGGTTCAATATTCAGCAATAATAATTATTGCTCCAATAGAAGTAGGGTCATCCGCCTATCCTGTCGCAGGCCCTTCGATTTGCGTCTTCCCTCTCCGAAGAAAGAAGAAGCATTTATAGAGGCCGGCATGACTCTGGTGACCACCGATAAACTCATTGTTTGTCGGTGGTCGCTGGTTTTTTTGGACTGCACTGCGCTTACCATCAGGTGTAGTGCAGTTACTTTGCCGCGCTCGGATAATAAAAAAATGTGATACTCATCTAACAGCAAAAGTATGTCAATAGCATAAGGTGCGTTGATTCTTATGTGCTCCCAATAGGGTCAACAAACTAGTGGAAATAGTCATTGTATGTAGAATTTAGAAGCATTATCCGTCAATCATGGGCCATTAACCTTAATTACTTATTTATATTAGATGCTTATAAAGCAATACATTGAAAGACGTATTGAAGTAAATCGCTATTGTGTTTAAGTGTGCCAATGTTACCGTTACGAGAAAGCCGGCGGGGGTAATAGGGTAGTTTACTATACTGACTTTCATACATTACTTTATGCGCAACAGAAAATAATATGGGAAAGAAACCTTTTTTTACAACATAGACAGGCAAACGAGGTAGTGGGTCACCTGATGGTAAGTAATCTCCGCCGCCCATGTACGTCCACAATCTCGTCATTGAATCTAAAAAAAGTCGAACAAAAAGAATTGTGAGGTCATAAAGCCCCTTGGAGAGAGTTTATCGTGAGATCGAGGCATGAATTTAAGGGCCTTCCGTGAGCAAACGACCTTGACTGACTCGCGCCATACTAAATCGTGTACTTGGTGTGTGAGTTTTCGTGCAGAATATGCACGTATTTAGCGAATAATTGATTTATAACATCAGGTTTTGGTCTTTTCGAAAATTTAAAACGGGCAAAACAATCGTTATTAAATTGCCTATCTAGTGATGTTAATCTCATTTGAAAACATTCTTTACTTTAAAAGGAGACGCACGGAATCTTTGCATTTTTCTCATTTTTATGGTTCATTTATAACGACAATTTAAAAATATATATCAGCATTAAAATGAATTTGAATCGAACAAAGTAAAGCTGACAAATTGTAGAAATATATTGTATATTTTTTTAATCAATATTTATTTTAAGTAATGACTAGATAGCCTCTAAAAACATCGATCGCGCGGCGTTTTGCTGATGGCATGGCCTTAACAGCAATCGTCATTCACGAGGACGCGTCATGAAATTTGAAAATAAATATCTTATGACGCTTCCTCGTAAATTACAAATTTCTGTATTACTCTCGCCTGCAGTCTCGCCTCGAGAATATTTCTCCATCTAAATCGCACTTTATTCTTTAAAACTAGAAATAAATGTATGTCTACAGTGTAGGTTGGAAAACGAATTATAAATTCTTCTACTGAAGGGTTAATTAAATGCATTTATGAGAGAAAGCTTTGTCCTTAAAGTATGTCGGTCAAGTCGGGCGCTAACTGCAGTTGGATGTAACGGTAACCATCGTTGACGGTGAAACTATGGATGCAGGTGATAAGAGGAAGCAATTTTATTATGTGAGTGACTGCCCCACCTGGAATTTGCATCCAGGACTTAACCGGACAGCCAGCAAAAACTCACAGGTTTCTTACTAAAAGTGTCAATATACTATTATCATTTTTACCTTATGTATCATGAAAATGTTTGCGGTGATTCTTAAGGACTAATATATTGTTTTTACTGAAGGTACAAAAAGGCAACATATTATGTCTTTCAGCTCAGCAAGAAATCAAGATTCCTCAGATGTTTTTTTTATTTGATTGAATGACGAGACGAGCAAGGCGCTCGCCTGATGGAAAGCTCCACGCCTGCCCATAAACAGAAGCAACACCACACAGAACTTTGAATTACAAAGCACTGCATGGCACTGAACTGCGCTAGTCACCAGACATGAGATTTTAAGAGTCTCATAACTCTGCGTACAACGAAGCCTTCGGAAAATTTGTCATAAACGTGCTGTATCATTCACGTGTTTTATTTTTTGCATTTGCGTATTCAAATTCGTTGCTTATGTTATTTATGTTAAATACACATCTGTGTTAATTTGACCAATAATTTTTATTTATATAAATTAAATAAAATTAAATGTATTGACATTATTAAATTATTAGTATTGATTTTACATACAATATATTTGTATGTATCACTGTATAACTTATTTTAAATATAATACATTTTTATGTAATTTCTGAGGTTTCACTTCTGCCGAGTGTGAATTGCACACACACACTCTTTTATGAATGTAAAACGTTTTTAGGTCAATTTCCTCATAATTAGAATATATGTTGGAATTGTTCAAAGGGGCTAACGGTTTATGTACCTCAGATTATCATAATGTATTATTCAGTTAAAGCCCAATTTGGAGTTGAAGGCACGTAACTTTTAACCTTTTTAAATAATTCGGTTATATACATACACTCACACCTGCAATCCTCGAAGGGGTAGGCAGAGTTGTAGCAAGCCACATTTCGCCAAGCTTATTCCCGACCCATAATGAGATTGGGGGCGAGCCTATCGCCATACCTGATTTCGGGCATGATTCCAGACTCCGGGAGGATACTTAACATTTCGTGATAAAAAAAAACTTAATATCAGTTTTAATATCCAGACCCGAAATAATCATTTGGTCACATATACTTTTGCCTCAGTGCAGGAATGGAATCCACGGTTTTTTGTAGCCGACTACTCGCTCCCTGCGCCATAGAGGCTGTCGTATCAGGTTTAAGTTTTGTTAAACTAATGTGAGGCCAGGACTATGTTGATGACTGTTATATTTATTTATTTATCATGATTATTAATACCATTTTGGTTTTTTATGAAAATTTCTATACTACTACTTTAGCGTTGTAGGATATGAGAACACACATTCTTGTTACATTAAATAATATTAATTTAACAAAATGGAAATGGTTGAATTTAATAAAACAACATCAGTATCTCCATTTGAACTTGCTGTGGGTTGGATCCTTTTTGCGTAAGAAGGTCCAATTGAAGTTAAGGTAATTTTAATTGATTGTAAAATCGCGAGTCTCTCTATACTTGTGTGTACTTGTACAGACATTGTCAATAGTGCAGTTGTTTGACTCAGAGAAATGCAGTTTCATGTGTGATAGTTAGCGGTACTATGAGTTCATTGGCATGTTAATACAGTTTACTACAAATAAGCTTTACAATCTATATTAATATTTACAAGTACTTGGTACATATCGTTTATGTTACAACTAAAAGATATTCATAATGCAAGTACAAAAAATAATATTTATTTCCCATAGGGTTTTTTTTTTCAAATCGTCCTCAATATACCGTGTCTTGTATCAAGTATTGTTCATATATCTACAGAGCCACACCGTCACGGATAAATATTCTGTTTGATTATATGTATAATTATTTAGGTAATAAATATTAAGGAGAATATTCCGAAAAACTTACTTTACTTAGTTAAAACCAACGCTAAAAGACAGCCGAAGCAATTATTTTAAAAATATTATGCGTGGTGGAGGCCTAGAGTGAGACTTGTTATAGTGGAACATTACAATATTGTTTGCTACATATGGCACCCAGAACCTAGTAATACTATACATCCGTTCCGAGACCTTGTTCCGAGTGCTAGATAGCCTACATGTGTGCTTTCACTCAGTGGAAATCACCCTCTTTTCCGACGTGACCAACGTAATTTTCCACGCAAGTAGGGCCGCGTCGCGTATGTATTTGCATCTCCTACTTTCTATAATTATTTCTTATGTTTACGCGAATATTACACATTGAAATAAACCTATTTTAAACGGCTTTATCACAGTATTTTATTTAATTTTGGTCCCGACGTATCGAAAGCTTTTCAGCCTTCGTGGTCACGGGGTGGACTGAGGTGTAAGATCTGTTATTTCAACTCCTACTTTCCGTTTGTATATTTGTCCTTAAATGATCGATATTTTACTATACAATCGAATCTCTCAAAACTTTTTAATAAAATAAAACCAACTCTAAAACATCCTAAAAAGGTAAAAATGAAAATGATCCATTTTCGGTGTTGTCGCAGTTTTATTGGCCATTCGTAGGTACTGAAAGCAATGACTCAAAATAAGTTATATTGACCATAACGTTTGTATTGGCTATTTTGTATGGGTTAGCCAGTTACTAGTTGTTAGAATACGTTTTGTAATAAGGCCTTTAATTGTTTTGTCGGTTTTCGGTGTTTTTTTTTGTCAATTACTCTGTAGTATTATGTATGTGTGTTCATGCACAACTCCGCTAAATATGGACCGATTTGGAAATTCTTTATGTATTTGATAGAGTTTATTTTGGTGGTGGTCGCATTAAAATGCATGAAGAAATGTGACCCCTTCAAGGGTGAAATGGGGAACGTAAAACTCAAACTTAGTCATTCGTGCACCAAGTTTGATAATTCTCTCACTGCGAATATAAATATTTGTAATATAAATAATTATTCAATAATTGTTTTACGCTCAAGATCGGGCGAAGTGGAAGCGCTTAAGTCGGAAGGCGGACCCTGGCACATAAGCCGAGATAACGCTAGGCAGAAAGAAAAGATTCAATAATTGTTTCACAGCAGGGATCGAACCCGAGGTCTCTCGTATCACTGTCGGTTACTCCCTATGGCATAGATACCATTAAAAACGTCACTAAACTGACAAATATTCAATGAAAATCGTATTTGCCTATATTTACTCGCCGGTCTATATAATTTAGCAGTAAGTTACGTTTTTTTGCGTCGGACGTACACGATTCGTCTGACGCTACATTCAAGGTTGGTGTGGCCTTATAAACTAATATTTGTTCCGTTATCAAACATTTTGAATAGAGTATAAATTTATATTATAACATAGGCCATGCCTGTATAGTAATAATAAAAGGGTAGACAGAAATACTATTAGTGAATTTAACTAAGCCCATTTCTATCCATGATATAATATGCGGAAAGCTGGTATTTTTATGAGTTCAGTCATTTTTTTTGTTTTGAACCCGACATAAAAAGAAGGCGCGTTGTAAGTTCGACCCCGCGGTGTTTGTGGCATTGAAACTCCTAAACGAATGGACAGATTTTTTTTAACCGTGCACGGCAAAGTGACTGCACTACACCTGATGTTAAGCGCAGTGCAGTCCAAAAAAACTAACGACCATCGAAAAACAATGAGTTTATCGGTGGTCACCAGAGTCATGCCGGCCTGTATAAATGCTTCTTCCCTCTTCGGAGAGGAAAGAAGCAAATCGAGGGGCCTGCGTCAGGACAGGAGGATGACCGATGCAGGCACAGTGATATAAGGATGTACCCCTATACCCGCCCCTATCAACCATCAAGTCATGTCGCAAGCCCCTCGGGAGAACCGGATATACACTGGCTGATCCTGGAACGCGATCCACACAAGGCGGATCACTGTGGCAGGTTTTAACACCATGTGTACGGTGGTCGCTATCCGGGCGGATATGAATATCCTACCACCAGCGATTAGATTCATATATCCTTTAGCACTACATACATAAATTAACACTACTATCTTGTTAATACTATGCATCGTACTAAGAATAAGAACCGTGAGGTCCTGGGTTCCATGCCCACGTCAGAAATACACATTTTTTTTTAATTTACGATTCGAATAATCCTACAAATTATACGGGTTTGGAATTTGCGGAATGGCCATAAGTTCGCCCCCACATCATGGGACGGAAATACGCTTGGCGAAATGTGGGTGTACTGGTTACACCTCTGCCTACCCCTTCGGGGATTACAAGCATGAGCGCGTATGTAGTGTTCAAGTACAATAAATTACAAAACACTATTTAGTTTAAGTGACTCGTTAAATGCACTCTGAAGGATACACATAATTATTTTTAGTTGCTATAAAGAATTTGACTGACATGAATATATTAAGCCACTTGATATCGACATACGACATTTAAGTAACGATGTGGATTACCTCTAACTCAACTGCAATCGAATATTAATAAGTAATAACATAAGCGCACCCCTGTATCCTCGAAGGGGCAAGCAGAGAAGCTACTAGCGCTCTATATACCAAAATTCTAATCGAATCTCAATTACTATGGTCACATCACGTATTTAAGTAGAATATGTAGATCTTGATGTCATACAAGTCATAATATATGATGTTATATACTATTTTTGTTTTTTTTATTTAATTGAATGACGAGACGAGCAACCACGCCTGCCCATAAACAGAAAAACCACCATATGGTACTTTGAATTATAAAGCGCTGCATGGCACTGAAATGCGCTCTTCACGCCGAGACATAAGATGTTAAGTCTCATATTGCCAAGTAATTTCACTAGGTTCAATGTACTTCAAACCGGAACACAACAGTGCTAACACATTGTTGCTTGGCGGCAGAAATAGACATCCTAAACCGCTGAGGCTACAAATTCAATTGAAATTTTGGCAGTTGATACCTTTTATGTTGTATGCATCCACTAAGGAAGGACTTTTGGAAATTTCACCTGAAGAAGGTAAAATAAAGGATAAAAAGTTGGTTTATATAATATGACGGCGAGCAAATGCTAGTCTAGTATAATATAAATTGACTCTACATGGTTTTTGTGCAGGCTCATGTCAGCGAGCAGAACATTTATTTATTTATTTTATAGTGGACACATACAACATTTTATAAAATGTAATTTACATAGACTTATTATGTGTGCACCAAAATAAGATGAGTTCAGAGAGAATATTTCACCTCGCCATGAAAGGTCATGGCGCGCCATGACCTTTCATAGTACACCGATGTTAATATGTGTATGTTTATATAGATAGATATAGGAAATATCTGGAACTGTATTTTTATTAATTATACTACATTATCTGCAAGTTCTATTGAAACATACTCAATGACTGATGAACTTATTATTATACACACTGCTGCACTCGGAGACGCCAATTAATTTTAATTAACAATTAGAACATTCTTAGACTGATTGTTCCTACATTCAGAAACATTTAATAGTCTTATGTTCTTTTACTGAAGTCAGAATTAATCTTAATTGATATCCTTGAGAAATAATCTAATTCCAAAAATGCTTTAGGAAATACATACTTAAACTCAATTGACGTCTTTCAGTGCTGCAGTTAGACCTTTAAATACTCACCTTCATTTATAAAATCACTTAACACTAGGTTTATTATAGACTGATCAGAGCTATTATATAGACACGTTTCGCTTCCTTAACCGACTGCTTGTGACTGCGACGTGTTTACGCTGCCTAACGTATACCGGTAACAATTTTATACTAATTTGGTTTTAAACTGTACCTATATATGTACTGACAGCCTCCGTGGCATAGTGGGCTTGTAGCCGGCTGTGAAGCGAGAAACCGCGGATTCGTTTCCACCACGATAAATATTCGTGTGATCCACAAATATTTGTTTTGGGTCTGGGTGTTGCTTGACGTCAGACAGGCGGCAGGTTGTAATAACTACAAATCAAATCTTTCTGTAACATGTGTTAAAAAGCATGTTGCACCAACGCTATCCTACTACAAGTGGGATAAGGGCAGGTGGAGGAACAATGAAAGAGGAATGTGGGTTAGCAGACTTCATATGGCCACCCTATGTGAGTTATGACTGTTTGAGTGGATGGGAATTCCTACAATATTTGTATAGGACACGACGTTCCTTTAATGATATTATCATAAGTCAATTTTCATAGATGAAATCTACAATACGGTATCTGGCCAGTGAATAAAAGGCCGGAAACCGGATACTTGTATCATGTGCGTCCGTTGTTATAGCGACTACTCCAGCAGTGCTCCAGTGTTGCCGACTCACCCTGATATAAAATGTTTTAAAACCCCTTTTAAAAATAAAATTATCCAGTTCTGAGTGAGAATTATTGTATTTAAAATGGACAATGATTGGTAGAGAGGACCGAAAAAAAAATGTTTTTGCCGTTTAGTTTTATCAAGTTGGTTTTTTAATTTAAAAATATATTAGCTACCGTGAAACGGAACACCGAACCACGGGTTTCATGCCCGCACTAACACAAGACGTTTTGGACAGGGAGCCCTCGGGTAGCTGATCCACTTGACTACTATCAAGCTCATTTTCCGTGAGTAGCTTCGTTTCGATGAGACGACCAACAATTCCCTATGCGAAAATTCTCTATTGTGGTAGCTAACAGAGATATCAAGGATAGAATATTTCGATTTGATGATACTCAAAAAATTATTATTTTATTTGTAGGACAATATGACAGTTAAATTATACAAATATTAACTAAGTAAAAACAAAAAAATCAGCTGGTTAGTAATCATACCTATTGGAAGGAGGGGCTTCCAATAGGTATCGATAACGAGGTCATAAGAATGATTACTAACCAGCTGATTTTTTTGTTTTTACTTAGTTAATATTTGTATAATTTAACTGTCATATTATCCTACAAATAAAATAATAATTTTTTGAGTATCATCAAATCGAAATATTCTATCCTTGCTACCTCTGTTAGCTACCACAATAGAGAATTTTCGCATAGGGAATAGTTGGTCGTCTCATCGAAACGAAGCTACTCACGGAAAATGAGCTTGATAGTAGTCAAGTGGATCAGCTACCCGAGGGCTCCCTGTCCATTTGTAATCCACATTTTATTTTGGGACTGAGTGTTGTGAAACCAAAAGTCTCTGGTTTTTTTTGTGTTGACGTTTGCTGTAAGCCTGACACTAGTCGGCTGTGTACAGCTTCACCGGACTTTCGGGTGAGCGCTTTAGGCGCTCTCAACCCTTATATTTAAGTGACCACGCTGAGGGCTCCCCCTTTGGGGTACGAACCTCGGCTCAGGACGGCCACTGGGGGAGGGCAGAGACACCTGCGATTATCGGTTTAGGGGAGTATTAAAACTACTAGTCATCATCGGCTCGCGGGTCGGTACTAGGGTCAGGGGGGTTGCGGGGATAGTCTCTGGTAGTCCTATCAGGACATAAGACTCGTATCTTACTGCGGAGTTAGGACTAAGTGTGTGATTGGTAGGTGTATTTATTATTACTACTATTGGTCGCCTAATGGTCGAAATTCTATCGTAATTAATGTTTTATTAGATTTTTATACTACTAATAAGCAATAATATAGTTTATTTACCCGTAAAATAGATGTAAAATAAATATTGAGAATATCCTCCAATTTTTGCCAGTTAAAAAATATACATACTTTGAAACTATTTTTTTGTTTTTGTCATAAATCTTCAATATGGCTTACCAAGTATAGCGCCATCTAGAGAAATTTTACCGTAACTGAGTAGAACTCTACAAAATGTTGTAGAGTCTACAGTCCACACAATTTGTTTGGTAGATGGCAGCAAAATCGTAATTTTATAGATATATATTATTTTTGTAAATAAATCATTCAAATAATCTGTTAATTATATCACTAAATTCAAAAATTAATTTTAATTTTTTCATGATTCTCAACAATAACACAATTTTAAAAATTTGATAAAGATTTGAACTATGATTTTTCAACTCATATGAACAATAATTTAATCGTATCTTTCGACTGGGAGCGTGGCGTCTCCTGTAATCTGGCTACTCGGAGGTCGGGCACGGAGGATGGTTTGAGGTCGGGACTCACTGGCGCTGAGTGGCCCATGTTGACTGGACGTCCGCACTATACTCCATTGAAATGTTACATTTTTTAGGCCTCACCTTGCGTTTCTTAGAGGAGTCAATTTTATTGTTTTGATGTGTAGTGTAAAGCTAAAATCAAGTTTGTGGGGTCGCCACAAACTCGCCACCCTTGTCCCACGGCCGCCATCTTGAAAATAGGGGTTGAAACGGTTTTTACGATATATCTCTTAAACTATTTATCTGATAAAAAAAATTGTTAACGTTTTTTGTTGCTAATTAAATTCTCTATAACTTTGGTCCAGTAACTTTTTGTCGTAAAACTATAAATAAAAAAGTTATAAGTGAAAATGTAATAAAGAAAAAAATAAAGATGATAATTCTCTTGACAGCCTAAGATACAAACAATTCGCCAAGGCAGTGACAAAAAGTACTTCCTCCAACACAAGACACAGAACACAGTTCTCCAGAACAATGGAAGCACACTGCGGAACATTTTAGCCCTGCTTTTCGACATCCACACATCGCTCCACAGTTTCCTTTGCATTTACAAAAGATCAATTTAAGAAGCTCAGGGGGTGCTGGAGGTTTAGAGCTCTGCACTGGCATCAATAATTTTCCACATTTTTTCCAGCCCCAGTCTTCAGGATCATTATTATTACCAAGCCACGACTGGACCTGATGGTAGACTCGGAAAGTATGAAAGCGAGCTGTGTCTTGTGTTGGAGGAAGTGAAGATAAATTAAATGTACTTTTTGTCACTGCCTTGGCGAATTGTTTGTATCTTAGGCTGTCAAGAGAATTATCATCTTTATTTTTTTCTTTATTACATTTTCACTTATAACTTTTTTATTTATAGTTTTACGACAAAAAGTTACTGGACCAAAGTTATAGAGAATTTAATTAGCAACAAAAAACGTTAACAATTTTTTTTATCAGATAAATAGTTTAAGAGATATATCGTAAAAACCGTTTCAACCCCTATTTTCAAGATGGCGGCCGTGGGACAAGGGTGGCGACCCCACAAACTTGATTTTAGCTTTACACTTACCCCCCCTACACATCAAAAAAATAAAATTGACTCCTCTAAGAAACGCAACCCCAAATGTAACATTTCAATGGATTACTAAGCCTGGTATTAATATGGATCCCCCGGAGGAGTCTGGGGGATGCAGGTTTACTAAGGAGGGGCGAACCGGGCCAGGGGGGAAACCCAGCAGCCAAAAGTCCCCGTATCGGGCAGTAGTGGGATAGCGGCCGGGAGTGGGCGCTCAGTGACAGCCTGACCAACATAATCAGACCCGTTCCTTTTGGCATTTTCGACAATGATTTTAAAACTTTACCAGCAGCGAATTATTATTTATGCTTTAAAAGGTTGCTTTGTCTGTTTTATTAGTTTACGTCTCAAGAGCACGTATGAGTAAAATATTTCCAGAATATACGAGTAAGTATTATAGTTATATTAACTGTTTATTGTACATTTATAAATGAAACAATACTATTAACTAAATTAAATGTTAGAAACGACCTTACCTTATAAATTCGATCTCTACCTTAACCTCAACTTTAAATTATGACTGAGTCGGTAATATTTTTACAGGGTCCACTGAGATGTGACGATACAACGTGCGATTATACGACTATTTTATTTTATTGGGTAATGTATGATTGATAAAATAATAATTATTTACTGGCTGTTGTCCGCGGCTCCGCCCGCATGAATGTCATTTTCTGCGACAAAAAGTAGCCTATGTTCTAATATATGTAATGGTCTAATTGTAATGTGAGTGGTAGAGCCGCGCTGTTCACAATTTTATCTACAGCATGATTGAGCCGGCTCGACCGAGTCTTTACCACTGGTCCACTAAAAACCGACGTAAAGTAGCTGCTTGTTACTGGGTTTCGTACGGTGAGAGATACCCGGAGGCTCAAATTCCCCTTCCCTTCCCAATCCCTTAATGATCTTTTTCCTTTAAGGTGATAAACGTGCCCAAGATTCTTCTGGTATTGTGGGCGTACCTGGGCAGTGGAAATCACTTACCATCAGGTGACCTATTTGCTTGTTTGCCGACCTATCCTATAAAAAGTAAAAAATCAAAAAGTTTATATCTATACTCTATAAGACTCTACATCGGAGTTTGATTAAGATTTGAACCACAGTGTTTCAACACATGTGAATAATAATTTTAACGTGTCTTTCGACTGGGAGCGTGGCGTCTCCTGTAATCTGGCTACTCGGAGGTCGGGCACGGAGGATGGTTTGAGGTCGGGACTCACTGGCGCTGAGTGGCCCATGTTGACTGGACGTCCGCACTAAGCCTGATATTAATATGGATCCCCCGGAGGAATCTGGGGGATGCAGGTTTACTAAGGAGGGGCGAACCGGGCCAGGGGGGAAACCCAGCAGCCAAAAGTCTCCGTATCGGGCAGTAGTGGGATAGCGGCCGGGAGTGGGCGCTCAGTGACAGCCTGACCAACATAATCAGACCCGTTCCTTTTTGTTAATTTTAAGAATTTTATACATGAGAAATATATTTTACCCGCTTTTAAGTTGTAACATATCGTATAAAAGTTTTACAATTTTATGCTTTGTTTATCAACACGTTCAAAGACTCTGAGTTTTTAACCGACGAAAAAAACGAGGAAGGTTCTCAATTAGACGTGCTTTTTTCTATTTTACTAGCTTTAGGAACGATAGGAGCAGGTCGCTCGCATAATGGTAAGCGCCACTGCTGCTTGGTGGAAAATAAATAGAAGTGATTTTGTATGTATGTATGTAAGTATCCTCCTCCTCCTTGCGTCGTATTCCTCAGTACTGAGGGTCGTGACCTCCCTTCTCCATCACTTTCACTTTATGTAAGTATAACTGCGTCAAATATAGACCGATTTCGATTATTCTTTTCTCATTCGAAGGTGTATAGCAGCATAGCATATAATATTGGAGTTGTGTGTATTAAAATTCTATTCTATATTGAGTCGGGGACGAACGACTTAATTAATATACCGATTTTGATTACGTATTCACTAAAAATAATTTGACAAAAAAACGACTAAAAAAAAACAAAAAGTTATAAATAAAAATAAACAATTTTGAGTTGGTGCCATACACACTTTTATTTGATCTTTACATTGAAATAGCACTGACTAAAAATAGTTTATTTTATTTTCATATTAGAAGGTTTTTAATATTAAAATGCAGGTTTATAGCTGAAGTTTATATTGGCATTATGTAATGTTCCTAATGACAAAAGTTGCATCGCCTAATTGCGAAGTATGCAATAAAATTGAGGACGTGCAGCATTTGATGATGGAGTGTGTCTAGAGCAAAGACGAAAGGGAATCACTGTTCAAGCAAGGAACTTGAACGTACCATTTTAGAAATTGGACTAGTTCAACATATTCTAGCATATCCCAAGTCGGACATTGCAAAACAAGTAATTGTTTTGGTAAAGTTGTCCCATCAGTGACACTATATACTTAGTAATAATTAATATGTTATCTGTTTTTGTTCTTTCTTGTATTTTTAGTCAACTTGTGTAACTACGTATGTTGTTTTCAATCCTTTGCTGTTATATTTCTGAAGTTCGCTTAGATACAACAACCAGCTACAATAGATGTCTATGGTCGTCTGGGTATCAATGAAACACATAAGCATTATTCTTACTTTATTTAAGTGTTGACTCGTAACGACTATCGCTTAAACTTAATGCCCATATATCAGATTTTGATGTGATTTGATTAGACTTTTTACTTAATTGGTAAAGAAGCCTCATCAAAATCCTACTGTGGCTCTTTTATTTAATAATCCAGGCCTTTAAGATCGCCTGGCTTTCAGCGTTTCTTGCAGATGTACTAAACGCTTGAGACTACTAAACAATCTACTTCAAGCTTCAGACGATCTCGCCTTGGATTTGTCAAAGTACTAAATTCGTTTTATTGAGAAGGTTCGGGGTCTTTCTTTTCTTCAGGCATTTTAGCCATTTCTTCCTTTGCTGGCTCTTCCATCTTCATATCTTTTTTCTCTGACTCGGCCATGATCAGTTCAGGAACCTGCATCGGTTTGGATTCCTCCTCAGATTCTATTACCGCTGATCTCTCTTGTGGAACGTCTTTTTCATCGCTTACCTGAAATTTAAGACGATATTTGACAATAATTGTGCATTTAATCTATATTACGCTACCTATTTTGCTGGAAATCTACGACCATGAAACTGTACTGAGGTCATATAGAGAAAGAAATCCAGATCCAATTTGTTGTAGAATAAAAATATTTTAACACGCGTCACGCCGATAGTTAGGCTAATTAGTTTTATTTATTTTTTTATTAGAGGCGTTTTCTACCTTTTGTAATATTAGAGCTGGTGTCACTTTAATTTGCCTTTATGCATGATTATTAAACAATTGCTATAAAAGCAATAACAAAAACAGTCCGAGTGCGTTTTGTATAACACAAAGTGAAGAATTCCTTAGTCAAGATGGACGTTTATAGTTTTAAACAAGTAGAAAATACCTAAAATAAGGCTACTGCAATAATAAGTATGTTTACCACAGCCGGAGCTTCGACTTTCTTCTCAACAGGGGCACTCTTCCATTCTTCCCGTTCTTCGGTATCTTCGTCATCTGACTTGGCTTCCACGGGAGACGCGGCAGGGTCCGGCAGGATGGTACAGTCAGCCTGGTTGGTCTTCACGAAGAAAGTCCTGGAGATCTTGAACATATCCAGCACGGCGTACGCTTTCTGCATTGTATCGAATGACGCGATACGATCACGTGTCATTAACCACGTGTTTTCTGAGAAAAGGAAAACGAATGTAACGTAACTTTATTGCAATAAATGTGTGGATGTATTTTATATAATGTCTGGCAAATCGTTTCTGTTTAAGAACGGACTACGTTGCCATAGATATGACTCGGACGGCACCTAATTACTGCGGCACTGGCGGCGGCAGTAATTAGGTGCTGCTAACAAAATGCATGCTTGGTCCGGTAACCGATCGGACACCATCGGGTTTTGAATGAACCCAAGAAATATCTCATGCGCGATTGAGAAAACTTGGTCAAAATCTACCCCTTTCCCGTTTGTTCCACGTTGTAAAGTACATCCTACGATATAAAAAGAGCGATAGAGATAGCGCGAGAAAATAAGACGATATTTTCTTGTGTCGTGAATATAAAGCTAGTATCGATCTGTATCGAAACTAACATAGTTTCGATACAGATATAAAGATAACTAGTGGTTAAGTAAGTAAGAAAGTTAAGTTTTGGTATTTCACAACAAAATTATCTCCGGTCCGGTGCGTCTCCGGTGAAATGTCTGTCATAGGTATTTAGTAGTTATTAGCTTAACTGTGACTATAGTACTGTATATTTATTTTGTTCACGGCGTGACCACATAACCGTAGCATCACGCTGGAACTGCTCTATAAAAGAGGTTTTTAAATAAATCATTAACTAGATGAATAATTATTTATTTTTGCTAACGCATCGTATTGGTAAAAACGTCAAATTTATAAACAATGTATCAAATCATTAAAGTAATTAGACCTATATACAAGAATTCAATTTTTACAGCATTATCATTAACTAGATTTTGCTCACAGCAACGCCTGTGTCGTGCTTGTGTGGATATCTTTTTCCGGGATAATTATAAAACACGTGTTTCTTTGTTTTTAATAAGCAATATTTGTACTCAAGTTCAACGACATATTACATTCTATAAAAAAAATCATGCAAAGTTTTACCGTACTCCTTAAAATATTCATTTCCAAAGAATCTTTCTTAGCTGGCCCTTACATTACTCAAACTATCACCCCATCAAATTACATGATCCTGCCTTCAGTATTTAGGTAGTTAGTAACTCTTTATTGTAGACACACACACACACATGAAAAAATAGATAAGAATAAACAGCAAATAAATGTGCCACAAGTGCCTTATCACAACAAACGAATCTATTCCAGACACCATTGGATGAACAAGAATAATAAGAAAGCATTAGATGTGGTGTACAATAAAGGCGGCAAAATGATAATATGTTTAAGTAATATTCTAATACATATTACTTAAACATAAATTGTTTTATTACACAATGCATATATTACTTATTATAACAATATGATACACTAACTACCATCATTAGTTTTGAGATTTCTTAATTAATTTGTAAAGTGAGCAAGTGAGTGAGTGGTATTTCGATTTTCTATGTAATGTAGATATCAATTATAGTGTAAAAAATTAAATCACTTACGAGTGTGGACAGGTCCGATACCGGAGCAGGACCACATGACGGCGTAATTGTCGTAATCAGTGTTCAGGATGATGTACTCGGAGTCGTATGGCCGCGGCAAAGTGGAGTACTTGATCAGGATGCGGCCCTCACCTTCCCTGCCGTTCATCTGCAGGTGCCCTTCCATTACACGTTTTAGGCCAGTCCTGGATGAATGAAATATATAGGCTTTGAAGTAGAGACAATAGATGGAAAACTTGATACAAGTTTATTGTTATGCTAATTTCATTTTCTGGCAACTCAAGATAAAATTCTTTTTAACATAAACAAAACCGACCATACCATCAGCGCCAATAATCTTTTAATATTAATATTAAATAGCAATAACACTAATGTACAGAAGGCAAGCGCTGACATAGTAAGGAGGAGGCCCAAATCCTCCTCCCCTTCCCAATCCCTAATTATCCCTTTCCTTTAAGGTCGGCACCGCACCCATGATTCTTCTTGTATTGTGGGCGTACATGGGCAGTGAAGATCACTTACCATCAGGTGACCCACTTTTTTTTCACTTTTTTTTTTATTGCCTTGTTAGGCAGACGAGCAAGCGGCCCGCCTGATGGTAAGCGGTCACCGCCGCTCATGGACATCGGCAATGCCAGGGGCACAGCCAAGCCGCTGCCTACCACTTACTGGTTTGCTGGCCTATGCGATAAAAAAAAGAGTAATGAATGGGGACAAATTAAGTCTTGTGGAGACGACAGTTTATTGTGTATCAATTTAGATCCGAAGCTTCAGTGGGGCCTACAGATACCTTTTCTAAGAAGTTGAGTTCTGCAGCTTTTGCAGCGCGCAAGATAAGCTACCTAACCGGCGTGGAACGGGGTTTATTTTGCTTACTTTCATAGTTTGATGTTATGAAATTCTTTTGTAGGGTAATTCTGCTGACATTAATACTGTATTTATGCGTAAAAACGGGCTGTAAGCTCAATGTATTCTCTTAGCGCCGGAATTTCATTAAGGTGATATAGGTGCTCATAGGCTGTGGTGGAGTACCATCAGTTAAATTTCTTTCTCTTATTTCCTCTAATAAAAATTGAAACGTACAGTGAGTTGGTGATTTCATTGGAGACGATGATCCTGCCCTCTGGCGTGGCGACGTAGTTGGTGGTGACGCAGCGAGTGCCCAGCTCCGTCACCGTAAAGTACCGCTCGGCTTCATACCACGTGCCCAGGAACCGGTTCATTGTGAAGTTGTTCATGGGCTGTGGACAATGGCATGTGTTTAATTGTGAACCCGCATAAAGGGGTAAGCAGCAATGCTACTAGTGCAGCCACGGCTTGACAATCTTGTTTTCGTCTAATGATGTGACAGGGGGGAACCTAACACCACACCAGGCACAAATTATATAGGATAACATAAATAAATAAATACACCCAACAGTCACACATATAGTCCTGACCCCACATTAAACCTGTGTCGTGGGTATCAGGAACTACGAAGGACTTGCGGTCCTACAACACCCACCCAGACTCGAAACTAATATTAGTGAATCACACAAACACTTATCTCGATGCGGGAATTGAACCAACAGCCGTTTGTCGTATAGTGCAGTCTACATCGTCGTTACCAGAATTATGCCGGCTTGAAGTGTATAGCTGTTAAAGGGGTGATCCCGGAACGCCATCCAAAAACCCGAATTTAGGAACTTGCTATAATCGACTAATTGTTGAGAGAGCGAAAAACGTCTCACTGTCCAAACTCTCTAGAATAAGGCTTATCAAGCTGGCGCCGGATTATAAAGTATTAAAAAAATATTTAAAAAATAATTATTGTGCAAAGAAAAAAGTCACTCCATAATTAATTCATAATTTACTATTATGCTGTCCTTACCGGTTTCACTGGAGGCGTGTTACTGCCCAAATCTCATGGGTCATAGCGTGATATATTTATAAAAATTCCGGAACAAATTTTCGAAATGATAGTGAAAACGGCATCTAAAACCGTTGCGTTTAGGATAATTATGCGAACAAAGAGACAGACAGACGCATGTTTAAATGGTCTAATAAACAAAGGCGCATCGTAAGTGTTAACCCTTTGTAGCGTATGAATGGAGTGGAAAGCGAAAGTGTGCGGCGGTGTCAGCGACCGGAGGCTCAACTGGTTCCATATTGTCGATGGTCAGTGTTGCGCTGCAGGTTACATAAACGGCACATCTGAGGAGCACGGTCGAGGCTGGTCGATTGTACCGCAATCACATGGTTGGAAATTGTGCACTGTATTTATTTATTGGGTTACGATTTGATATTATTAACATTCCTTTCATTTGCCTATGAAGAGTTAACATTTTTTTTGTCACAGTCATGTGATCTGGAGGCGCTATATTAATGTTACAATTTGGATGTTATGGATATTTTTAACTTGATATTAATTTTAATCATGAAATTATACAAATCCCATTGCTGGGAAAAGCCTTCTCCACTAAATAAGATAATTAAGGTTTTACTCCACCACGCTGGTCTAATTGCCGTTTGCAGAAATTCCAATAATCAATACATAAAACGAGACTAATAAAAAAAATATTACTATAATGCGACATTTAATTAAAGGGGAGATATAAATACTAAATATATTTTCAAACGCTTACCTGAAAGTCAGGACACCATCCCAGCGAAGGGATCTGCGCCGAGGCGGTCGCGACCAGAGCCAGCACCGAAAAGTACCACATGATGAGTCTCGGAGTCCGTGTTATCTGGGAGTGGTGCCTGGAGTCCAGGCGCACGCTTATAAACCCTCGTTGGTGCCTGGAACCGGTCTAGTACTTGTAAACGCATCTAATAGAACTCCTTATCTAGTGAGCCCTGCGACAGCGGTTCCCAATATTAATATGGACTGACAAAGTTAATGATTGGAGACATGAATTATGAACATCTGATATTTACCTTTTCTTGTATGAGCATTAAAACTTTACAAACTTAATTACTGCATATGTTTTTAGTTTCCTTTTCTTGAAATTTAAGGTTTTTTTTTACTAACTTAGTCTAAAAATACTACATAGGTACATATACAGACTATATACAAATATGGTACGTATTTTTTGAGTGGTAGAGCCACGCTGTAGACAGTTTTGTCTACAGCATGAATGGGCTGGCTCGACCGGGTCGTTACCACTGTCTCACAGAAAACCGACGTAAAGTAGCGGCTTGCTGCTGCGTTTCGTACAGTGAGTGAGATATCCGGAAGCCCAAATCCCCTCCCCTTCCCAATCCCTGATTATCCCTTTCCTTTAAGGTCGGCAACGCGCCCATGATTCTTCTGGTGGTGGGCGTACATGGGCGGTGGAGATCACTTACCACCAGGTGACCCACTTCCTCGTAAATAGGCATTTATGCTATAAAAAAAAAAAATGGAGGCTTACTTTTAGCAATTTTTTCTTATGTTGGATTTTATTACATCTTTGTTTATAGTCTGTAAGCCTTATTCAACAATAAATAAATAAATATTTGTGTCTTTTTTAATTAAGAATTATTTATTTGAAAACGAGTGTTTGTGGGCGAATGTCGATTTTTTTTAGTACTTCTTTTAACCATGAGTTACCGCTGTCTGTAATCCTCCCGCGATACAATACATGATGATTTCTGTGCTGCGACTTTAAAAAAAGAAAATGTATCTTCGAGAGATAGTAAATAAAGCTAGTGAAGCTTTCATTTTTTGGTTATTATTTAGTAGTAGTAAGTATTATATTAGTAGTGTTTTTAAACGAGGGCAGTAAACGAGTAAGTGGGTCATCACTCATCTGATGGTAAGTGATCCCCATCGCCAATAAACACCCATAAATCAAGGACGCGTTGCTGTCCTTAACAGGAAGGAATAATTAAGAGATTAGAAAGAGGAGGAGTATGTGGGCCTCTGGATTTCTCACTCACCGTACGAAACGCAACAGGAAGCTGTTATTTTACGTCGATTTTCGTTGAGAGGGTCGTAATAATAATAACCCAGTGGAGCATAAATATGCTGTAGACAAAACCAACTACGGCGCGGCCATCGGATTACGGAGCCATGGGCATATAAAATACCCAAACAGTCACACACATTGCCCTGACCCCACACTAGGTTAAACCTGTATTGTGGGTATCAGGAACTACGAGGGACTTGCGGTCCCACAACATCCAGACCCTTATATTTTATATAGGTAAAGGTAACTTCAATATCTTATTAATTTCCAATAGCCTTTTTGTTCTATATCTATCTCGTATCATCTACGTCGGCGACATATTATATTTAGCAGATGACGTATCATGCAATTATGACTACTTCTCGTGTCGAAATCAAAACTAAATCCTAGAAATAATCATGAATTTCGACGTGACTTTTGTCAGACATCATTATTAAAATATTGCAATACTTTTGCAAGAGTAGTTTGGATGCTTCTCTTATAGCTAGTAGTATTATTATCTTCTTTATTAGTAGTCACAAATGTGTGACACGCTTGGTCTTTATAGAGATTACACCATGACGCATTTTAATTATCTCCGTATTTTAATACCATCTATTATATCTATCTCTGTGATCGGAAACGAGACAACTTCATTGGTCAGCAAACAGGTTAAGGAGTAAAGTTTGAGAAGCAGCCTCCTGCTGATTTATTATGGACGTTCGGTTCATAATGAATTTCGCGTTCCTTGTTAGGTGCTGCGCTCTGTGCATGTGCGTTAATGCTGTTTCTTTGTTTACTTTTGTTTATTGCCAATATGGCCGGATGTCTTCTTTGTAATAGCTCTGCGTATAGTTGGGCTTAAGTTTTTTCATGTGATGTGCAATTTCATATATTTTGAGTTGGTTTGATAGTTATTGTGGAAAAGCATATTTGTTGGAGCTACATTGTTTGTTTTGGTTTTCAAATTTCTGAATATAAAGCATCTTGTTCATGAATTTGATTTCCGCAGTAGGATGACTGATGATTGTATCGTTTATGTAAATATTTGGGATATCTGTTTTGATACGAATCAGAAATCATTGAGGAAAGTACGAATAGCATAGCTATTACAATAATACTATTTTTGATATAAATTACTACTACAGTGATTAATCTGTAAGTAAAAATATATACAAAAATGTTTTTTTTCCTATTTATTGTTGTTTCCTGGAATATTATTATTTATGTGATAAAATAATTAAAATATACACAAAAACACGTTGCAATAATATAACATTTTCCCATTACATAAACATATTTTTATAGACTGCTTTATTTTAGTCACCGCTTTTATATTAGGAATGTATAGTTTTTATTATTGTGATGGATATTCTACGTTATGTTAGGTCTACGTTTTCGAACTTTATCGCTTCGTATCGTTTTATAGCATAAGCACCAACATTTATGCAAAATTAGCACATTGAAGTGACAGTGTGTCGGTAGAGCAGACACGTGCTGGAGTAAACACCGCGCTTAGACTGATGTAGTGTAGGAAGCACAACTACACAAATTCGAAGTACGTAGATAACATTAAGCACTAACTTTACTAACTCCGATAAAAATATCGTATAAAAATTGGTTTTGCTGTTGTATGCATCATGTCATTATGTCCACAGTTAAGGATTTTTAAAGTCAGTTGCAAGTGACGATGTATCCCATTGGTCGCTATTACAATTACCTGTACCACGACTAACGAAAGACAGAGGAATGTTCCCAGCCACCACAAATGGTGTAGCAAAAAGATCCCACACATCTGCCTTGTTACCGGTTCTGTTACCCGACTATATTTATTTTCTATCTTGTCTATTTTTACACAGACTGGACTCCGTACGGGTCTGAAATGGTACTGCGGGTTTTTTATTTACTTTGTACGGACCTATCTCTAATTATAGCTAAGTATGTTGAAACGGGGCTGGTGCGTACACAGCTGTTTTAATTTCAAATGAGTAAAAAATATTACTTGGTAATTATATTTATAGTAATCTAATACGTTTATGGATAGCATATCCAAGTAATTTGCAATTTCATTTGCAAGGCGAACTTATAGTTAGGCAATAGATATATTTGAATGTATAATTACATTTTATAATGAGTTTTATGTTTCGAAGACATCCAAACGATAATAGCACGTTCAGCATAATATGTAGACAGCTTATTGAAAGACTGAAATTAAAGAAATAATGAATAAAAGCGTGTTAATAAATAGGGTCTGCTTGTGGCAGAGGAATATATTTATGTTTGGCCGGATAGTGAAAAACCCATCACAGTGCCTCGTTTCAGTTACTTCAGATCATTAAAATTCTGCCGACCTCCGAGAGTTGCAATACTTCTCATTGGTCGATATTAATTTCAGATCAGATGCAGTGTAAATCAATTTGTCCTGCCAGGCTAAAATATAACCACTTTCACGATCATGCCCACAGAGAAATAACATAGGTATTCTATTTTTTGTGCAACTGAATGACGGACGAGTAAGTCGTCAGTCTAAAAGTAGCTACAACGTTCATAAGAAGTTGTAGTAAAACATTCAGCACAGCGCTCACCATTTGAGAAAGTTAATAATAAAATGATATTAAATACTCAACAGTCGCACATATAGTCTTGACCCTACACTAGGTTAACCTGTGTCGTGTGTATTAGGAACTATGAGGGACTTGCGGTCCCAAAACACTCAGTCCCGAAAAAAATATTCGTGGATCACTCAAACGTTTGTCTCAGTGCGGAAATCGAAACCACGGCCTCTCGCTTCGCAGCCGGTTACTCACCCACTGCGCCACAGAGGCTACCAAATTAGAGGAAGATCACCAAACTCTATGAAAAATGTTCGAGAATGGTCGAACTAAAACCGTCTGAGTAGGAAGGTGGACGCTGGCATCAGCTCGAGATACCATCAGCCAGAGTATAAATATGGGATCAGGATTATGTGTGTGATTAATGGGTGTTATTTATTTAATAAATAGTCTCATTATTTATATAATGCGACGTGGCTGACAATCCAGCTAAATCTTGGGATCAAAACTCAAGGATGGCAATTATAATAAGAGTTTTTGATTTGAAAAATGAATTGCCTGGGATTAAAACTTGTGCCCGGTACGACGATAGACTCGCCACCTATTACACCATGACACGGGACTGAACTCTACGAACTGTGCGTGTACTAATTGCATCTCTGTCGACTTCTTACAGATATAGGCGTGAGCTTATGTGTAACACGTAAAACGTATAGATCGGTGATATAACATAATTATGCGCTTAGGCAATGCTCACTTTTACAAAAAAAAATCTGCCGGATAACGAGCAGAGTTAACTTGAGGACAAGTGATCTCCTCCGCCCATGTAGATCACCAGAAGAATCGTGGGTGCGTGGCCGACCTTAAAGGAAAGGAATAATTAAGGGATTGGGAAAGGGATTTAGACCTCCGGATATATCACACACCGTACGAAACACAACAGCATACTGCTAGTTGACATCGATTTCCTGTGAGACAGTAGTAGCAATCCGGATGAGCCGACCCGTTCTTGCTGAAGACAAAACTGTCTACAGCGTGGCTATAGGCAAAAGTAATTCAAATGAATTTACAGTATTTTCGAAAAACCGAAGTGATAATCATAGAACGGAAACACAACCACTTAATTGTATTAACTCTATTATATTCTAAGATACACGACTTACCTGCCGCGAGTGGTCACTCGGTGATGAGTACTGACTTCCAACGGTGTACGGCTTCTGAGGAGACCACACCAATAATACACTTAATAAGATTAGCATTGTCACCCGTGGTACGAATTTTGTTTTAATTAGTGCGGCAACCGGGCGTGTTACAAATGTAGATGGAATAAAACAACGTCTGTAGGTCCGGAGGGATAGGCAAAGGTGCAACTAGTCAAGCTACTGGTCACCAAGTTTATTTATTTATTTCTTGCTGTATGGTGTTCTATAATCGGATCGTGGAGAAACAGTTAGGCAGGCTGATATAATTCTGCCGATCTATGATAGATACATCTTCTGTCGTTCGTCGACACTATTCTTGGATTGCACTACACTTACCATCAGGTGTAGCGTAGTCACTTTGGTGAGCCAGGTTAAATACATTTGTGAAAAGGACAGAGTCCATCGCACAAGTCGTATTCGGCATAAATGCTCCTGGTGTTAAGATATCATATACACACGGACAGCGACCATCGTACAGATGGTGTCAAAACCTGCCATAGTGACCAACACACCTTGTGTGGATCATATTCCAGGATCAGCCAGTGTATATCCGGTACTCCCGACGGGCCTGCGACATGACTTGACGGTTGGTTGGGGCGGGTACCCTCCCTATACATTTATATATACGTTTGAATGTTGCTTTTTAGGATAAAAATTCATATACATGAACCTACTGGAAATTATATATATTTTCAGTTAAACTTATATTTTATTGAATCAATTTTTTTTCCTAAAATAATTATGACATTGAAAGCCTCCGTGGTGCAGCGGGTGAGTAGCTGGCTGTGAAGCGAGAAGCCGCGGGTTCGATCCCCGCACCGAGATAAATGTTTATGTGATCCAAAAATATTTGTTTCGGGGTCTGGGTGTTGTGAGACCGAAAGTCTCTCGAAGTTCCTGATACCCACGACACAAGACTCGTTCTTACGTGGGGTCAGGACTATGCGTGTGACTACTGGGTGTATTTATGAATTATTCTAGTAAAAAAATACTTTAAAATACTCTACCTTAAAGTTCACGTTTTGGCGCTTTAGTATTGCTGTCTTTCTAGTGACGATATAATATACTATCCGTGGTCCGTGGTAATACACATTCCTAGCTGTCAATATTACATGACAGTTTGCATGAATATCAGTTTTTGTTGAACTCAAGGAAGTAAATACCTCAATAATTTAATTCAATATTAAGCAAGCAAAGCATGTTACATGTCAATATCATTTATTGTCAACATCATTATGTTCCGTCATCTGTTACAGTAAGTTGTTGTTTGATTGTATACCTATAACAGTTAAACAGCTCAGCATACCATTTTATTGGCGTTTTGACCAGTAAAATTGCTATATTTTTTCCTATATGCTCTAGGATTTAGGGTTAATAGTCGTCCGGGAAAATCGGGATTGTCCCGGTATGGAATGCCTTCTTCTGAGTCCAGGAATTTCTTTTTACTGTCCCGGAATTCCCGATTACTAGGTTTTATCTCCATTTATTTATTTTTAAGGACACCCAAACTAAGCGCGGACAGCCGTGTGCGAGCGATAGTAGCTCAAATTTTGTTTGAACTGATTCTTAGATGTATATGTCTTATTTTTATTCTAATAAAAATATGTAAAGATTAGGATAAACGAATAAGATATCTAATCCTAACGTTTATTTTTATATAATTATTCTTTCGTTAGTTCAAGCGTAGTAGAAGTTTTCAGTTGAACTTTGATTCGATCTTTTCATATATCTTGTCCGGATTGGTTGAGTATGTTAGGCAAACCTATTGCCGGTTAGAGGCATTGATATTTTTTGCTAATAAATATGTTTTGTTTTGTCCCGGAATTCTCGCACGCAAATCTAGCAACCTTAAGTTTAGGACATGAGAATGATAAATTATTATTGTGCTTAGGTAATGGTTTCTATGTATTTCAAAAAAATTACTTATAAAGATGCTGACAGTGTCGCCTACCGCTACTTTCGGAAGTAATTTGATTGAATATCGTAGAAGCCAGATAATCGGCAGTATTGTCAAATACAAATTGGCAACCAACCACCAAAACAAGAGCCTACTCCTTCAGTAGACGACAACGCATCGACCATTCCTCTAGAATAGATGGTGTTCATGAACGGTGTTGATCACTGACCTTCAGGCGGTGCTCTTGCTCGGTTGCCACCTCTTCTATAAGAGCATTCTCTGTAACTTAAATGTATGCACCGATTTTCATAAATGAAGTGTCTCCAAAAATAAACACTTACCGCTAGCTACGTGCTAGAAAATACTTGGTTATTACATAACTAAGAAACAATATCTCCTCGTTGGTCTAAACCAGTGATTCCCAAAGTGGTCTATATCGACCCCTGGGGGTCTATGACAAACTGCAAGGGGTCTACGTCAGCGAAAAAAAATTTGGGGGTCCATGAAATGAAAATGGGGTCCACGATAGTGGATCTCATCACATACACTGATAGTACCTATTTACTTACATCATACTATCTTATAATATCAAAACATATCGTCGATGATTTATAAAAGTACCTATGAAGTAAAAAAATTGTGTAAGTTGTAGAATGTTGGTATTCGCTTTGTGGTCGCAATACATTTTGAACTTGTAAAAACCTGAGAGTCGCAGTCTCAGAGCTTCGCTACCTTGCACTGACTTGTTCAATTCGTCACTCCATAAATACGAATGTGGGACAAATACGTTTATTCGTTTCCTGAATCTTGAAAAGGAAAGGAAAGGAGTTAGAAATTTACAGGAAATCAATATCAGGTAAGTAGAGGGGTTTACCCAACCCGGAAAAACATGGCAAGGGGTCTACGACACAAAAAAGTTTGGGGAACTCTGGTCTAAAGGCTGTGAAACCGTGAGTTGAAATCCCCGGTCGAGTTTGTGTTTGAGTTTTTTTGCAAGTTTATAATGGCATTGCATATAGTAGAGTAATGCAGCTCGATCAGAATTAACTACTGTCGCAAATGAGCCAATAAGAATGCAGTTTCAAGGTCACGCAAACAAACAACTCAGTTTGATTGGTTGATTTGCGTGATCTATCCGGATAATCAATCTCATTTATTTTTAAATTTACTTAACAGTCGTCGTCGGTCATCGATAATATTATTTTAAGGAATATTAAAAAATAATGAAACTACAATATTGTCACCGTCTGATCTACTTCATCATCATCGTCATCATCATCATCAGCCACAGGACGTCCATTGCTGAACATAGGCTTCCCCCAAAGATTTCCAGACCGACCTGTTGGAAGCGGCCTGCATCCAGCGACTTCCTGCGACCTTTATCAGGTCGTCTGTCCACCTTGTAGGCGGACGTCCAACGCTGCGCTTGCCAGTACGTGGCCTCCATTCCAGAACCTTTCTGCCCCATCGGTTATCGGTTCTGCGAACTATGTGGCCTGCCCACTGCCACTTCAACTTGCTAATCCGCTGAGCTATGATCTACTTCAGTTTCGTAGGCAGGACCGTTATGGTACAATTTGAAACACCCGACCGAGACAGGAGACAGCGACGCGTGACGCCAGTCTGGCGATAGCGGTACGGCCTCCTCGTATGAAATGTATGAAAACGGTCGTTGCTGTCTCGGTCGCACCTCTCAAAACGAACGTACGTTTGCATATAAAGGGGGAGGTGTTACTGCCACCGCGAGTCGCTGTCTCTTGTCTCGACCACGCACTTCACAATGTAACTTAACGGTGCCATTATACTACTATGGAACTGAAGTGGATCAGACGTCGACAATATTCTAATATCATTCGTTTTTGATCACTTCCAAAAAAATAAAATCTAAGACCGGCGCCGACTGTTATTTGAATAGTTTTTAAGTAAATAGTTTGTAGGATTTATCTATAAATAAACAACAGTATTGTGTGTAACTAAAATATTTTCGTTATTTAATTTACTACAATAAGAACACATTTTTACAGAATGTTAATGTTACTAAACAATATCTACAAAAAATTGTACACTATGTGAAGACTTACCAAATACTTGCTTTTTTATGAATTTACAAATAAAACAGAGACAATTTTCATTTTCAACAATTAAATTAAGGTGTATTACCATCATTAATCTTACTCACTAATTATTTACATTTTTTTTTATTAACAACGTCATGTTTTGAACAATCATCTTACGTAACGGGGTGTTTTACCTTGTTCGTATTGGATTATTGTATTTATAAAGAAATTTATTATGTATAAAATATCTATTTTGTCTGCTAATTTTTATTTACTAATCCGTATCGGACGTAATGTAATTACGGAGCGAATTTTGCCATTATAATGGCGAAATCCATGGTTGTGCACATGGACAGCAAGGCTGATTAACACCCGCCATACATATTATATATTACTATGAGGTCTCGTATAATGCCTGAACAAAGAAGGGCGATTTCTGTATAGGTGATTGATCTGCTTTTTGACGCCACGCTATACCAAAATGAGCAGTCGCGTATGTAGGCTTAGGTAAGATTTATAAACCTGTGTCTTCTAGAAAGTGACTGCGCAGTATCTTCATTATAAACTCACCAAAGTCAAATTAACAATGCGCGTTTCACGCAGCTAGTTTTTAATCGCCATTTGATCATAAACATTGCAAATATTAGGTACTTTTTTAAAGTGATGAAAAAATATATGTAGGAATCCTAAAATTTTGAAACTATCTTTATTGTGAGTTGAACCTGCGCAGCGGCTGAGTCTGGGTTGGATTTTAGTTCAAAATGACTTAAACTAAGTCAAAGTTTGGTTTATAAATCTCGGCTAGAGTTTGTGTTCTTTTCTTTATTTCTTTCTAATTTGTGTTTAATTAAAATCAAATGAAATTACTTTAGATGCTAAAATTTTATAGGAAACTTATCCCTTCTATTTCTGATGATACAAAAATTTAAACAAATACAGTAATCCAAAACGCCCAAGGAACACATAAACATTAAACATACCGCTTGCATTGATAACATTTGTTACATTTGAAGGCAGTCAGACCAACGTCGATATATCACAACGATCTTAAATACTACAGTTCAAACAATTCTAATATTTTGTTCTAGTAGAAACGTAACTTGTTACCGGTTACGTATCAGGCAGGTTCCATAATATGTGGACGATTTTATTGTCATGCATCGTTGGCTTAATCTAATAAATTTATATACACGAATAAAAAAATCGAAAACATTGGAAAACGCAATGGAAGACGGCGTTCTCAAAATATTTCGTTTTACATTAAAACAGACAATTATCACATAGAAATCTAATGATACCCCGAAATCACAATCCTTAAAATTACATTGTTCCCCAATTACAATATTACGTCAAACGACGCCAACAAAACACGAGACAAAAACAAACAAAATCAGGTAAAACGACAGGTAACCATCGAAACAGAATAATTAAAGCAATTGACAATTTCTTCGTTTAACCCTACGTTTTGAACAACTCGTTGGTAACTTTAGTTTATTTTGTTATTAACAAAATATGTAGAATCGCATTGACAACATAACCACGATAAACACGAAAATATTTACTGATTTTGTGTGAAAAATACGTAAAATGCACCCTCGTGCGATGCACAATGAGTATTATGGAAAATATTTGTTCAGATTGAATCGGACGCTTACTGAATACATAACTATGTACAAAATCTTTTGGAATGAAACTGACGGCAGTATTTATAGACAATTGTTGTTGAAATAAAACCCTAAGGAAATAATTCATAGAACATCCAGCATTCGCTATACAATATAGATTTAATATAACTGGCCACAATCGTGTGTTTCATAAAAAGCGACTTTGAAACAGTTCAAAGATTTGAAATAAAGCTAAAGTAATAAAAAATGGTTAAAATACGCCTGAAAGTAATGCCTGGGAAGCTTCTTAAGATACTAAAGCAGTAAAATAATCCAAAAATAAGAAGATATTCAAGCTTCATACAAGAGCCCCTAGCAGAATACCCGAATACAGACATGGAGAAATTCGAAGTTAGAAACTAAATAAGACGCGAGATTACTAAATTGGTACCTAAATACGTTAAGTTTAACAAATCAAAATCATTTCAGGTCCCTTTAATTTCTCTTAATTGTATACACCAAAACATCTTCATCTTCGACGCTTTACAAATCTTTGGTGCTCATCGACATTGCATACTAATCGGCACGAACGTATTGTAGGAGAGGCGTACTGTAAGTAACATTATATTAATACGAACACATTTTTTTTCTATTTTAGAAGTTACATAAAATGATAAAACCTAATATTGAGATTGTAAAATGTCTTTAAAAAGCTGCGAAATATGAAGTCAGACAACAAATTGGAACGAAACGGAATATGAATATTTTAATTAATTCGCAAGGCTACAGTGATCGTACAATATAATTTGTAGCACCAAATGTTTTGTAAACTATCTTTTGGTATACCAATACGCATTATTCCTAGTTCCAACTCTGACTAGAGCGAGTGACTGCGTACTTCGTAACGGAAGGTACAGAGTCATCACCGTAACCCTCACAGACGTCACTTGGCTTCGTCAAGATACTGTTTTAAATTAGGAGGTAGTTGATGTGACGTTCTCTTGTCGGTTACTCACAGACTTCGCAACTTTCCTCTGACAATATTATCATCTATTTTCTATTCTTAAGGAATTAATGTGTCGGTGGCTTTTACGATAATATTTACCCTAATGAAATACATCTTTCAAATAAATACTATGTTGGAAGGTATTGGTCCCGGATTATAATTTTTAAACAAATTATAACAATTTGGACCCTTTCGGCAAACGTGTGATTTTAAATTAGTCATAACGTCACATCCGCGGCGCTTTCCCGCGAATAACTTACTCCGGCGTCGCTCTGCGACACTGCACCATCTACAACTATAGCTTAACATATATGCTTCTTAAACACATATCACAATTGCACTCTCGGAGCGAGAGAAGAATTATTTCAAAGTCCAAAGGTACGCGCACGACCGCGTCACGTGGCTTGGCGTCATTCGTGCAGATTCTTACTGAGAAGCAAACTATTGTGCGGCCCCGACAGATGTCGGATCAGCTCCGGTAACGCCTCGAAAGTAAGCTGGCAGAAACAACAGTTGAACCGGCCGGGCGTGTTGGTGCGCCCGTCGTTCTCGCTCGACGATATTACGTTACGATGCACCGAGCACAAGTGTTTCAGCAAGTGTGCCTTCTGCTTGAACATCGCGACGCACAATCGACACGCGAAAGGCTTCTCCCCGGTGTGAACCCGCAGATGTGTCTTGAGATTCCATGACATGCCGAACTGTTTCCCGCAGTACTCACAGCGGTATTCGCGTACGGGCGCCTGTTTGCTTGAGCCTTGGTCGTGCTCCGTCGAGGGTGCATCGTCGCCTCCCATCTGCGGTTGGCACAGCCAGGGTCCCCAGGAACCGGCGCTGGGCGGCCGGTACTTGAGGGCATCTTCGTGGGTCGCAGTGGGCGGCGTCACGCTCCGCTCCGGCAGGTATGGCGGTGCGGACGCACTGAGCGAGTGTAGCGCGCCGAGCCGACTCGCCGCGACGGCGGCCGCGCTGGCAGGCCCCTGTGTATACCGCAAGTGCGCCATTTCTTCTAAATAACTCGGGGGGAATGATACAAACGGGGGATTCTGTGAAGGTGAATTATGAAATCCGGGTCTCCTTTTCCTGTGCGGCGTGACGACGTAATTCTCCGGCGAAGTTTGTACAAGTGACATTAAATCTTGATCAGGTGGTTTGAGGTGTGCGTAATCTTCTAACTTGACAGTCCGTAAATCGAGTTCAGGCGGTTCTAAATAATGTGATTTCCGTTTTGCCCTTTCAATGCCTCTTCCTAATCGATCACTCAGTAGTTGTCTTCTGTACACCGTTCCTTGTGGCTGATCGTCTTGGCTCGACGATGTCGATCTTCTACTTGATACGATCTGAAACAGTAATTTATAATAGTACATTAATTATAACCTAACTGCATTATTAATATAGTATGTAATTATTGACAATTGATAGATATTTAATTACCTTTGCGGTAACTGTTTCTACGTCTACGTCCTGTGAGTCATCATGTTCACTGCCAGTGTGCTCTGAATTTCTCGCCAATGATAAATTGACTGGATTCGACGAGCTCCGCCGACGCGCTGTTAATCTACCACATTCTTTATCTCTGTTTTCCCCATCTTCCTCTTCCCTTTCATCGTTACTACTAGTAGACATGTTTTCCTTCTTTACACTTAACGATTCTGATTCTCCTCGGTCCTTTTCTTTGCTGTATCCTGCGCCAGGCGTGACCCGCTCGCTTTCTGAATGTGAAGATCCTGATGGTGCGTCGTGTTTACTGCTTTCGTTGCTGTTGATGTCTGTTTTGAGATTTTTTGCTTTTCTTTCGCAGGATCTGTTCCGTTCCTCGGCTTGCTGTCGTTCTTTTGTAGATTTCCAGACGTCTGATTTTATTTCTAGAAGTTCAAACAGTTCTTGCATATCATCTATTTCGCCGGACTGTAATTGAAAAATTGGCTTGTTAAAATTGAACAGATCTTATAATTCACTTAAAGTTCTCAAAACCTTCTAGGTTACATTTATGTGTTAAACGAGTTCTCGTTAGCGAGCGTGTAAATTACTTTTTTGATTGATGGCTCTTGTAGTTATGATAAATAAACCGAAGGGAACTAATTACCTCAATATAGGCTTGACCGCTGTACAGGAACACGAGTAGATGCCTCATGAGAGTGCTGTTGATGCCCGACATGTGGATCGTGACCGGGTTCTCGGCTGATGGAGTATCATCGAGAATTTTTCTGAAAATAAAAATATAATAAACTTACTTGACCGCCAACTGCATGTCATTAAATTATGATCATGACACAAATGGTATATTTGCTAAACTTGTAAGCTATTTATAGAAAAGGAAATAATTCAGTCATAAAGAAAACTAATTTGACAAAATAAATGTAAATAAAACATGAACAAACAAACTCATTAATTAGATTCACATTCATTTGACGTTACATGCACCTCGCATAACTTGCCTTACGACACCAACCACTTCTAAAAGTTATGTACTGTAAAACGGAGTGAATAGGAATGGAGGGTTAAATCTGGAGGTAACTTATAATGAGATTATTACGTAAATCGATTAACCAAAATATTATTTCAAGTTTAATTATTGTCCAAAATGTAATGTCATTTTTAGTTAATTTATCTCATTGTCTGTGTGTAAATAAATTGACCCAGTTTTGTTCCTATCACCCCTGTATTACTTTTCACCCCGATTGACCTTTATGAATAAACTTTTTAAATATTATATATTTAGGGTACCTATCAGGATTTCTGAAGTCCATAGCTGCGTCCATAATTAGTAAACCATAATTAACAAATTGAAAATTATATTTAATGGTTGCAACTAGTGCAGTCACTGTTTGCGGAAAATTAACATTTTGTAATGTGATGGTGATGCCATCGGGTAGGAGTCCAGGGCAATCAGCGAGGTTTTCGTTCTAGTGACGTAACATGACATGTAGTGCATCCTTTGTCCGTCATTTGACAACTATCTCTTCCAGCAGATTTAAAGGGCTTGTAACTTGTATATTTTTGACTTGATTTATATATTTTTTTCCATAATGAAGGGAACTTTTTCCAACTTTGAGGAACGTAATTAATCGATTAAAACTAATAAAAATACTTGAGTTAAATATCCTATTGACGTCGAGGTGTGTATCGCATCCTAAATTGCGTTAGGCATTAGGTGTACATAAAGATTAAGCATTTGTCAATGAAATTGGGCATTGGACTTCAAACAATGAACAACGTTGTAGGTACCTGATGAGGGGGCTGGCGGCAGCCATGACGATCCTGTGCGCCGCCAGCGGCACGGCGTCGTCGCAGACCAGCACCAGGTCGGAGTACCGGGCGCCGCGCCACGCCGCGCCCACCTCGTTCAGGATGCAGGCGTGATGCTTGCCGTACGTGAGCGTGAGCAGGCCCTCGCCCATCATTCCAGCACTGGAAACAAACAAGCGTCACATCAGTCAACAATGTACTCAACAGTTTTATCTGAAACATCCTGACCACGTATTTATTTGTTATTCTTGTGTTGTAGGTAAGAGTTACGAGGAACTTAATTACATTTCTACAACACCCATGCATATACGTATACATGCTAGTGATAAAATATCCGATACATATTTGCACTTGACTGGATAGCGAACCTCTGAAGCATGGTGAAAAACCAGCCATAATGACTCGTTCTGGTGTGGTATATATTCAATAAATTCAGGCCAGCATAATTATTGGCTTACAATGTAATTGTACAACCAGGTCCAGTGTAGTCACTATGTCGTGGTAAGATAGTGGTTCACCTGATGATAAGCGATCTCCACCGCTCATGAACATCCTCAATATCTGAAGAATCATGGACGTATGCCCGACTTTAAAAACGCAACAGCATGTCGATACTTAACGCCGGTTTTCTGTGAGACAGTGGTGACAACCCGGTAGAGCCCGGTCGGCCATTCATGCTGTAGATAATGTTGTAGACAGTATGGGTTTGCCAATAATAAAATGTATTATCAAGATGGGCTTAAAAAATAATAATAGTCACAATTACTTTTTAGGAATATGCGTAATATGTTGTCCGTATCTATTATAATACAATTCTAAGATTTTAAGACTGACTGACGCGACTTTAACTCCAATTTGAACGGTTTGTAGAAGACACACGATCATCATACCTGAATTTTTTTTCTATGACATTTTTGTTTTACAATAGTAGGGTAGACCGGGTACATTTGTAGCAGGGTACGGTAGTACCAAGGGGAATATTTTTTTAACTACACCTCACACACACATTCCATTCCCCTTGGCGCCCTCCTTGGTTGCTTGCCGACTAACTATCAGCTGCTCGCGCGTGTGGCTCGACGCAGACGCTTATGACGGCGAGATGAAATTTTGGTGCAGTCAAAGTAAGTTTTTTCCATCTATTATCATTGGTCATAGCAGGAAATCAAAACATCATTTTTAACTCAGTGTAAGTTTAAACATTTCTCACTATTGTATCTCTTATTTGTAAACGTATTTATTTAGATTCAAGTTTAAATTTAGGAGATTTTTTATATTATCCATGAAATGAGTATATGGGGACAATTGTAGCAATATTTCGGGGACGTTTGTAACGGTACAATTGTCCCCGTGGTAAAATTGACCCCATATTATATATATATTTATTTATAATATATATATTTGTTTATAAAATACTAGCTTTTGCTCGCGGCTCCGCCCACGTGATCAAACAAACAAACAAACAATCAAAGTCTACGGCTTTATAATATAAGTATAGATTTAGGTAGCTTAGCAACGGAAGCCTTCAAATAATATTATTTGGGTAGCTTAGCAACGGAAGCCTTCAAATATGAATAATTTTCCCCGTTTTTGCAACATTTTTCACTGATGCTTCACTTCTAATGGTCGCAGCGTAATGTTATATAGCCTAAAGCCTTCCTCGATAAATGGACTATCCAACACAAAAAGAATTTTTCAATTCGAACCAGTAGTTCCTGAGATTAGCGCGTTCAAACAAACAAACAAACAATCAAACTCTACAGCTTTATTATTAGTATAGATATTTATTTTAACTATAACTTTAATTCATAACTTAATTAACTATATTTTTTAGCGAGCACGGTAAAGTGTCTGCGCTGCACGTAATGGTAAGTGAAGCGCATTCCAAAAAGACCAGCGGCAACCGACAATAATGAGTTTATCGGCGGTCATCAAAATCATGCCGGCCTGTAGAAATGCTTCTTCACACTCCGAAGAGGGCAGAAACAAATCGAAAGGCATGCGACAGGACAGGCGGATGACCGAGACAGGCACACCAGCAGTTAGAATGTAGAAGATAAAGATCATTGGGATTAAATATGTGTAACTGTACTTATTGTTAACAATTGGGAACTGCAGTATTAAGAGACGCAATTCAGCGATAATAGTCTTTTTTTAACACGCTTTTATTAGCTTCAGACGTAGGTATGTTGGTAGGTTGGTATGTTGGTATGTTTGTCTGTAACTTGTCTTTGAACGTGATTTTGACCTCCTTTAAAACGTCGGATTAAATTGAAATTTGGCATACTTATCAAGGACCGATGACAATGCAATATTATATATATAAAAAAAAAGTATTGCAAATTGTGATTAATAATTATAAATAATTGTTGTGTAGTTTAGTTTAGCGCCATCTACACGACGCATAAGAATGCGTCAATAGATTGTCAATCTGCGTCAATTGAAATTATACTCTCTGGACCTTTGCTAATTATAGGGAATGTCGTAGTATCTAAGAGCGTCAATAGATGGCGCTTTTTTGATATTCGGACCTCAACCGACTACAATATATTTATATTTTAACTAAAAAAATAAATAATAGTTAAAAAAACTAAAAAACACGCTTTTATAGAAAGTCTAACTTCTTTCTTTCTTTCTGCCTTGCGTTATCCCGGCTTAGTGCCAGGGTCCGCCTTCCTACTTAAACGCCTCCACTTCGCCCGATCTTGAGCATCCTCTATAGTGAGACCATTGGCTCTCATGTCTCCCTCTAATACGTCAAGCCAACGCTTTTTGGGCCGTCCACGGGATCGTACCCCTGGTACGATCTGGCTCAGGCACCTGCGACCGACGTACTCCTGTGGTTTCCTCAAAACATGGCCAAACCACCTTAAGCGACATTCTTGGAGTTTATTAGCCACGTCGCGGACACCAAGGCTGCCGCGGATGTACTCGTTACGAATACGATCTAATCGTGTAACATTGCACATCCACCGCAGCATCTTCATCTCCGCGACATGGATTTCTCCGACATGGCGCTTAAGGGCCGGCCACGTCTCGCACCCATACAGGAGTACAGGCCGATAGAAAGTCTAACTAAAAAATAGAAAATAAATTTGAAGAAAACAATGTATTTTATTGTAAAAAAAGCGTGGGGTGCTTTCTAAGATACTATCTAAATGATAATCCTTCTACTTATATCTGTCAATACAATAATTATAACTATTGACACCATGCACCCCACGCTTTTTTTACAATAAAATACATTGTTTTCTTCAAATTTATTTTCTATTTTTTAGTTAGACTTTCTATAAAAGCGTGTTTTTTAGTTTTTTTAACTATTATTTATTTTTTTACAAATCGGACTACGTGTCTTTCATAGGAGTGGTTTGGAATTTATGACGAAATTTTTTGACGAATTTATGAAAAATGGTTGCATTCGGTTTGGGTATTGGTATCATGTCGTCTTAAGAATTGTTCAAGTTAAAACTTAAATAAAAAAATGGCTGAACTATGCTTTCCATTGTTATTCATAAAGTTTATTTTTTAACAGATGCCGCGTTATAGAACAAGAAAGACTGATAGAACGTCGAAAGATACTTTTCTACGAAAAAGCATATTAGGAAATCCAAACCGGAAAATCTATACACACAGCTATGTTTAGGTCTATGTTTAGGTTGTGCCATGTTTCTCTAATTAGATATAAAAAGAAAAGAGAAAAATCCACACCCGGAGCTTTGGCATCGATGGAATAAAATTGTGCTGGACTGAGTAGCTATACATAATAAAAAAATTGATAAAATTAAGTATGCAAGGGACAATTGTACCATGGGGACAATCGTTCCAAATGCTTTACCATACAATATTTTGATTTGTGATTTTCGTTGTTTTTGACTAATTATAAGTATACGACACCACAAATATGATGGTCAATACTTAATAAGAACTTATAAGAATACTTTGTTGTAATCTTTAATTTAGTTATTATCGTTTAGGGTGAGAAAACTATTGTTTTATGTTTTTAATTTTTATATTGATTAACCTTACGAAGTTTACTGTATTTTGTTTGTCATTAGATTACAAGCTATTCTGTTGGGATATTACCATTTAGAGAAGTATATTTATGTAATGATAACACTGAGTTTTATTAAATTACATCGCTGGTACAATTAACCCACTGGCGGGGACATTTGTACCAGTTCACTCAGTCCGCTTTAATGCTTAATATCTATGATTGTATTAGTCCTACACGTCTAAAGATAATGCGAACTTATAGCCGAATAAACTACGTATCAATGGTTATTGACACTTTTGACACAATATTAATAATAAACTCAAAATTTAACGCTAACCAAAATATGCTACAATTGTCCCCGGTCTACCCTAATCTTTCGTTTTTTGCATCGTTCACGATTTGTAGTTTATTGGAAAGTATTTTGGCATTTTATTTATTACATACAAATAATTACGTAGCTTGTTCTCAATTAATTTAATAATAACACAGATATTGTAAAGTGTGATGGTATACTTTTATATTAACCATGGTTATTGTTATATCAGAGGCTTCTATGGAACGAATGTTCAAAAATATTCACATGAGTCTGTATGTATTTTTTTAAATATTTTTATTAAAGTAATTGACTTTAACAAACGCAATGAAAAACTTGACAACCGCCTCTTTGCTTGTAAATTTAATAATTGTGTGAATTTTAAATAACTTGGTTCTCTTCATGAATGTGTGAACGTTTCGGTTTTATTACTAATGATACGAGGAAGTGGTGATTAGATTTAATGATCAATGCTTCAAAAACATAGTAATTATACAATCAATAATTTCGGAAGTTCTCTCAGTAACCTTATCTAATTGGAAGATGAGTTCAATTATAGTTTCGTGCTCAAGTTATGTAACGTAATGCATAAGTGAAATCATAGTATTTAATAGAGGCCCGTCATGTTCTCGGTTCACTAGATCTATTCCATGCCAGACTGAAAACAGACTGTGCAAAGGAAGACAAGGTTGCGACCAGCCGACTGTTACGGTAACAAACGAACCAATATCACCGCTGAGCTGTATTACTGCCCAGTAATACAATCTGCTCCTCTGATCCTATTGTATGCACGGCAAACACTTACAATGGCTCCCATCCATACACTTACTCAATCAAGTGAAAAAGGTTAATAGGTGAGAAGAATTTAAATTAACATGCGCCGTGGATGCGTTCTTCGACCTCCTAAAGGAGATACAGAAGTCCTAATGGCAGGTGCTAGAAAGCCTGTAGCAATAAAACCTTGGCCCGATAAGTATCGTAATGTGTTATTAGCGTTGCAATGGAAGCGAGATCGTTTAAAAGACGATCAACAGGCGCTTCTTTGCATTGTTTGGCAAGAGTGGGGTCACAGGCGATGGTACAGTGCTCATTGTTGTTGGCAACTGCTGTTCTATTGTTGTGCCGTATCGCTCAAAACTCATATTTAATTGCTTTGCTACTTATAAGTGCAATGCTACCGAGCGCCAAAATACTCGACGACGGACGACTGGCGACCGCTCGAAGTTTACACGCAAGATGATTCTAATCGCGGATTCAGTCACGGTTTTGCAATTGAAATTTCAATTGTTAAAAATTTTTCGACTCATGGGAATTCAAGATTTTGTAAAATACATTTCGTACACATTTTGATGAATTTATTTTTAGAGTTTCATGGTCAACAAACGAAGCGTATAAAGGCATTGTTAAAGATGTATCTACCTAATTAACTTTTACACTTTATGCTAATAAATCTGAGGATGTGGAGGAAGTGATTTTATTTAACAAAGAGGCAAAATTTCCTTGGGCACGGGAAACGAAAATTTTAATTAGGATTAAATTGCTGTAGGTGTTCTTAAGTGTATTGTGAAGAAAACCATAATAGTATGTATAATGGACGTTGAACACAAATTTTCTTGTGCGATGAATGTGGGCTGATTCAGTTTTAATAAGATTAATTGAAGGTCACCCTATTAATTATACAGAATACGACGTTGTCCGTGTATGGAGGACAATATAAAAATAATGTTTGATGTTTAAAAAAAACGACTAAGCGCGCCTACGGGTCTGTGTTGAATGTGTAACAAATCAACTGAAGGTTGTATACATTAGTAAAAGTAACAAATTATGTACATAGATGTTTAACGCGAGATGTCTGAAGGCGAATGTGTAAAATTAAAGAGATGGGTGCATTGAAAACATTCGATTTTTACACAAATGTATGATCTTGACTTTTAAATTAGTTTTTGAATGTAACGCTGCATTGCGTAAACATCAAACATGTATTATTCGAAGATTCATAAAGCACTTATTCTTTGATGTACAGACTTCAAAATATGACCTATTGACATGGCATGTCCCGAATAGTGTTTAAAACGACCTTCTAGCTCCTATTGTGGATGCGAATGGACTATAAGCAATCTATGCAGGATCAGCCGTCGGTAATTCAGCCCAGGCCTGTATTTTCAGGGCACAAGCGGCGGTGCAGCGGTGCGCGGCAGGCTCACCCGCCATTGTCTGTGTGAAGCCACTCGAAACGTTGCAGTTCCCATGTTTTGTATCAAATCACTTCTCAGGGTTGCCTCGGTGGCTGTATGCAATGCCTTTAAGAACCATAACTGATATAACAAAAAAATATTTTATTCATCAACCTGTACTACGGATTTTTCGAGTTTCCAGGTACAAAACTGGAGATTTAAGAAACGGCCTGACAACCCTAAAGGTTTTTGTAATAAAAACATTTTTGTATACCAGCTTGGGTAGAATTATTCAGAAAAGATAGCGATCAGTTTTCTATACAGGGTTATTTTTAAAACACCAGCAACCTCGCAGGGGTAGATACCTAAGGTTATAAGCTACTACTTTTGTTCTACGACTTTTGATAATTTGTTAGATTTTATTTTCATACAAAAATAAGTATTCATTTAATTTCCGTCTTGTATGTTACCTACACGCATCGCAGATTACGTAAGTAAACACGCGAAGCGTGGGGAACGGGGCTAGCGTTGAAGGTCATCGCCCGAGCCAGCTGAGCGGCTTCTTTGAGTCGCGCTCGCACGCCGAACGCTAGGAAGAAAAATACGACACAACAAAAACTTGTAAAATCATTTTTTTTTAAATATATTGAGTTATATACAAACTCGTAGAACAAAAGTTGTTCCGTATGGGGTCAGCTATCTGGTCCTGCGAGGTTGCTGGTGTTTTAAAATTAACCCTGTATATTTCAAAGTGTGTTTTTTTTTCTTATAATACCTTTGTCTTTAATCATTTTGCATAATTTCAGACTTATTAAATTTAAATTCCTTTTAAGTTAAACAGTCCTCCGATACGTAGGTAATAAAACAGTAGTAGTCTGTGTCTGTCTGTTACTAAGTGTGTTCGCGCATTAGGTTTCAGCGATGCAGGATCTATTATGGTGAAACTCTATTAAATATATAGTCTATAAAAATAGCTATTTATCGCAAATAAAATTCCACGGAGACGATTCGCGGGCACTTCAGTATATAATATTCTACTCGTTTACTGCCCTCTAGCGAGTATATGCAGAAGCACTATACTTTCTCAACACTAACTACGTACTCTAGCTTTTGTTAGTAATATTTCGTCATAACGTCAATAGATGACGCTATACACCAGATAACTTTTTTTATTTAACTTGAATGGAAAGCAATGTTTTCAATGCCTACAAGGCCTTGTTGAAGAACAAATTGATATTTTTTGGACATTAACACAATTACTTTCATTATCACTTTTTAGTAAACAAAATTCCGGAAATTTTGATATTTTTACCTCTTACTCGCCGATTTGGTGGCAAACGAAGGTAATTCGGTTTAATTCGACTTTCAGAAATTTTATCAAGTATAACATGGTATTGAAACTTATTATAAATTAAATTATACATATGAAATGAACACATACATAGATTATACACTTTAATATGCAATTAGAACTCTTTTAAATTAAATCCACATTGTTAGCTTCCTCCAAACATTAATAATATTAAAACAAAATTATTTATTATTATTATAAATATTTTATGTAGATTATAGAAAAACAAGTCCATCAAAATGATATAAGGAAGATTAGAATCTTTATAGCAATAGAATATAATAAAAATATTTCAATCAACTTATCAAGGTTGGATTAGAAATAAAATAAAATAAATACGGCTAAGCTTATGTAATACACACGCATTAGCGCACCTACCAGCCTAGAATGGCAATAATATTATAGTAACTATCAGTTACTGGATCCATTTCGATTCAACGTTGCTTTTTATGACATTAGTTTCACTTTAAAAGGAGGAACGGCACGCTTAATTGTACCTCGCCAAACCAATATAAAACTATAAATAATGATTACAGTTGAAATTGATTAAAATAATGATACAATTCTAGTCGCAAATCATAATTTTATTGACGTTGATAAGTCCAGATCAATTTGTTGCATAAATGATCTGTAATTACATTGAGACGTTGATTTGAATTAAGGTAAACGTTTTACGATAAAGACAATAATTGATTTATAAATCCATAATTAATACTAAAAAAACAGTTATTTTAAGCTTGTAACGGTAATATTGTTACATACTTTAAAATGCTATTTTTTAAATAGGTCCCATGTATTTACAAAGTAATAGAGCTATGTGCCAAATAATATAGATATCACACCCGTAATAACAAAAGCAACAGTTTATCGGTTTATAAATTGGTTTTACGAAACGATCCGCGCCGTCAGTGTTGTAAGCATAGAAATTGTTAGACATCGTTGGGCTACTGAAGCGTAAGATTGGGAAAAAAGTACCAACTTTCGCCCACCGGGTTGCCAAATAAATTGAAAGTTACGAAAATGTTCTCACACTTTACGGTACTTTGTAATCGTTGGTTGTTGTTTTTATAACTACTTTGTAAATATCCAAACCGCAGTTAAGTATAGGTAACTCTGCTTCTATCTTTTGATAAGTTATGCAATACAAAATTAAACGTGGTATATGAGAAGTAATTTTACAATGATCCTAAATTAATTATTTTTCAGATGAGCAAGTAAACAGCTCCACAATTCCTTATTTCAGTATCAATTATTGTCCGTATTTTATTTTTGATAATTTTGGATTTGCGCCATTCTGATCATATTGTCATATGAACCGTAAAGTTCGCCACTTAACATCGGATTAATGAGAGTCAGTGGCACAACAATGCTCATCACTATCCACGATATAGACAAATACCTACGATTCCCACCACCATATGATTCCCCGGATATTGGTAGATGTTCATGGGCGGTGGATATCACTTACCATCAAGTGATCCACTTTGCTCGTTTGCCGGGCTCTGCAATATTAAAGAGTATGATATTTATGTTTTTTCAATATTATCAATTCGGATATTTGTAGCAATTTACATTAAACCTTATATTATTAGTTTAACAAACCTTTATTTGGTTTCTTTAAATGTAAGGTCGACAAATTAATGACGTCTGTAACTATTGTCAGGCATTGTCCTTCAAACCATTGCGTGATTTAAACTTATAAATTGTGTATTTAAGTGAAAAGGTATTTTACGTACGTACAGACTGCAAATAAGTCCTTTTGTCATGTAAATAATTACCACGATTTACTCATATGTTTCCTACCATAAATGTTGTTACAATATTTAAAATTCTAGAAATTATTATTGCTTGTACAAATTGTTTGATTAAGTTCCGGGTGTTCAAGGAAAATGCGTCAAACACCCACATGTACCTACCTAACGAATAAATACAATTTAATTATTTAGAAATAAAGAAGCAGCGGTAGCTCAGCGAGGAGTGGAACGGACTGCTGAGACGAAAGTCACAGGTTCGAAACCAGCCCCGAGTGTTAATTATATGATTGCGGTTAATGTTTACAATTTTAGTTATCGATAACTATCATTTCGATAATTAATATAATTCAATATCTAATCGCTGGTGGGAGCTACTCTGACAAAACTTTCCACGGCGTTACTCTACGACTCACCAAACGCTTTGTTTTTTTCTGCCGCCAAGCAGTAATGTGTGAGCACCTTCTGTTTCGGTTCGTAGAACATTGAAGCCAATGAAATTATTAGACATAATGAGATTCAGCGTCGTCTGTCTCGGTATGATGAGTGCAGAACAGTACGAAACAATAGTTTGTATTTCGAATTCGGTGTCGCGGTTACCCTTAGACGAGTGAATCGCTCGTCTCGTCATTCAACGAATTAAAATAAAGCATTATATTTCAGACATAATTTATACATGCGACATAAAACAAACCATTAGTAAAATGACCATGACACGCCTCGCTCACTGCTTACAGAGAGGTACGGGCGGAGGATTCAAATTACTTTACCTTACACTGGTAACATCTAACACGTCCCTGTTAATGGCTGTTTAATGTACGTGCGATCTCACTATCATCTCATTCAAACAACGTCTTAAAATTTTAATGTTTGAATAAAATACTGCAGTTCCGCCAACCGCCGCTATCGCGGTGGCGCTAGTATGCGTGTACAAATTGTATTTCGATGATTTTGTTGAATTTGTCAATGTTATAATATAGTTTAAAGTTGTCTATTATTTTAAAATTATGGAACTATATCCAGGAATATGGACCGATTGTTTCTATAGGTCATTCGTGTTACACCAGTCACGTTCATTTACTAATAAGATGAATTTAACTATAGTAATGGGAACGAATGGGACGAATGTTGTATTCGTGCTGCGAAGCAACAGTGTATTCAAAGAGTAAAGGCGGTCACTGACATGTAGAGAAGTAAAAAGAAAACGCTTGTGATGGGGTCGTATGGAGATTAAGAAGTGGTAGAGCCACTCTGTAGACGTTTTGTTTATAGTATAGAGGTCGGCTCGACCGGGTTGTTACCACTGTGTCAAAGAAAACCGACGTGCATTATCAGCTTGTTTTTACATTTCGTACGTTGAGTGAGATATCCGAACGCCCAATTCCCAGCCTATTAGCCAGGCGATAGCGACACGCCCATTTTGTATGAACTTATGTGTAAAGGCCGAGCTCTCCCTCATTAATCGTATGCCCTAAAACTTACTTTTAGATGCACCATTCATTATTTATTTCATTAATAGTATTAATTCATTTGTTATAGCTACTTCCCGCAACTCTACTTACGTGATAATATTAAACGGTACCCTAGGGAACTGATGCCCTTCACTAAAAATACATTCTTATATATATTTTTTGTTAAAACTGTCGCACTAGAGCCAACAAATGATTAGTATTTTTGAATAAACGATACGCGAATGCACAGAAGGCGAATAAACGTACAAAAAACATTTTTATACAACTAAGATTATACACGTGCATCTGTTCTGAAAGAGTAGGTAGTGGTGGTGTTAGTTCGGTGATCGCTGAGCTCATTTCCGTCCCATGATGTATTAGAGGACGAGCCTATCGCTGTATCGGACGTAATTTCCGGACGATTTTTTGACTCCGGATAGCTCACTTGTGTTTTTTAAAAAAGTCTTTTGTTCTTAAACCTATTTAAGAAATAGAAAATATATTTAAAAAACAAAAAGTTTAATATAAATGAAAATATAGTTTATTATTGTAACATAATTTTTCTTTAATGGCAATATACTCGTAAACTCGAGACATAAGATTGCTTGGTTGCAGAAATAGATAAAGCGGTGTTACTTACTCATCTATCTAGCAATTTATATAATACTACCAGTCCTGTGTGTGCCATTGCTGTGCCTCGTGCACCTTCTCTACCAATTGTTATTTTTGTTATGAAAAATTTGTATTTTTGTAACGATATTATAATATTGCCTTATAAAAAACATTACGAATGTATCGGACGAGAATCATCACATCCTTTTATTGTAACACTTCACATAAAAAAATAACTTTTTCTCCATTTAACTGATCACATAACATCGGACTAACATCATCTGCAAAACTCGACGTGCAAATCTCTACTTTTAGGTAATGAATTATTAACGCCGAGTATATTTATTTAAATAGTATTATGTATAAGTCTAAGTATCTATAATTATACAATAACTAATCAGCGTTCTGGAATAATTGAAATTTCTAATACCAAAAATCTAGGTAAAAGTGAATGCAATATGTTTTAGAAACTTTTCTACTAAAAAGTGGCGATGTGTCAGATGCTACTTTATTTTACAATTATGTCGATAGTCACAGAAGGTCCGGAACTCTGACAACACAAGAGTATAGATGTAGAATCAATTATATTTAGGTATTTTCTGACTAGATTCGCATAGAGTGGTGCAGCGCGGCGCCGCGGCGGCGTGGAGGTGCGTCCGGCCGCCCTTGTTAATCATAAACGCAGAAAATCTCACGAACGCATTTACATGTTCGCAAATTGTTTCTGCTCTATTTGTACGAATCCAGCGATCAGTTAATTAAATTGTCCGTTTCTATTTTAACGCTAATTCTGAGCTCGTTGAAATTTTGCAACTCTATCTGCAACGTAACCGCTTTATCAATTGCGAAATGCAAATGCTTCAATCGACCACGCCGGATGGTTTTATAACAACGGTAAAAAGAATTATGCTTATTATAATTCAATAATAAGGAAGAGGTGTAGCAATTTGGGAAGTCATAATAATAATGCCGGTAGTAACCAAACTTCAATGACAAATCCGTACACATGCGTACTTAGCAACAGACCGGACCCCTTTCCAAGCTTCTAACAGCGAGCGGCGCGGCGCGAGTCGCGAGGTGCGGTATGCTCATTGCTCACTGCGGTCTGTATACGGTGTACTGTGGTACTGTGGTGTGACAGAAAGCGATAGTGATGTAAGTGGATAGTAGTCGAGCAGGAAGGCGCGACGCACGCGTGCGGCGTGGCGGCGTGGCGGCGTGGCGGCGTGGCGGGCTACAGTCACACACCGCACTCCGTACGCGCATTGTGCGCCGGCCTTCAACGACATGCTGCCAGCACCAGCCACCAACCCGTACATACACCCATTATGTAACACGACTGCTCCGCAACAAACGAACAAGTTCATTCATAACAGCCACGGTCAATTCAACCTTCTGTCGCCGTTCGCCACTCGCCACTCGCCCATCAACGCATTGAATTCTCTTCCTGATTGCTCCTCAGGCCTCGTGAACTTTGACCACCGTCACACATGGGTTACGCGACGGATAAACCCGACTACGATAATTTTCTTTTGCGTTGTAAAAACACAAGGAACTATCCAAAGTTATTTAGTCAGTGTCAACCCGAGCCGAACGAGATCATTGCCATTATGATAATTTGTGTGATAATTTTTAATTTACTTACGTATCAACTGTTTCTCCGCGTATTTGTTTGTTTCATTCATCGAAGCCTTTTATTTGTCGAGTCGTCGATATGTTTCAGAGCTTGTTAGAGCGGTACGGATCATTTGAGCACTCGATGGCGATGGAATGTCATTGCCGTATCGTTTGACTAAACGGCCACTAATCATATTACCGTCGTTGGCAACATGCTGATGTATTTATTTATAAATGCCATCGTACCCTTGCACGAGAGAGTCTCGCCCGAAAGCGCGAATGAGTTTTACCTTCGATGATGCTAAAATAGCTACACAGTTACACTCTCACCTTGCGTTTGATTGACGATCGATCCCTTGTGCCAGATACTTGTTAACTGTTAGTACAAACACTGTGGCAGCGCGGCGCGGCGCGGAGTCGCTGGCCGCCGAGTGCCGACGTCAGCGATTGTGCAACGTTGACACTCAGATGTCACTGAAGATTTCCTCCGATTGCACTAGTGGTGGCGATGGGGTCGGGCTATGGGTGATGGGACCCCCAAGCCCGCGGGTTTGTTTCTACATTTTCGTAACTGTTGCGAGTCGGAATACAGTTCGTGTTCGTCATTTTGCGATCACTGCGGCAGTTAGATGACTGTTTATAAAGAACGTGTCTAAGAAAAGGTCGGATTTGATTGTCGGCACTCGGCACTGGCAGTCATTTGAATATATCTAGTGTTATTACAGCAAATTATGATGAATTAAATTCTATGTAGAGGCGTTCTCACGCCGCGAAATTAGTTGACCTTCGCATCTGTGCTTTGTGCTGAACGCTCCGATGTTAAATAAATTGATATCACTCTATCCACGGACTCGTATTGTTCGGAGGCACCTCGGTGATCTTTTAACTGGCAATTATGTACGTGTATAAGCGGCGAGTGCGAGTCCACACAAAGGCGTATTCTTTGTTTGATTAATATCTATTCGCACCGATCTCTTCCGTTTACTCGACTGTTCTCGGCAGTGCGGCAGTGCGACGGTCCGAGGTGAACCAGACTCGTCCAAGGTCCATTTTGAAATAGGATGGCACTTGACCTTCGGGATGAAAGTCAACAATATTGCGCAACGTATCGACGCGCCTCTCAGCGCTATGCTAATGTTCATCTACGAGACATATTCGGACCTGGTCATGACCCACATTACCCATGTTCAAGGATTTCGTATATTTGGAAGGCGGTGATTTCAAAACCGTCCGAGTTTTAAGGTGTGTTTTGTTAGCACGTTACGAAGGCGCCGATGTATGAATGGAATATTTTATGACCTTTGCATTTATAACATTTATTCACGTCATGGTGTTTTCTTTAATTTCTTTGGTATTTCCTATTTTAATTGACGCAACGGGCAAACAATAGACTTGTTGGAAAAGGTGATTCATGGAGTAATTCGTGTGCGTACACTGAAGTGCAAATTCTAATTTCACAGCCATATTTAACAGCTTAACATTGAATAGTACTGACTAGATATTTCACCACTCCTTTCTCATTCAACTCACACACACGAGTTACACGTGTTTATGTTTGTTTACGTGCGGTGTGTGTGTGGTGGTGGTGTCGCGCGAGTGTGCGTGCTAGTGTGCGGGTGGGTGTGTGTGTGCCTGTACGCGTGTGTTCGTGAAGCGTGCGTAGATCGCGGGTGTAGTGCGCGCGCGGTCGGCGCGGCGCGGCGCGGGGGGCGGGGGGCGGCGGGGGAGGTGGAGTAGCGCCGGCGAGCGGCCCGCGGTTTTGTAACAGCGTTTTATTTCAAGGTCACTCGAGCAGTTTTTAGAAAGTTACTTCACTCGTGTCTTAGGTAAAACTCACATTTGCATCAAAATTATTAATTATTGTCACCGCACTGTTTTACGTTAAACAGATTTACATTTTTTATTACAATATTAAACCTTACCAAAGAATGACTTATCTGTGCCAGTGTTGCTAGTTCCTAAATATAATATTAAGTATTTATTCCAGCAAACCGTTACATAATGCATTAATTTCATAATTCTGTCCACAATATTACTAGGTACCTAATACCTATCCGGTTAGATCTACAGTACGCACTCGGAGTTATTGTTAATCGAAATTATTTTACATAATAAATAATTTTAGTTGTCACAGCCGGCTATGGAACTTGTCAAGAGTGTTATTTAATTAGTCTGTGTTTTGTTTTAATTAAAATATTTCCTCGCTATTCATGTACTCATATTTTCCGCCTAAATTATAAATATTTTATGAGATAGATTTCTTATGTGACTTTAAAATAAGATTAGACTGAGTGCTTTCTTTTTTTGCGTGTTTTGTGTCGTACCACTATGAGGGATTTTTCGTCTCTTAACACCCAGACCACAGAAACATTTGTGTCGGGGCGAGGATAGCGCTATGTACAGGACTTTTTTTAAAGTCCTCATTTCTGTAGTCAAGTGTCTCAAAAATCTGACATGTTAGGTTAAATCTTGACGCTGGCAGCCCTATGCGGGGATCGAACCAGTGGTCTAGTTTTGATCGTACACTAAGTCACGGAGATTGTTGAGTTTCATATAGTATATTATTGGACAATAATACTTACATTATAATATATTTTTTTATCCAAGATGTTATATCCCACAAATAAAAATATATCCAATAGGCACGGATCACAAGTAACTTATCCGTATTCCGATACGGAGGATATAAACATTTCAAGGAAGCAACCAAATGTATACATACTAGGTGGTAGATACATACAATATACATACTACTACTAATATATACAATATTTTTTAACTGGGTTAATACCACCAGTTCAAAAATATTGTATAAGGACTGTTGTGTTTCGGTTTAAAAGTCATTGAAATCAAATTAGTGACATTATGAGACTTACATTCTATGTCTTGCATTTCGTCATTCGTCTAATAATATATAGTTTACACTACACCATAAGGTTACAGGTAGCAAGTCTATCGCGGACACAAATTCTAAGCGTGGGCAACATATGTATGATATTTTGAACTGAAAACTCATATAGATTGTGATTTGAAGTCTGGACCTCACGTTTTGCAGTTTCAGTACACTACGACAAGACTAATGGCCGATTCTCTGATTTATTTAATGCAGAAGAGAACCCCAGATGAATTGTAAAGTATCTTCCTATCGGATATGTTTACGGCATCGGCTATTAAATATATTTCTAAACAAAAAACATGCGGAATGTTCAATACTTATCACATCGTCATTCTCGCTATTCATATTTCAAACTTGTTTTATCATTTGCAAATGACGCAAAACTCCATACAAATGACTTTCTACTACTCAAAGTTATCATACAATGTACATAATTGCGATTGCGCAAACGTAAAATGGCGCGTTCCCTTGTAAAATGAATCTTTCTCATTTCGTCAGAGCCCGCCATATATGATCCGGTGATCTTCAGTATATTCGAAATGATGAAATTTAGTCGGCTGCCATTTCGTGCGGTTGCACAACGGCGAACACTAAATTTTGCTGACAGAGAAAGTATCCGAAAGGCTTTATGTAATCTGCACGTAACCTCATCGGCTTCGTTTTGATTTCCTTGCTTTTACAGCCATCAGTTACGTCATTGTTTTCGGGCTTATTTTTGCGCTGAGATATTTATGATTGTTTAAAGTTTAGCTATTTTGTTGATATAATTAGCGTGGAAACAGGGCCAGGCGGAAACTGATACTCTAATTACAGTATTTTTTATAATTTAGTTTGTCATTTGGTCAATGTTTCCTTGTGTTACATACACTGGAATAGTTCGGACTTGATTTAAAGGTCAAATAATTCGGATACTGTAAAAGCAGCGCCTTAGTACAAGCATTATTGCCGGAATGTCGGAATTGCAATGTCGGAACTGAACTACGCAATAAAAGGGCGTGCCCGAATATCTTGTAAGATTTTGTAATCTCGTTCAATACATTCATAAAATAATGTGGTTACAACGTCTTTAAAAATATAACGTTTCTTGGAATCTGACCTTATTGATGATCCAAACCAAACTTTCACAAACACAAGACAGATCAAAGTGCAGATTTTAGTTAATTCCGCGAAAGATCGCCAGAGATTCGATAAACATGTCTCGGGGAAAATAATTATTACTTATTAACACACTTTGTGCCGATATGTACTGATTGACTAATGTTTAAACTATGGAAAATTGCATGCGAGCAAACTTGTGGTGTGGCATTTTCAAATTGTAATGTAAGTTAGTTATGCTAGTTTGGATGCTGGTTGGAACAATATTTGGACACTATCGTAAAACAAAGTCGTATATTATTTTGCTGTTCAGGGTTCATTAAATATTTGTTAATGTAATCATTTACATTAACAAATACATTTACATTATTTCTTTATACCAAAAGTATAAAGAAATAATTTTCTTTATACTTTTGGTGACAATTACTACGATTCTGAATTTATTAGAATAACTAACACTAGATATATTATGAAAATATTAATCCTTATTGCGCTGTAATAAAAAGTAGAGCATTTTTTATTTAACGATATTTAGTATTTAATAGTAAATAATTAATATTTTTGTAGATTCCACCATTTTATTAAAATACACCTCACAGTCACATACATAGTCCTGACCCCACATAAGGTTAACCTGTATCGTGGGTATCAGGAACTACGTGAGAACTGTCCCACAACACCCAGACCTGAAATAAATATTTGTGGCTCACACAAACATTTGTCTTGATACGGGAAACGAACCCACGGCCTCTCGCTTGGCAGCCGGTTTCTCGCCCACTGCGTCACGGAGGCTGTCATCTGTGATAACAGTTATCAATTAAGGAATACTGTAGGTTTTTAAGGTGTGATATTAACATGATTTTAATGACAAAAATGTAAGTACTACTTTGAGCATATTATGCATTCAGTTCTCGGAATAAAATGCGATAAATTAACAAGTTTTCGGAAATGATATCATCACGGAACCTTTTTTCTTAACATCGTTTGTCGGATTAAGGCTACCATTTTCATAATAAACGTAATATTCTTTTTTATTATAAATTCTTATTATGTTTCATGTGTTGTTAGTTTTAATGATTCTTATTACCGCAGTCAGAAACGTCAATTAACTTTAGTTGACATTAATTTTGTAAAATTTTATTGTTTCTACGCTCAGTAACCAGCTTTATGCACCGTTATTGAATACCTAAATCCTAAGTCTCAATTGGCACAAGATTGTAGGTCCTTCGTGTGCGAGAAGCCGACTGGGTTGGTATCATTGTCCCTAGCTAGAAGCAGCATATCAGCAATGTTGTGTTTCGATTTGATTGAAGCCACTGAAATTACGGACCATTAACAAAATTAACATCTTATATCTCGGGTGATAGGTGATATTATATAGTTGTAAGTAGAGTTTAAGAAACATAAAGAGAAAGGCTTAGCTACCGTCTCGCCGTAATTGTAATAAAATTATAAATGTCGCTTTTTTTGCCTTTTTGTATCCCAAAAATCCTTATTACACTAATCGCACTACAGCCTAGCACTTTAGTATTTTTATCAGATTATGATCAGTCTAAACAGCGCTCTATAGGCATATTTAGTAGGAAACGTCAGTCAATTTATAATTACGTTCCGCTATACATTTGTCAGAGATTAAGCAACAACCGCACGTAAGACGGATTGCGAATCATTCTACAATCTGTGGCCCAATTTTCGCGTTATCAGCCAAGTCAAATACACAAGCGGTGGCATGTGCGCGGCTCATACAGATAACAGAGTTAAATGGCATGCCTAAATGTTTACTACAATATATGTCATTTTTACGATTGACGATTGCTATTGTACGTTAATTTTTAGGGATCCGTAACCAAAGGGCGTTAACGGGACCTTATTAAAAAGAGTACGCCGCGCCCTCTGGACTGTCCTTTTTGAAAGACTCTATTTCTTGCCCCTTAATAGTAACTGCTTGAAATTTTTACATAATATGTATTATTATGGCGGATATCCTGACGAATAATTTAAAAAGCAAAAGTGAGAATTTACAAATTCATACAGAATTCTCGGTCTGCGAGTCTGACCGGTTTTTTTTATAGTAAGGCCGCAGCAACAACATCGATAGCTCAACGGGGCGTGGTACGGATTGGTGAGACGAAAATCGCAGGTTCGAAACTAGCCCAAAGAGTATGCACCTCTGACTTTAATAAGTTACATGTGTATTCATTGTTAATTATCGCATGTTTTAACAGAAGGAAACATCGTGAGGAAACCTGAGAATTTCTCAACATTAATTTCTAAGATTATTCCGCATTACGCGAGCGTGGTGGACTAAGACCTAACCCCTCTCATTCAATGGAGGAAGCATATGCCACTGGATGTATATGCCAACAGTACGTTGGACGCGATTTTGTAAGAATTAAAGCAGTTCGAATACCCACGAGTTAGTCAGATATTCCATAAAATCCAAGCACTACATGAGTACATCCACCGGGTACAATTTATTTGTGCGTAGTATATGCACTCTAAATTCATAAAAAAGTGTTACAAGTTTACGAATGATGAAAAATTCATGCGAAAACGGATCCAATACGCATTATGTCTGAAACAGTGCAAAAACGTCTGACGTATTAGAGGATGGAATGAGTGCGGGCTAAGTGGAACCGTCTAAGAAGAAAGGCGCAATTTTACACCCAGTGGGAAGTTAAAAAAAACCTCAGTGAAGTGCGAGTTAAACTAGCACATTGTGGGTTTCGTACCCATACCTTTAAATTATTACTTATTATTATTGGTCGTTGACTTTACTGTTCGACGTAAATAACACACAAAACTTTGAATTACAAAGCACTGCATGGCACTGGACTACGTTCGTCACCCAGACATAAGATGTTCAAGTCTTAAAATGCCTAGTAATTTCATCGGCTTCAATTTCTTACAATCTGAAAGACAACAGTAAATACCCACTGCTGTTTAGCAGAAATAGACCTAGCGGATTACCAACCCACATGGCTTCTAGCATACGAGGGACTTACCATCCAATGACATCCAATGTAAAAATACCTCACTTTTCCATTTGTTTATTATAAATCGAAGGTTCGTGTATTTGCCTAATTTAAACTGGACGTTAAAAATTCCTGTTCTATTAGTATGCCGCGAAAGTTTGATTTAGAACATTAATTAGGCCGATTCAGTTTACATTCCGTGGATCTATCTAGTAACTAGTTTAAACACATATATTTTATCTATAAATATGCCCCATTTAGCATGAAATACTTTGTTTTTAAACACAAATGGTAGTGCTATTTTATAATCAGTTTGTTCCAAAGCATGAATGGGCTGGATAAACCAACGTCTCAGAGAATTACATAGTGAAAAAATAGCATTGTTGGTGCGTTTTGAACAGTCAGTGAGATACCGGGTTTCAAATAAACCCTTAAGAGATAGGCAATACACACAATTTCTCTAGAATGTTTGATGTTCATAACGTTCCTGGAAAGAGAAAAATATTAAAACGAACTTAATGGTAGAGCGTTTTAAAGTTGTTTTGTTACGATCAAAATTCATATAAATTTACCTACTGGATGATTAGTAAGACTTATATTTTTCCTAATATGATTATTATGAATAGTTATCGTAAATAAACCACTATTACATGCTCTACCACAAAGTCCATGTATTGGCGCTTTAGTATTTTGTGACAATATTAAGCTTTCATGCAATCATTCGTCAGAGTTTATTATACAAATTACAATCCTTTTAAATTTGCCCAACTAATGTTAATTTGTAACTGATTAAAACGAAACTGCGTAGGATTTACATATTGCGATATAATATGCGAGGACTAATTTTATCCTAAAATACGGAAATCACTATAGTTATAAGTGGAAATGGTTGTCCATACATGGGTATTAACTTCGAGGCTAATGGCTTGTGGAAATGAATTTAGGTGAAAATCTTACCGCTGCTTTAATTCTGTTCTATAATTTAAAATTCAGCAATATAATAAGCATTTCCTTATTACCTAGACATATAAAGGTGGTAAACAAGCCATATGTTATATCGTTATTTTGTTTAATTTGGCAACTTTGGTTTGACAGCCTCTGTGGCGAGTAGCCGACTACGAAGCGAGAGGCCATGGGTTCGATTCCTGCACCCAGACAAATGTTTGTGTGATCAACGAATATTGATTCCGGACCTAGGTGTTGTGGGAGCCTATCGCTTATTTGCGTTCATACTTGGAGAGTAAGTTCAAAAAAACCCTGTGATACGCATGATAGTGATGAAATGTTAGTAGTAGGTAATTATTTCTTACAAAAGCAAATCACCTGATTGACGCAAAGGAAAACACGTATAAAAGAAAAATGGTATGATCCATAGGTCATAAATGCGTAAGCGTTGACGAGACCTAAAAGCCGGTCATGATGTTGGGCACAAATTCCAACCTCCGGCAGCTCGGGAATATTTATCGAGTTATATACTCACGCCTGTAATCCCCACAGAGGTTGGCAGAGGTGTAACCAGTACACCCACATTTCGCCGAGCGTAAGTTCGTCCCATGATGAGATAGGGGGCGAGCCTATCTTCATACCGGCACAAATTCCCGACTCCGGGCAGATACTGAGCATTTTTCTATAGAAAATCCAATATAATTTTTACCCGACCCGGAGATCGAACCTTAGATCTCAGTACAGTAGTCGCATCGCATATGCAATACAACTGCGCCAGCGAGGCAGTAAATTTTTCGAATTGAAAACTATAATATTAATAATTTCGTAACATAGAATCCGAATATTATTATAGTTATAAATACTCAGGAACTAGCCACAGATTTCGGTACTGATTCAAGTTTAATGTAGATCGCCTACGAGTGGTACGAAAAATGTGCATCGTATCACAAGCTGGATAGCATTGGCAAAACCTGACGGAGGCATTCACTTCGCCGAGGAATTTGTACACAATAATTATAATCGAGATTTAGAATTCGGCGGTTGGACAGCACAATTACCACCACCCCGAGCAATGGAATAAGACAAAAACACGCGATGAAAATTTGTTTAATTTAGAATTCGGTGATCGTTTTCTCTACAAATTAACAACACTCAACAGTTACTGGCAGTCGTCCTCCACAATAAAATACAATTATGTTTTGTCATCGGTTTTAACTACGAGATACTTTCGGTCTCACAATACTCAGACCCACAAATGTTTGCAGATCGCTTATGCATTTATTTCAGTAAGAGGATCGGCTCTGGGGTGTCTTTCACAATCGACTATTCGCCCACTGCGCCACAGAAGCTGTTAAAGCATAAATGCATGTTTTATATCATTTATTAGCTGTCACTTGTAGTTTCACCGCATGCATGTTACTGCCCCACACTCAAAGGTCAAAGCGTGATTTATATACCTTCCGCAATAAATTCTCTAAATGACAGTGTAAACGGCATCTAAATCAGTTACATGGTTTAGGAGAAAGACGCGGAGAAACAGACAGATACCAACTTTATTTGTTAATCCTGTTTTTTATAGCTTAGGCCGGAAAACGAGCAGTTGGGTCACTTGATGGTAAGTGATTTCTACCGCTCATGTATGCCCGCAAGGACTAGGAAAGAAAGAAAGATTTTGGTCTCCGTATCCACTCACCGAACAAAACGCAGCAGTAAGCCGCTACTTTACGTCGAATTTCTGTAAGATAATCGTTACACGACCCGGTCTAGCCGGCCCATTTATGCTGCAGACAAAACTACCTTTAGCGAGGCTCTACCACTATGCACAGATTAAATAAATTTATCTTTAGCATGTAACAAACAGCGGTTTCTGTTGCCATGTGAATTGCTTAACGTGTGAACTGTTCATTGATTGTTATCTTCTTTCAAAACAGTAGCAAACAAGTCGCAACCCGTAACACTTTAAATTGTTAACATTATGTGCTAAAATAGGAGTATTGTAAAACACTATCATCTAGTTAAGCGAGTTTATAATGTAATTTAAAAAGGCGCAGGTGTCGGTGGCTGAGGGAAAATTCTTTTTCTTTTCCTATTTATCGCTGTGTAATTACATTTTACGATAAAACCATAACGCCGATGAGCCGTGAATGATAAACTGAGATAATATAGTCTCTGCTCAGTTGTATTGTGATCGCTTTTTTATTTAATTAAATGACAAGACGAGTATGTCGATCGCCTGATGGTAAGCGTCACGCCTGCCGTAATTTAATATCCTCAAAATCCTAATGTTTATGGGCTGCTAAGTTTACGAATATCTGTGGCTTCAATTTGATAAACAAATACAACATATACATAAAAAATATAATTTTGAAAACTGGTTAATAACAGTGATTTATTCGATATATGCATATGCTATATTTATAATACTGTGAAATATTCGTAGGAATAGAAACCAAAGTGGATCTCATTAACGTTTACGAGCACTGTGCTAAAGGAAAATATTGTGTGGCGGAAGCATACGTCCGCGGAGAAACTACACTACATACTAGTATCACTGTAATTACACTGGCTGGCGAACATTTCAGACACAATACAACTCAGTCCTAGACCAAAGTGTATTTGCAAAACATTATTTCAATAAATTTCGAATGATAGAAATGTAATAAATTTAATGTAATGTATAACTACTGATTATAGTTACCAATTTGTGAAAAAAATGTAATAGTTTTAGATAGAAACGATTTACTAAAATGTACAGATTTTACAATTAATAAGTGCTACTTTTTCAATTAATATTATCAATAATTTATATATAGTATCGTTTATTGATCACTATGAAGCGTATAAATAGCAATCAAGACATATAACGGGACATAAAATCACGAAATGATTACATGTAAATTATTTTTATACCTAAAAAGTATTAATATTCAAGAGGTATGTATTGCTATTAATTTAATGAATAATTTGATTAATGATGTATTAATTTGACAATTTGTGTTTCAGTTTTGATTAGAAAAATCACACGTGAATTGCCCGGGTTTGGAACTAGTAGGTATGGCGATAGGCACGGCCCTATCGTGGTCAAGAGATGTAAATCAGGATCTTCGGGGATTGAGGCGTGGACAGTCAATAAGTTTGGGGATGGTAATTTGTTTTGATGCATATAGTGTCCCACTGCTGGGCAAGTACATCCTTAACTGATAAGAGGATCGGGTCTTCCATCAAAATATTATGTACATAATGTGCGCAAAACTAAACCAAGAGGAAATTTATCACTCAGGAGTAATCCCATTTCTAAATTAAATATTACTCTATGTAATGAAGTTAAAATAGTAGACAAAGTAACTTGAAGTGACTTCAATACTAAATAATATTGTGAATAAAGCGTAATTAAGCGTTTAGTCGCACAATCATTCCTTTTAAAACGCTGTCAAACTATGATGAGACGAGTCGAATCGCTTTCAACAAGATAAATAAATAAATAATCGACAAAAGCGGTGTGGTTTATGTTGATCAATACCATTGACCGTCTGTTCAGACGGTTCAAATCGCATGCGATTGAGGAATTCTTTCTGATCGATCGCTACTTTACTCAGTCCTTAGACTAGACAGCCTGAAAAGATATGATGTTAACATTACCAAGTTGTATAGACTTGTAAATACATTACACATATCGACACACGAGAACATTAGAGGTCGGATTATATGACATTGCTATTTACAACCGACGGAATGCGCTGCGCTTGCAAAATTGAGGAAATAAATAATGTAACAACTTTAACAACCAGGTTCCAATCAATTAATATGTGCAGTATCGTGCAGTATTTTTTTTATATAAATAAAATAATGTTAAGTAAGCTAAACGACGTTATTTGTGCTGATGGTACGGCCATTTATCGTTGCTGGGACAAAACTGATGACAATAGAACAGTGTGTAAATACAGAGTTGATATTATATGAATTTCCCGGGTTTAAGAGTATACTAATACCACAACGTAGATATAATGCGGATCCTAATTACGTACACGATACAAACTAATAAAATATTACAATATTTGGAAAGAAAGCTGTATATTTATATGAACATACTATACATCCGTAAGTCGGAAAAGAGTTATTTATTTATTAAAAAAATTAGAGTGGTATGACGTAAGTGTTCTGAGAACATTTGGAAAACGTGTGGAGGAAAAATATGGTCGACTATAATATAGATGTATGTAATACCTATGCATTGTGTGCCGGAGGTTGTAAAAAGATTATAAAATAAATTAAAGGGATTCATGGACCAATGGATCATTTTACAAGGTGGTAGATCCTTCTTATGCGAGAGGCCGTCTAGGTTGGCACCCCCGCTTTCACTTTTTCTGCCGCCACTTAACATCTTATGTCTCGGGGTGATGAGGGCAGTTTAGTGCCATGCAGTGCTTTGTAATTCAGAGTTTTTTGTGGTGTTGCTACTGTTTATGGGCAGGCGTGGCGCTTACCTTCATGCGAGCGTCATGCTCGTCTCGTTATTCAAACAAATAAAGAAAAAAAATTATGCTGTATTCTGGAATAATAATTATTTAGTAATGTGCAGGTATGAAGTAAAATAATAATTTTATAATCAATGCCTAATGGTTATAGCTTTATGGGTCACTCATCATAGCCAATTCTGCTACGGGAGCGTGAACTTAATATTTTTATAATGTTATGATAATATCTCCCCAGTCCCCCGAGGTGTTGACGTCATGCAGACGGCCGGTCGTAAAAACTACAAGCAAAATCTTTCTATAGCATGTTTTAAAAAGCATGTTCCGCCGAACCCACTGCGAATGGGATAAGGGCCGATGAAAACAGAATAATAATAATATTTTAAATAGAAATTTATCTCAAAAAATAAATTATAAGAATTAGAATTGCTGGACAAGCATACGATATTGGATAAAATTAATTCGGCCCAGTGAGAAGTAGAATGGCATAAGTTAATTTTAAACATTCTTCTAAGTGACTGACGCCGACTTCCACGACGGGACGGTTCTTAATCGTATTTAACCGGTAAACATGTTTACTAAGGGCAGTATTTTATATAATTTGACGGGTTATAAACATATTTTGTGGCTAAATATGTTTAAACATTGTACAAGTGGGCCCTAGACTTCATCATCGAAGCTAATTTCGGTATTGCACTAATTAGTCAGTAAGAATAACAGATTAATGTTGTAAAACACAAAATTTAATCCCACGTGTTGCATCAGCTTGTTCATCTGTAAAGTATAATGACGTAATACCCTTAATAATAAATTCGTCGTACGCTAGATGTATTGTGACAAACGAAAATAACAATGTTGTGAACTACGCAGTACGCACTCGGCTATATGCGCCGATGAAACCATTTCAAATAAGAGGCTGTCCATATACTACGTAGCTCCATTTCGGTCTCCTTTGAACCGCTCCCGCCTTCCAAGTAGTCTTACGTGACTATTGCCCTGACATTCGCCCCTGCCCTTCGTTCAGAGCATAATTATTTTTCTATTGCCTACAATCATTTAAGTCGGTTTTCTCTTAACAGCAGTTTGACGTGAAACTTCTTTTGCTACGCTTGGAGTAAATTTGTAGATGCTATAAATATATCGTTGTTTATTTCATGTTTAATTTATATTGCTGTGTAATGCTATGTAGTTGAATTTAACTCTTCCCATGCCTCCATGTAGCGCAGCCTACGAGCTACGTCACGTAACCAGCTCCTTTCCACCTTGACCAGGCTACGTGGTTTGTGGACTGACCCTTAGTCATTCACAAAAATGGTGCTCCATTGAATCACACATTGTCAATGCAAACGGAGAACGTGAGTCACCGTATGTTTTCTTACGAACTAATGTCGGCAACCGGTGCAGTCGACTTCCCATGGTCACGCAGAGGGTAAAGCAGCACTTTTTAATTTAAGTTAAATTAGACTGATAATTATTCTCTTTTTAACCAACTTCATAGAAAGAGGAGGTTCTAAATTCGGCTGTACGTTTTATTATATTATTAAACCCTATAGTTGATCTCAAGAGGACCATTCCATTCGACGGAATAAAAGAAATACGTATAGATATGTATGCAATAATAGTTCCTAAAACCAAAAATTACAAGCCGCTACTTTATGGTGGTATTCTGTGAGACAGTGGGAACGATCCAGTCGAGCCGGTCCGTTCATGATGTAGACAAAACTGACTAAAGCGTGGCTCTACCACTTATACATAAGTATGTTCGAAAATCATTAATCTTCAAGTGCAGGAAAATAACGTGAGAATTCCGCATGACATTAGAATAATAATTTCCAATATTCTAAGTATTTTGTCGTGTTTGTTTGTTCCGTCATTCACGTTTGGGAAATTAGACTGACGTAAATGCATTCACATTCCTTTAAAGAGGATATAAATGTCAACTTGGAAGTTTTATTAATAATATTATTAATATAAATCGCCGTCGTTATGCACTCTCAATTTAGATTATGTGACATTAGAAACTTCTATATAGTTTTAGCCAAAATTAGTGTATTTTATGGGCTTTCACAAGCTACTTTGGGACTGAGTTCATCTCGGAAGCAAACCTGTCGCTTACATTGCATAATTCGCAATTATTTAACTTTTTGAATGCATAATATTATGTATAAAGAAAGATATAGTGCTTTTATAAATTGGCTGCAGTAAGAGTTGGAACTAATTCAATATATAGAATAATTGAACATATATAGTCAAAATTGGGAATTGATTATTGAGCATTTGAGTGGCACTCATCTAGCTAACTCATATTTGTCGCACAGTATCCACGAAAGCGTTTTTCATGCCTTACGTTGTATCATATGAACACAGTTAATGTTATTACATGATGCAATATACATTAAAATATTCCAAATATGATCTCATCACAACAGGAATAGTTACTGCCTGTTCGCAATTAAATTGTGGATATCGGAACGCATTGACATCATTACATTATTTTCATGATTTTATCCTCGGACCATGAGCTGTATACTTACCTACAAGTAAAAGTGATGTTTATATAATTACATCTACATAATGTATTACGATATTAAAATAAATTTTGTTCTTGGAACATTATTAGGTAATTTTTTTTAATAAAAATGTGTCCGGACTTGATTCACGCCATTCAAATTGGCCCGAAAGCACAAAGCATCATGTGCCGAAATAGCAGAAGATCGTGACAAATATAAAAGAGGTCTCAGTTCAACAAACTACTAACGATTTTTCCTCAATATTTAAGGCAATTATAATGGCAGTGTAAAGTTATTGATTTTATCGTGTATTTCAATTATTACATCAAGCGTTGATATGTATTTAAAAAAGAAAGCGCAGCAACGTAACCGCCACTGCCGTCGATAGTGCGTGAGATATTTTCCCACATTTCCATCAATGAATGAGTATAGAAACGATAACACTACAATGAAAGTGATTACGTAGCTTTCATTACGACAGGCGATGCGTCTTATCAAAATTTCAGTCATAATATTACTGACCTACCCGTACGGCGCTCGCTAAAAATACATCTTAGGAGTAACACGCGCGCTTTCGTTCACTATCGCTCAGGTTAGCTCACAGTTGAGTACTAGGACTGGGGCGGAGTGGGGGTGGCGGGAAACTGTACGCTCGTGTGCGTGCCGGTGCCTGTGTGTGTGTGTGTGTGTGTCACGCACACTCGCACGCGCTGTTCCGGATGTTAGCGCAGATTCTTACTGTGAATGTATGTGCTAGACTAGACGCGACTGATAATTCTTTATCTAACACTACTGAATGCACGCCTGTATTTGTTTGCATTATTGTTTGGAATTGAGGCCTTTTGTTTTACAACCAATCGAATCGCCAATAAAGTTGTGAACAATTACAGTTTATGTGTAGGTGAGGATTTTTATTGCCATCTATGACAACTCGTAATGAAATCACTGACGCGGTCAAGGTTACGCCGGTCCCCTGTACTGAAACATTTCATTTTATTGATGCTCATAAACATGCATAGTCATAGAAGACCCTAAAGAAGCGGGGATATGATTAGATCGGGTGAAGCAAAGGGCCCAGATATTGCCGCGTGCAATAGACGACCGCGCAAGGGTAACCGCGTAATAAAACTAATACACCGAACAGTTTGGCCTTTACCAATCGTAATGACATTTTATATGAAAATACAAATCCGACCACTTTTCAATTTTATCGACCCGGTGGCCTTAAGAAAGTTTGATTTGTACGAAAGCGGAAGCCAATCCTCGCACCCCGCACCCCGCATCCCGCGCTCCCCACTCCGCCCTCCGCCCTCCACAGACCGCACCCATCTAAACAGATGATATTGAAGATGCCGAATGCGAACTAGTACAAGGACTTCCGGGAGGCATAAAGGATGAACCCTAATTGAATCGGGGGCTCGCTCGTGTGCGTGAAGTGTGAACGTTTGAAAACCGAAAGCGGCGAGCGTGCGTGTGAGCGTGGCGTTGCGTGTGCGCACACTAGCCGATAACAATAAACTATTTCCGAAGTGACCCAGTTCCAACGTCCTTCGGTAATTTGTACCGTGAACGGGAACAAGAAAGGGCTGCGAGTAATTTGACAGCATTACAAATTTTATTGTACTCAAACAATGCAACCCTTTGAGCCGACAGATCTGCCGCTCTTTATTGGTGTTTACAATAATCCCAAAATTTTACGACCTTGAGCTAACTTTATTGTTCGGGATGCTTTTATTTGAAAACTCGACTAATGATAATATTGATATGGAAATACCGAATGTGATCGTAGACGCGATGGACGTGGTCGCTTGAGCCTTCGTGAACACCCTATTAAAATAATAAGTTACTAACTGTGCTAATAGAGGAACACAAAGTGTGACGGTCACATGGGGCCGAGCGGACATTAAAACTCTATTAAATAATAATTAAAACAAAACGAAAAGATGTTAATGGGCCTCTCTAGTGGCTACGAGCCGTGTTCAATGTTGCGGCAGTTTCACAATGTTCAAACCTATCGAGCCCTTTGATAAGGTTTTTTTTTTAATTCAGTTCAATGTCAAATAGAACGCAGTACTATGAAGAAATTCATTAAGCGATAAAAAAGTTGAGACACTTTTAGTTGGATGGGTGTTTCGTGTTCCGTCGACTAAATTCGTATTTCTGAGAAAATGTTTATGTCGACTTTGCAAGGAGCAAATGTCGATTGTGAAATCACCGGACCACTCGGCTCTCGGGTTTGGGACTTTACAAATGTTTGTGTTTCGCTGTTGTAAACCTAGTTTCTAGAATGTTAAACACTAAAAGCCTGCGTATTGATCTTAGGTCGCGTTAAACATTTTATTGTTAGCGTTTCAAATGTTATTTAGCATTAATTTGTCGTATATTTTTCCGCATACTCCCACTGCGATAATGCGACGTAATCGAGCATGGTGAATAATTGGTGCCGACTGCCGACTGCCGTCGCGGCGCGGCGCGGCGCGGCGTCCGTCCACTCCGACATTATTTCTATTGCCATGCGAGTTGCGTTTGGAGATAAGTTTCAAAGTATCAGCCCGGTGTTTCCAGGAAACAAGTTGCAATGGAAACATAGCGTGACCTGATTACAATAATTACATTTGCGCAGCGCGGCGGTTGTGACACTTAGATTAGTGATGGACAAAGCTCTCGATGTAATGAGTCTATGCAAACTGTTGAACTAGTTCCCCGGCACGTGTACCTATTTGATAAACTAGCAGCACGTACCATCAGGAAGTTTCATAAATAAAATAGTATTGTTATCGTGCGTTATTATTAATTAATGTGGTGTTTGACAATGCGAAACCAATTATTCGGTCGTGTAGTATAAATAGATTATGCAAATAAAGAGGTACCTTCGCAACGATTATCTCGGTTCGACTCGGTTCTTACGATCACATTAATTAGGTTCGAGTTGAGATATTATAAAGCCAATATATACATGCATACACATACATACATGAGCTCATGTTTAACCCTGTACGGATAGGTAGAGGTACAACTAGCGCTGCCCCCACAGGACTGTGTAGGTGTGGTAGTGGCCAGCTTTACATCATGTTGTCTATAAATTCCAGTCCCAGGCATTACGTGACTTTTTGAAACTAAACCCGATGGGAAGTACGCGGCCACAGCGGGCCATTACACCATCAAGCCAACGATGAACAATAACAACTCAATTCTTTTATATTGATATCGTCTATTGCTTATGATAAATGTATAGCCAAACACGATATAACACATTTCATTTTCAAAATTTCCATAACGCTACAAATAAATTATACATCTTACAAGACAATTGGAATAATTTATTACAATATTGACTTTTCATATAAGAATTTCGACTGACCTTTCTAGTTATTTGGGGGATTATTCTTATCGGAACGTTCTCAACAAATGTAATTACAGTATCGGTTGTAAGGTTAGGAAAATCAAAATCTTATCGCTCAGTTAACGTTACCTTATCGATGGGATACATGTCTGATGGCAGTAATCAAACTGTCCCAAGGTTACCAGTCGCTGATATAACAAACTTAGGGCTCAGTTTTCGTATGTGGAATTATTTTTTTATTCGAGTATGTGGGACTTAATGTCTTTATGTCAATGATAGTAGCTCTGGATAGACCATTTGACAGAAAAATTATGGTGCTCTGCATATTTAACAGAGAATTAATAATGAGTGCATTACATTTTATTTATTTTTATTTGATATTATACGCATAGGTATTTTTAAATTTGTTTAATTACTTCGTTATTTTTTTATATTAGCAATATAATTTGTCCCAGCATTATGTAAACATCGGGCGAAGGTCGTAGGTGTTACAGATATAGTAATTTTACAATATCCATATTATTATTATTATTATCCGTTACCTCTACCTACCCTTATTGGATAGAAGCGTGAGCGTGAAGTAAGCGTGTCTATGTATGTGTTTACATTACTTATACAATATTTAGACATGCATTTACGATCTAATAGCGTGTATTAACAATTAAGTTTATAAATAGGTACATTATTATTCATCAAGTAGTTTATATTTAAAAATTCTTTTGGTTCTGTACGTAAAAATTCAGTTACTCATAATGCAAATATTTTTGTCTTATATTTAAACAGACTTTTACTATTTAATAAATGGCGAAACTTCCAGCGCAGCAAAAGTTATTTATACTAACTTTCGTTTGTGATCTACCAGAATACATAACTTATTGATAAATGTTTGTTGAAATTATAATACAACATAACATTTTGATAATTGTAATAAAGAAATTACCTATAACATAGTTTTTAATCACTGAAAAAGGACTGTTTTAAATGTGAATCTTTGATCTATCTGTGGCGTCCTAGCTCCCTTTTGATTAAACTGGTTACTCGGTATAGCTGTTACTTATGTCTGTAAAAGATCTTTTCAGCCATGTAGAAATAACAGATATTTTCCTAAAGTAAGTAACGCCACGGACAACAACCAAAATATTAATCTAGTATCGATGTTGATCCACAATCGAAGCTCCTTCGATAACATTTCATAACTTTACACATTTAAATCCAAGGTTTATTAAGATATTATATTGGTCGGAATTTTACCTTTGAAACCTGTCATAAACTAATAAATATTTATGAAGAATTGTGTATCTTCAGAATACGAAAGTTCAAGGGAGAATTATCATATAAAAACTGATCGATGGTTTCAGAGGATTTCTATTTAAAAATATGTTATGCCTAACCTATATTTAATTTTATAGATGCTTTTACGAGAAAAGAAATCGATTTCATATTATTTGAGTTCCAAAATTATTTGTCTCGCAAAAAGTATTTTTTTGCTAATTTAGTTTACAATGTAGTTACTTTATTACTCACTTATAAATGAAGTGTATACAGTTAAGGAGTTTAGAGTTAATAATGGTATATAGTAAAAGGGGCAAGGAGTTTCTCACTATTTTATGGATTTACCGTGCGTAGTTTTTCACTCTGCCTCACGATGCATCGTGACGAAGAGTGAAAAACTAAGAGCAGTGGCCGGGTCTGTGATTTGAGTGATGTGATTCATGTGTTTGGTACCCCTTTCCGTATACACTATAACTCATCCTCACTGCCCGTGCCCCCCGTCCTGCCCAAATTCGATAAGAACCTAAATATATAATAATCTAGTCGAAGAAATTACTCAATACCATATTATATGTAAGAATTACTGAGGAATGCATACTTATATCTTAAAAAAATATTATATTTAAAGGATTTGACAGGTCGTAAATTCGGCTATCATTTAAAAACATAAAAGCAGGGCAAAGTCGCTGATGACGCTCAATATAGAAGGTTGAATTATTTATACACACATTTTGCTCTGCCTTATATAGCCCTCTGATTTGCTCCAATAGAGAAATGACATTGGACGATCGTTCCAACATCGTTCAATTGTTCGAGTCTCGAGGCGGTGCCAACATCCAACAGTTCTACTTCATTGACATAGTTCGTTATCATTATTAGTATTGCGTAATTTTCGCTTTCAGATATCTAAACCCCAATGTTTATCGCGAACTGAGATCTTTCTCTCGCCCGTCAGTATTTCGCAATATTGTTTATATAGCTTCCATGAAATCGTATTTACTCAGAGCATCCTACGAAACGTTTCATGATAAACACATATTTTTTTCTTAATAACATTTAATGTTACTGATATACCACGTTTTTGTAATTGGTTTTACAAATGGTGTGTGTTAAAGATCGAGGCGTTTTTGTTACGTTATTTAAATCAAAATAGTTTCATATTTTCGGCCAGTTTTAAAGTGTGTCGTAAGAAAGAAAGAAGCGTTCGCCGAATAACATGCGACTGATCTTCAAATCAAAACATGCTTGTTGTGTCACAAAAATTTATCATAAATGATTAAATTGAAGCCTTGAATGGGTAATTAATGACGACCCTGATAACCCTGATGATTAATAGAATATGCCTAATGACTAAAACTATTTAATCGTAAGATTATTTTGTTTGGTAACGTAAGAAAGTAGATTTATGACAACATTTATTTATTTTGTAAAATTTTCCGATATTACGCACATCGATGTTGATAAAAATCATGTTTTATTAGTTTATTTAAGTTAATATAAAATGCGCGTTAATACTAAGCTCATATTTGTGAGCAAAACTACTTTAAATTTGATGGTAAGTATGGTTATCTACCGGTACCTATGACGCACAATAAAATTATCGTTTCATATCAAATCCATTCCGCTCACAGTTGTAATTATTTGTAATAGATAATGTTAGACATTAACTAAATTACTTTTTTAAACGTTCTTCATTAATAAAGTGTTTAACTTTTACTATTATGAAACTAGTGCCAATTTATAAGTTCCGAAATCGATTTTATGCTCGAGCAATTAAAAGTGAAATTCGGTGTTTAACCACTGTTTAGTTTATGTACCTGTTCATTAGTTGCTCCGGAAAAATCTATGCGAAAAACGCATGTGCCTAAATAAATTCAATATTATGTATTATATTATTTACTTATTATATCTATATAAACTAGTTTATTTAAGTAACTGCCCTACATATTAAACAATTAAAACTAAACTTATTTTTATCATAGATCATTAAGCATTAACTATATAGATTTAACCAACATTTTTAACTAATGATAAAACCCACCAACTATATAAAATAATTTCTAATTGAATCGCACCATTCATTTATTTAGTGTATCGAATGCGCGCGAAACGAAGCGTGGAAAAACTGCGCGGGCGCAGTTCATACGCAGAGCTCTGGCGATTTCGCAAGCCAGCATCTAATGTGAACCTATTAACCTCTTCGCGGGTGAGCCTCGGCCGAAGGCGAGAGGCGGATGAGGCGGCAGCATGCGTTCATTAGACACAAGGTTGTGCTGCCGTCGAGAGTGCGACCGGCAACCGACGACCGGCGACCTGCGACCGGCAACTATGTGACCGACGCCTGCGAACCACCGTCCACCACATATGCGCATCGTCGCATACCTTCCGAATTAAAGGTAAACAAACAAACAAACGACCTTACCTTGCCAACTGTAGTGCACTTCTATTCGCAATCTCATTGTAGAAATTCAAAAGGACGTTGCTGTCGAACATATTAGCACTTTATCACAGCCATATTCTCACAAATTACAAATAATAAAACAAAAACAATCCGAAGCACTAGCGGCGAACGACGAACACCGAAATCGGAACAATCACAACGTCCGATCCTAGGCACGTCCGTGCGCGAGCGACGTCAGTTCAAACTGGCCCGGTCAAAATGACGAAAGTGAAAACATCACACGCACAGAAAAAAAAGGTTGGCGCGGTACAGTCCTTGCAGGCCACCTCTCGCGCGGGCTCCAGTGACACACTAACGCGGGCCGCGCGCATCGCCGGCGCCTATATAATAAAGCGCTCCGAGCCTGCGGCTCCAAACGACAGCGGACGGCACAAAAAGAAGATGCCCCGCAACGGTAGTCACTACTCGGTGGCTAGGAAAGATTAAACACAAAGAATAACGACACGTGGGCGCGTGTGCGTGCACGTGCGAGTGTCGGTGTGCGAGCAACGAGAGATAGGCGGCCGCAGGAAACTCCGTTCTCTTCCACTAGGAAAGACCTTGGATATGAATCGGCACGTTGCAATGTGTACCGCCATCGCCTACGCCGCTGTTACCTACCTCGCTACTTTGCCGCACGATGCACTGCGCGCCCGCGCCGCGCCTGCACCGACCGATGCCGCGATGTGTAAACTATGCTTCTAGATATCCAATACCTCAGTCATTATCACTCATGCTTGATACTCGTTAGGACGATACGCCACTTGAATGACGCGGAGATTTAAGAGTATGCCGGAGGAGGTCGAAAGTAAATATAGTCGTAGTTAATAGTTAATGAGCGTGGCAGATAGCTTTATTGTTATAACAAGTGGTGGCCGCTCGGACAAACACTATAATTACTGCCGATGCCGACGATGATGCAACGAAAGTTGATAATGCTATTAGCAATTTGACACGTATTTAGCGTGGGTGGCCACTGAGAAATGAACATTGTGGCGCAATTTCAGTAGTCGAAGACGTTAAAGATAATGAAGTTAAGTAGGTCGTAGCGGTCTCTAGTGGTAATAAAACAGATGTACGACACACTAGCCCGTATACAGAAAAAACATGTGGTAGAAAGTGCTAAATCAAAATATGATAGCGTCTGATTTGTGTTTTATAATTTCAACGTCGACCTTAAGCCTTAAAGAGATGACAGGGATAATAATGTAACATAAATTAATTTATGTCTTTATTGGAGTTTGTTTCTCAATAGCATCGTGACATCGGCGCGATGTCGCAACGAATTCTTTATCCCTTTATTGAAAACGGTGTTTATATAATAAATATACAAAAGCCAATTCTAAATTTCAAATGATTGACATTCATCAGCCGTGCATATATTATATTTATGTGAAGAGGTTTTGCTCTTGCATTCGCTCGTAGAAGTCCATTTTCTATTTATCTTTTTTTACTAATCGGATGTCCTTGTTATGTTTACATATAAATGTATTGGATTCATGAATATTAGATTAGGAAAGTATATTTATAGGTAATATGACAAATACAGATATAGCATGAGAAGCAAATATAGGTGCTGGCTTTAGATGATATTATTACTTTATTACGTAGAACACTTAGAAAACAGAAATTATCTGAAATATGTTATATTTATTATCTTTTTTTGTATTAACGTTCTCTAGTGCGTTATCGTTTATGCTACTTCGAAATGCTAGCAACGGCGAGTTCCGAACTACACTCCTCAGTGATTCCGTATTCGTAATAGCTTTCCACTTTCGTTTCTCCAATCTCATTGTCTAATGAGCGCCAGAATTGGATAACTCGGTGAATTTCTTCCAAGCACTTACGTAAACCAATCCACCTGTGTGAAGCGCATTAATTGCTACTTGTTTTTGAATCTTAATATGATTTTGTATTAAAAATTTATTTTGTAACAAAGTGAGAGGCTCCCACAGCTGAGTGTTTTTTATTATTTTGTTCGTCGATTTTACTGCAACATTCACTATGATTGTCGTCGTAATTATACACGGAAATACGATATCATGCATTGAATTTTATGGATCTATTGATAACAATTAATAGTGCACAGTCGTTGTTTTAAACTAGCCACATATCATATCTATAGCAGGTCTTTCATGCGCGTTGCAAAACAATGGCGGTTCACGTTTTTGCGAAATGACTGTGTTCAACTAAAACATTGTTGTTTGTGGAAAATATTGTTTTACTGCTTTGTTTTGGTGAAAATATGACAACATATTTACTTTTTAAAACACAGTCATGATTTTGTTCAGGTAGATGTCACAATAGTATATCTTGTAAATTTCATTACAAATTCTAATATTGATATGTAATTGGCAGAATGTCGTGAAATTCAGATTTAATCCTACTTCCTACTACAATTATAAATGTGGAAGTTGAAATGTTTGTGAGTTTGTGAATTTGAATGTTTTGAATGAATGAATTTGGCAGTTTGTTGGTCAAACACCAAGAGCTAGACGGTTTTCGATGAAATTGGTACGCATGTAGATCACTAGGAATAGTACTTAGGCTTTTTTTATCCCAGAAAAGGCCGATCACACAGGCGCAGTAGCGAGCAATTTATATGAGTGCCTTAAAAATATACTTTCAAACACAAAAAGAATCATCCGAATCGGTGCATTTTCGTCGGAGTTATGCGTATACATACATATCATTAAACGTGTTGCAAAAAGATGTGATTATTTTCAAGGGTCTATGTACATACATCTGACAGTGAGTATTTAAGTGCGGGATCTTATCAAAATCTAGGTAACCTAAAACTTCACGCTTATTTTAATCACTCGTTGAATACGATCAATCACGTCTCTATACATTACGTGAAGTGCGAGAGCGAGAATAACTTTAATAAATATACACATAATCGGATTTGCTACTACGGGGATAAAATACACAAAATACGTATAATCGTTCACTACACGTTACTAAAATTTTACCACACCTGCCTGAAACACGTTGTAAATATATATAGATTATACATCCATAGACAAATGAAGAACCTCCTCCATTTCGAAATTGGTTGAAAATATCTTGTCAATCATGATGGATAAAACAACAAATTTCAGAGAACAACCCGTCAACACGCAAACACTAAGTATTTTCTGCTTATACTACATAGCACAATTATTTTAATAATTCTGTGCTTATATTCCAATAATGACAAAGTCGCCCTCTAAAATAAATTTTGATTGAATAATAAATGTATGAAATGTAAACATCTAATTTAAATACATTTATTGTTATATTAACAGCCTATGTCTTCAGGTGAAACTTTAACGTGTGCAAATTCAACAGATTTAAAATCTCCATTCAGTAAAATTTAAAATATGAGACCTCGTGTTTGACAAGTAACAACTGTCCATACATTTACAATAACGTAACTTTAGATCGAGTTTCAATATTCACGAGAAAAAGAAACAGTTTGTGAAATCAGGATGAAATCAGCAACGTCGCGACATAAAACTTTCGCCTTAACATTTCTCTGAGGTGAAAGTTTAAGTATGTTCATTGTGTCTTTGTCAATGGCTAATCACGAATGTTTATCATAAATCTTATTGCTGACATTTAACGACACGCCTACAAATTCACGTTTGAAAATGAAAGTGTTTGGGCCTCGATGCATTGCGCAACACTTATCTCGCCTGGCGCTGCAAAGAGAAATGTAAAACACTCGTTCGCGGCAGAGTCTCAACTAATATGGAAGCGTGACTCACATAATTATCACCACACAGTGGCAGAAATGAAATTGGTGTTCTAATTTAACTTATCATTCATTATCGTCAAGGACTTTCTTGTTAGCTCAGTGAATTTTTTCATTATTTATCGCACCTATTTTGTGTAACGCCACATAATGTTTCCGATGTTTATCGGCGCGTTTGCGTGATTGCATTATATACACTAACGTACCTCTGGGATCAAGCATAACCTACAAGGATAATGAAAAAAGGCCAATTCCACCAAATGAAATTCGTCTATCACGGTCGATTATATCATCGGTATCGTGTCTTGTATAATTCCGATTGGTTTCGGCTATCAATTACGTACCTATTGATCGCGTGAAAGTCGAGAGCAAGTCGGTATGCATCCGCGTGCGGCAAAGATCCGGCACGGACCACCCTGGCTACTATTTATTGATATGAAATGAAAATTCACTATCCACCTGCCCTTGGACGGTGTTCTTTTCAGTTCTAGTTATTGATGACAGTGGCTCGAAATGCGTTGTTAACAGGTGCATGAGCGTGAAAACTGCGATGATGCGGGCAGAGCAGAGAGCGCGGAGCTTCCTCATCAGACGACACGACAACCACATCATTGCGCGAACGATGAACACAATCAAATTGAATAGTTTTGTAATCTTCTGTCATTTATGAAATCTAATTTCTATAGACGATTACTTTCGAAAGAAAATTCGACATGGCGCGCGTTTTGTAACAATTATTGAAAGCGCGCCTCGTCGGGCTCGGCTCGCTCGCAGACGTCGAAAGTGAGACCGAGAAGTTGCGCAGGCGCGTTACGAAGTTTTTATTGTCGGCCGCGCGCGAAATCACTTGAAAGTTGTATTGTCCTTGGATATTTCACTTCTTTATTTGTTGTGTTTCCGACACCCGAGCCGAAGTTCAGTGGTGACGCCAATTGTGCGCTTTGAATGTGTTCGTGCCTCCGGCGTCGCGGCTACGGTCCCCTTCACTGCGATCTCTAACGCTGAGAATTTGTCATGGCGAATGAAAGACTACAATTTCTATAGCACAGCCTCGCTTAAAGGTTACGTTACATACATTCTATTGATTCGGAAGCGTCGTCGTTTGCATCTTACCAGGGTATGATGTGAGATGAGAACGGTCGGGTGTCGCCGGGACGCTCCAGGGTGTGTGCGGGAGCGCAGCGGTTTCCCGGCGCTTGCGCCACTTCCCCGCTTGCGACACGTTTCCTGCGGGAGAGTGCGAGGCCGCGCGCGAGTTCCGCGCGCAACTTATTGCACAACGCTTATCGTCGACCCGGTTTCGGCTTTCGCTACGGGAATCACTCAAACTGAATCCTGTTGCACTGTAGTCACTGTAATCCTGTCGGGTGGTATCGCGGGCTACGTGGGGATCGCGGTGGTCCGTGGTGGGATCGGCGGTTCGGCGCGACGGCGCTGCGGGCCGCGGGCGCCGGGCGAGTGGCGCGCACTCCGCGGCCCCGCACTCGGTTGCGCCACACTGGAAAGTAAAAGTGAGCGGCGCGGGGCGCGGCGGCACATTTCTCCCACTTTCGCTGTAGTGATTCATTCGTGGTCGTCAAGGCCGCTTCCCAACTCCCGCGCTGCACTCTCCCGGTTTGGTCACGTCGTGATCTGCGAAAGACGCGTTCACCAGCGTCGTATCGCTCTGTCGCCCTCCGCAATCAACATACACAGCATAAGGAGACACGCAGCTAAATTTGGACGCAAACAATTTGATGCCTTGGGAATTTGTGTTTCCGAATTGTCACCAGAACTTGAACAAAAACTGTCATTTTGTTTCTAAGTGGCAAGTGATGTCCATCGCCTTGAACAAGGGCGAAACCAGGATTTACTTCAAGCAAAGGGTAAAATGCCACGGAAAGTAAATAATAGGATAATTCAGTCATGGAGTGGACAAAGTGGTATGATCTCACGCATCGCGCAACGAAATATCGAATTAGACGTAATAATTTTGAAATTCGCTAACTCAGAACGGTATACATAGTTTCTAGAACAAAAACCATTTGTCATGAAAACTGAAGATATATTTAGAGGTTATTGTCTAAAGAAGCAGAAACAACAGGTACTCATAGAAAATCTCGGAAAACTGCCAAGAATAACGGAAATCTTTTATTAACTTTTAGAAGGCAAACTAACTGATGCTCCGAAAGGACTATTTAATCATATTATTATTTGATAAAATGACGAGACGAGCAAGGCGCTAGCCTAATGGTAAGCGCCACGCCTCCCGAGACATTAGATGTTAAGTCTCATAATGTCCAGTGATTTCACTGGTTTCACTGTCCTTCAAACCGAAACATAAGAGTACTTACACACTGTTGCTTGGCGGCAGAAATAGACAAAGCGGTGGTACCAACCAAGACGGCCTCTCGCATGCGAGGGACCTACCACCTTGTAAAGCTTATACTTCTTTTGTTTTATCGTAGAGGAAGCAAACAAGTAAGTGAGTCAACTAATGGTAAGTGATCAGCGTTGTTTATGGATAACCATAAATCATGCTGGTGGTAGAATATTCATATCCACACGATTTGTGTGGATCGCGTTCCATGATCAGATAGTGTATATCCGAGTCTCCCGAGGGGCTTGCGACATGACTTGATGTTTGATTGGAACGGGTATGTGGGTACATCCTTGTATTACTGTGCCTGCATCGGTCATCCGCCTGTCCTGTCGCAGGCCCCTCGATTTGCTTCCTCCGAAGTTGCTGTACCACTAACGGTGTTTTAATATTGATTGCTATCCGTAAATACATATAATTTGGATATTTGTACGAAACCACCAAGAATAGTTAATTAAAGGTAATAAATATATTTCGTAAACATATTGGTTTAATCCATCTGGTATTTGGAATTTTTCTACTCTCGTATTCCATTGATTTTATGATTATTTTATTTCCGCATATTTGATTTTGAACTTCTTTACTGCACTGCACTCTTTAGTCAGACATTTTAACTGTGCTAAACAGTATTTTCGCACAACATATGATTCAGCCACAGACCCAAGATAATTCATACTAGTAGTATCGACTGTAGAAAGCAAATCACCGGCCACTGCTGATAGAGCACGTTGATGTAAACTGTTCACATTTGTTTCAAACAATATTGTATTATTCATTGTATTCCGAACAAAGATTGATTGCTTTGTTGATTGATTGCTTGATTGCATAGCATTTGGACAGCGTAGCATTTTGACATATGCATTACCTAAACTGAGCGCGTTTGTTGTGAAAGAGCTTCTATTTTCACCATCGCTCATAACAGGTTACTTTTTCTTATAGTCGATCGAACTACATCAATTACTTAACTTGAAAGTAGAAGCTTCTTAATTATTCGTCTGTATTTACATAATTTAGACCAAACATACACCGATTTGGATGTTTCTTTTTTGTTTGAAAGATTTTTTTCATGGTGGTTCCATAATAATTTGATTAAGGTCTGTCTAATAGTTAATAAATATATTTTGGACCCATAAAGCGGTCTCCGTATTGGTCGGCAAACTTACCTAACAGTTGGACGCCAATTTCTTCTCGTCAGCTTTTTTCTGGCAGGAGGAGGATTTCCGTCGCTGACTGAGGCTGGCACCAGGGAGGTGGTCCGATTGGCTTAACTCCTGTGGTGGAGTTGAGTGGCTGGCGCTTGAGTGCGACTGTCGCGGTAGTGCGTCCTGTCTTTAGCCTGTGGCTAGTGGCGGAGGTGCTGATAGGTCACGGATGTTAAGTTTAAAGAGGGAAGAGGATAACTCAAACGCTCGACCTGGTGTTCGAACCTAGGACCTCATCGGTTTCTCAGCCGAAATAAATTCTACTGACGAATGAGGTGAGGCAATTCAAAAGTAAACTAAATTAATCCGTCAATCACGATTACAACAGGCTATACAATCTTAAATATAGACTACAAGCTTTTGGTACGCTTTGCGTGGGCGGTGATGCCTAACGACAGGTTCCGATGAGTCAAATTGCTTACAGCAAGATACTTGAATCATATGAAGCTGTAAGGTTTTGGTTAATAAATTCGATTGGAAGTCTGTTCAGACACTGATAGTTTATCAGTTGATCAATTAAAATCGAACCATGTGAACCCGCTGTAAAGGAGTATAAATCATGTTGAGATAAAACTACTAGTATGGCTAGCTTTTGTTCGCAACATCGGCTGTTGAATATCTTTTTCCATGATAAAAAGTATCCCTTGTCCCATTCCTGGTGATAAGCAACCTGCGTGCCAATTACAATCAAAATGTATTCAGTCATCAAGGCCTCATTTTTAATCCATCCGAGCTTACAAACTTTTATAATCATGATATTAGCAGGATTTATAGGAGGAAGTAGGATAACTTTACAGTCGAAATGTATGGAGATGTAGCAGCAGGTGTCACACCGATCTGTATCGATTGTGTACCGGCGTCAGCTATATAAAAATAGTCATTGATTGGACGACATGGCGACCGAAGCCAGGATCTCAATGGCTCCAAAGTCAAGTGGTAAACACTCTGCCACTGCAGTTATGAAGCCTTAATCTGCCTTCGACTTTAAAAGTGTATCAAATTTATTCGAAATATGACAGTTAGTTTATTTCTGACTCATGATGTAATTTGTAGGTACATTATTCAACCGCTTTTCTTCGTAAATATTGAACATTACTTGTCATGTCGCGGTCGTACCTACAGTGTCTGTTGCTTTAATCTGATGGTGTGCGTCACCAAGTCTGCGTCTCCATTGTGTTTTTTGACAATTACATCATCTCCGCTTTATCTGATGTTTATTGGGACATAGTTAATATGTTCTTATGGTAGATATCTTCTGTGATGATTTTGGGTCTTTCTTTATTCTGCTAAGTATCTTTTTTGGACGCTTTTGCTGATAGCCCGACTCTGATTTCAGCTTGTCGGCTGTTTTCAGCTTCACCGGATGACCACATTTTTTTAAGCCTCTTAAAATCAGGTGACCAGCTTGCTCGTTTTTCGGCCTTTGATATAAAAAATAACTGTATAGATAAGGGTGGAATGGGGGTTAACTCGCCGAGGCTTTAATGCCTACGTAGTTGCGACCACAAGATAGTTAAGCATATAATATAACAAGTCAAGTTCCGTGTTACATGAGAATCTCCAATCTCCTTGATTACCTCTTGTATGTGTACAGTGGAACTCGATCATGATCATGCACTTCTGCCATTTAGATGCCAGATGAGATAGATGGCAAGATTACTTGAGTACACTACGCCTAGTATTATTGTAGATTTGTTAATTCTTAGTTTGAGTTTAGTTAAGGATTATGTAAAGATGAATTTATGAATCACCATAATCTAGCAATGTACTTAAGTTGAAAAGTCATGTGGTCTTAGATTGAAATACTAGGTGTGGCAATCACGATTTGTGTTCGAGATCTGGATCCCATAATCCTCGCACGTGTTCCCAGAGATTGGAATTGACTCGTATGGCGATAGACTCGCTCCTATCATTATGAAACGTGAGTGCAGCGCTGTTTGCACCGCAGTCCACCCCTACGATGGCCTGAACCCATGTTTATGTAGTCTTGTAGAACCTCTAAATGTGACCAAACCATATTAAATTACATTCTTCTTTATCATGAATACAATACAATATTAAAAATTAATGATATTTGTCATTATAATTTATTTTATTGCACAAATGACTCGAATAAACTATGACGAATAATGAACGACTTTCTAGGAATACAAAATGAATTACATTTTCTTTTAGAATTTCTTTATGTTATTGAGAAATTAAAACAATAAATTAACGTTGGCTGACAAGCGCGCACTTGTATTTGTATATTGGTGTACCTTATTTTAACAGCAGAAAGATATTGCAGACAAACGCCTGGTCTAGTGAACTCTTGTGGAAACTTATAGAGGCTAAAAAATGTGAGTTTTAGGTTCAAATTCCAAGTCGGGCAAATACAAACTTTGTTGGATCTTTCGATTGGAAAGTTACGGGGAATTAATTTGAAACAAGAAGCGCGCTTGCCTGACGGTAAGCGTCACGGCTACACAGAACATTGAATTACATAGACTGCATCACATTGGCCTACGCTTGGTCACAACGGCCTTCAAACTAGCACCGAGTGCTTACACTGATGCTTGGCGGCGGATATAGGCGAAGTGGTGGTATCAACCTGAACGCCGTCTCTGATATGAGATCTTGATTAACAGCCGGCTACTCGCTCACAGCGCCACAGAGACAGTGTGATTTACCTCGAGCAAGGCATGTCCTGAACAACGATTTCCCTCACAAGGTGGCTTCATGAGGATGCTCGCTTAGTTAGTACCCGACTATTGAGGAAGCTATGTTATGTATTTTTTGGGAACTTGGCCTACAGATTTAATGTGGGTCAGTGGGCTACAATTACACTCCAAATAGTCGTAAAGAATCTCAGATCTGTAGCTATTTTCACTATGTTTTTGGACCCTTTTAATGCCAGTGATAACAACGAATACGATTACACACGGGACTTCGAAAAACTAATGAGTCTCTGGTACCCTGGGATCGCATACGAGATAAGCATCTCGGCAATCCGTTATTATCCCACAAATCTCACTCTGTTCTTACACATCTGAAGTACACATTTTAAGCTAAATCAGACATTTTTATTCTTAGTTCTGACCAGAGCAATCCTAACTTAGTCGATAGATAAAAATGCACTTCAGTTTGTTGATTATTTGCAAGATCTCTTGAGGAGTATTGCAGTTGTATTTGCGTACGTGGTACGACTGCTGTGTTACAGATACGCTCGGCGAAATGTGGATGAACAGGTTACACCTCTGCCTATCCTGCTACGGTATAAAATGCGTTAAAGCGCATGCGACGCGGACGGTCGGACAGCCGCGCGACCGTCGCGACATTGAAAGCCGGCGTTACCTTACGTAACACTAGAAACGTCGGCCGAGTGTATTGAATATCAGACGACTGGCACGCACGTGGCACCACACCGATACACTGAATCACAAACAAAACACACATTCATACAGATCAAAACTGGAGAAACAACCAGACTCAACATTACTAAAGCCCATAATGGAAGGGGCTAACCTCGCCTTACTCCTTATCGAAGTATTTTGGTCCTGGCGTGTTACGAAATTGAACGTGATGGTTTACAATTCGATTCAAATATAAGTTGTATTTTTTTACATTCGTCCTATGCCATCCTGGCTTAGCTGGATATATATCGGCTGATTTCTTCTTCATGTAGAACTAACTACTGAAGGTTGGCAGTCAGCGCAGCATACTGTTTTTTATGCCTCGCGAGACAAAATAGTTCAGAAATGCTCGCAATCTCTGTCCTTTTTCGGATGTTCCGCAGCCATAACGTTTTCCTTCGACCGAGTTTTTATTTTACCAGCTGCTTTTCCCATCATTATGAGTTGAAGGAGCTCGTATCAGTTTCAGAGGTGTCAGTTTTCAGCAATTGACCTAAATATGCAATTTTCCTTTTTTTATAATATTCAAAAGTTTGCGGTTCTGACTAATTATTCGAAGGACTTCCTCATTACTAATTTTCCGCAGCCATGATATTGATATTAAACGTCTATAGGTCCACATCTGGAATGCTTCTATCAGTTTCCTGAGATGTTCTTTGATGGATGATGATGTAACATTGAAGCAGCCGGATACATAATTATTGTAATGATTCATCAAAAACGCATTGTACGGAACCCTAGTGTGTATGAGTAATCACTATTGGAGTACTTTTAGAAGAAAGAAAAAAAAAATTATACTACTATGATGTGAACACCTATTCTTTATAAAATCTATTTTTATTTTATTAAATGGCGCTTTATTATTAGTGTAATTTTAAAAATAATATTGGGCGGGTTCTGAGTGCATTCGCAATTGGAGCATCAATATTTTATAACAACATTAACTTGATAACCTCCTACGTATTTATCTCGAGATTGACTCTCTCTTTCTAATGTTGACCTAATTCCGCGCGGAATGGATAATGCATCTAGGGTTCATTGAGAATTTGTGTCAAGGCTTCTGGCTCCTTTGTAAATTATACGAATTCTGGCTTTGTCATGGTTCCGATATGTAATAAAAATGTTACTGATATCCATAATTTTATTGTCGGTAGTTCCCTATGCCAGAAACGGTCTGGGTCGGTAACAGCACGCCATCTATTTCTAAAACCAAGCAGCAATGTGTCAGCACTGTTGTGTTTCGGTTTGAAGAACATTGAAGCCAGTGAAATTACAGGGTATTATGAGGCTCGGGCTCGGGGTGACGAGTGCAGTCCAGCGCTCTGTAATTCAAAGTTCCTTATTGTGCAAGCAAATCTAGGGGCTTGCGATAGGACAGGCGGATGACCGATACAGGCACAGTAATACAAGGATGTACTCCTATACCCGCCCCAATCAACCATCAAGTCATATCGAAAACCCCTCGAGAGAACCGGATTTGGCTACTCCTGGCTAATCCTTGAACGCGATCCACACAACGCGTGTGTGGATCGCGTTCGATCGTGTAGTCACTATCCGGGCGGATATGAAAATCCTAAACAGTTCCTAATTCATTTATCTATGAGATTAAAAACTTACTACACATATCTAAGGCACTTAAGACTTTGTACCCTGTGGTATACTGTGCAATCTTACCGACCTTTAATAGGTCGTATGTCCATTTCGTAAGGGACACACCGCCGCTATTCTGTTGCGCGGTCGCAGCTTAAGAACAATCTCTGAAAGGGCACGGTTGCATCGAGAACGATGGTAGATGTTTTGTATAAACTTTGACCAAATCAGCCAAAGTCTATACCCGCGATTGCCGCTGGTTGGTCTGGAAGGTTCCGTCGCTGTCTCGGCTTCACTAACTAAGTGAACAGTAAATACCACATAAATAAATCAATTTTAATATCGCTACCTGCTACGCTTACCCCTGACTCCGCCAATCTATGAGAGGATTCTCCGTTTTTTATTGAATCGCCGCAATTCCTGATCAGTAGTTTTCCGCTTGATTTTAATAGACCACTCGTCATAAACCGACGTCAATATTCAAATTTAAATCCATTCTTTGCTTTATCGGCAGAGTCCCCAACCCCATAAATAATTAAAGAGGACTTATTTAAAATAAACTAATAAAATAATTATAATTTAGGGATGTATTATGTATGTGTGAATGTACCGCTAGTTTGAATGGTAAACTATACCCGCTTTCCGTATAATTCCATTCCATTATAAATAATAAACAGTAGATTTAAGGTGGTTTGCTTATTTAGATTTGGCTTTCTATCAAAAGTTTAAAAAGGCTTTATCTATTATCATCTATTATTTTATCTATAACATGAATGGACATGCACGACCAACATGGTCATTAACACCTTCTCATAGAATACAGTCGTAAATTGGCAACTTGCTGTTGTGTGCGATGTGAAATTTCCGAAGACCCTAGTCCCCCTTTTCTATTCTCTACCCTTTAATGATGGTAATGTATCAAAGATTGTTCTGGTAATATGGGTGTTTATAGCCGATGGACATTTGCTGGTTTGTGGAGCATTATTATATAAAGTAATTTCCATTCTTTCTTTCGGCCTGGTTTTATCCCGGTTTTGGGAGTGTTCACCATTCTTGTGCTATAGATTGGACGGTGGATCTAGTATTATGTGAGGTGGCTTGCCGTCTGATCCTCACAATTCGCAACGGAAATCAAGTTTCGTCATTGCCTCGTTCGTTAATCAAAAGAGTGAACTACGTGCAGGTGATTTTGGCTTTGAGCCTAGGATGTTGGTTGCCTACTTACACTCAAAAAAAAAGTAATTTGCATCACCATATATAATTTTGTTTGCGGAAAGAAAACGACAAACCTCATTTAGGGGATTTGGGCCTCTGGATATCTCACTCACCGTACGAAACGCAGCAGCAAACCGCTACTTTACGTCGGTTTTCTGTGAGACAATAATAACGACCCCCGTGGAGCCGGCCCATTTATACTGTAGACAACACAGTTCGGCTTCAAAAGCGATGTTTCTGTAAATTTTATGTTGTTTCCAACATTCAGTCATTTCTTCTTGGACCATCATCACAACAATGTCATATTTAGTGTGTTTATAATACTCAGTGATATCAATATCAAAACATACTTTCATATCATATCACACAACGCGCCTTTAAATTGTCGAATCTACAGTTAAAACACTTTAACGATAATACGGCTCAAAGAAAACTATGTCACAGCCTTGATGTTACAAAACTGATAACCCCGTCGGGGAATCGAATGCGCTATCATTCAGAAACCAGATTTGGTTGTTACGCAAGCGGAAACTGTGTGTGTAGTCAGCCGTGTGATAAGCTATGTATTTTGGAGTTCCGCAATTAAAATATGGAATTATTACCACTTTTGCAAGCCTTTGCACTGGAATGCTAAGCTGAATGACAGACACTGACTTACTTTGACTTCTTTACTGACTTACTTTTTTGAGTGGTAGAGTCGCGTTGTGAATAGTTTTGTCTACAGCATGAGCTCGGGTCGACCAGGTTGTTACCACTATCTTACAGAAAACCAACGTAAACGTAACGTAACGTAACGTATCGTAGCGGCTTGCTATTGCGTTTCATATGGTGAAGGGGATGTCCGGGGGCGCAAATCCCCCTTCCCTTCCCAATTATCCCATTCTTCGAAGTCAGCGACGCGCCCATGATTCTTATCGTATTTTGTGGGCGTACAGGGGTGGTGGAGATCAGTTACCATCAGGTGACCCATTTGCTCGTTTGCCGGCCTATACCATAAGAGAAAACTCATCCGATTGGCAATTATTTAAAAAAACTCGCTGTAGAATCCGTTTTCTCAGTTGCTTGTACTGAGAGATTGCTACACGGAACCCTCGCAGCTATTTTACTTACACTTGATTCAAGTTTCATTCAAACTTGATTACAGTTTTTTTAATGCAAGTGTAGAAATAGCATATTACTTTTTTTTATTTATTATACATGTTCTGCGTCGTTAAGTCTGTCTGGATTGTCTGCAGTATTATTTTTACCCTAGCACGGTAAAGTAACTAAAATGCTCCTAATGGTAAAATTAAATACACTGCCGGTCATATACTAAAACAGTTTTTTTATCCTGGCTCGGCAAAGTGATTACGCTACAACTTTTTTATGGAATAGGGAGCAACTGAGCACGTGGGTCACCTAATGGTAAGTAATCACCACCGCCCATAGACACCTACAACACTAGAGGAATCATCGGTGTATTCCCTGCCTTTGAGGAAAGAGAAGGCTCTTTTCTTGAAGGTAACTAAGTCGTAACTGTCCCGAAATACCGCACAGATGAAAGCAGATACCGCGAAACCGCTGTACGGGAGAGAGACATCTGAGTAAAGCGCACTGTTATGGAACGGCGTCCATCCAAATTATGAGATAGTAAGTGTACCGCAATCCAAGTATAGTGTCGACCAGCGACAAACGATGTGGCTATCGTAGCTCGGCAAGATCATGCCGGCCTGCATGTCTGCTTTCTCACGCTCCGTTTAAAGGACTCCATATTGTAGGAAGCAGGGAACACATATGCTAGCACACTATTCCAGAGCTTAATGATCCGACAGAAGTAAGATCTTTTTAGTTCAAGCCGAGATAGAGGAGACCACGAAGCTGTGGCTCCGTAATCCAGCAGGCGTAGTTCTGTTCTTTATCGTTTGTCTAAAAAAGGAGCTAAGGAATCTACGCAGTCAGGTAACCAACCTTAGTTTAACGGGTGCGGGGCAGAACTAACGTTTTTCTGGCAATCACGTTGGCGCATTACCTTATGTATTAATTGTATCTGAGACTATATATAATGATTGACTGCCGTAACATGGTGAAAACACGCCATAGTGGCTCGTTCCAGCAAGTCTTCTGCCGGGGTCAGCCAGCAAGTGCAGGTCGACATAATTCCAGCGACCGTCGGGGGTCGCGACCACGTCAACAGTTGACATTATGTTTGGACGGCGCGGCGGATGTGGACAAAAACAACTTAAAATAAATGACGTGTCCACTCAAGTGAATGTAGTGATTAAATTAGTGACAAATATGCAGGCAAACAACTCAATATTTACGATGCTAGTTGCAAATGTCAATATTTTTCTTACTAAATCTTTAAGTGACACAATATATGCTAATCATAATTTATTAATTCATCTAATTTGAAAAATATTACTTCCTTACACTCCTCTCTAATCTATTTATAATGTATAATTTGAATTACAGCATGTTTTTTCATACTTACCAATATATTCAGATTTTCTTCCTTCAGTGGACATGCGTGACGCGTACCATCACGCGAGAAACCCTGGTCGTTTCTTCATTCAAGCTAATAAAAATCTTACACTCCGAAGCACTGTTGTCTTTACTTTAAAATTCATAAAAGCCTGTGAAGTTACTGAGCATTATGAGGCTTAACGACTTATGTCTCGCGGTGGCGAACGCAGCCCAGTGCCATGCAGTGCTTTGTAATTCAAATTTCTGTGTGACGTTGCTTCTGTTTATGGGCAGACTTGGCGCTCACCATCAGACGAGCGACCTGCTGATTCCGTCATTCAAGATGGTAAAAAAAGTTTGTTTTATTTATTTAAATAATGTATAAATTTCTGCTGTAGGTAGTGCGTTGAACTGAACGCATACAACTCAGTAGTTTTCAGTTACAACTGGAGGACTTTTACAGCATATTTTCCTTTATGGACCATATTGTGAACACATTCCAATGCAATTTCGTAAGATAAATAAATAAATTTCCTCATACGCTTACACTGTAGTCAATTAAATTAAATATTGTGTTGATGTTCAGTGCCCCGCTCCAATATATACCTATTATAAGCTATAATTATTTGACATTTAATTTCCATAATATAATTTATTATTAAAAACGTATATTTTCCTATAAATACACTCTATTGGTAATCATATTTTATCAACCATGTATTATACTGTCCCACTGCTGGCCACGGACCTCCTCTACGAATAAGAGGGGTTAGACCATATAGCTCACCACGCTGGTAAAGCGGGCTTACAGACTTGATACACTTTCGAAATTTTAGTAGAAAATGTCTAGGTCTATAGGTTTCCACCCGATGTTTCCTTTACTGTTAAGCGATAATTAATATACACGCGTATCTTACAAAAGTCAGAGGGGCTTGATGGCTTGCTTCTTGGGTTTGGTTTCGAACCAGTGAGCTGCGAGTTTCGTCTTAGCACTGCGAGAGAAGATTATTAAGTAAAAGAAATGAAATGATAGTTCACAATACAAGATACATAATATAATAATAAATTGTACCTAGGTGACTGTGAGATTCGTCGTAAAAGACAGAGTGAATGCGCCCGGGAAGGGTGGATTCAGAACTGGACCCGGTAGGTAGCGCTGCCTTACTTTTAATTATATGTTTCAAGTAAAACCGCGCAGGACAGATAGTACATAATATAAGTATGTATAAATACCGCTCATGTCATCAATTAGCATGACTTATTTTTTAAATATAACTGACGTTACTGTTACAACCGTAAAATAGCAACTAACCGCAAAATTATCATGGTTAAACCCTTATATTAGCAATTAAATATTTCCATTACAGAGTTCGTAGAAACAACGCTGAATGCTTCCGTTTTTCCTACTATTCTCGTATTATTAATTTGAATAATGATTTAAACAACAAATTTGAAACTAAATCCAACTAATTTTGAGGAAATAATAACGGGTAAAACGTACAGTAATGGGGGCAAAGTCTTTCCCCTTGGTATTTATTTGCAATTAGGTAAATCCTCGTTAATAATACGTTTGCGAGAAAAATAAACTTAGAAATGAGATTTAAATCACTATAAAACAAATTAGTGTTCTGTGCTTAATAATAGGGCTAGACCCTTCTACTTGTGTTGGGACACTAAGCTAGTCTTATCGTCTCGAGGTGCATCCTACCAACCTCCCAAGCGAGGCAAAGGCGACCCACGCTAGACTAACGTGGTGGGATCGTAATTCAAACTCACCCTAAGTTAGAGGGGGGCCTTTGGAATGGAATGGAGATAGAAGAGGGGAATTGGGCCTCCGAAAATCTCGCTCACCGTATGAAACGCCACAGCAAGACGCTACTCCACGTTGGTTTTCTGTGAGACAGTTATTAAGTTCGCCCAATCATGCTGTAGACAAAACTGTCAACAGTCTGGCTCTATGTACCATTTACAAAATAATTATTCGGTAACCACAGTAATTGTAAATCCAATATACGAGGAAAAGCAATGAATAATCGTGTAGGATGTGATAATGAATATAACTAAATAATAAAAAGTGTTGCAGTTTATAGAGGAAGCTATTATCGCACAGCGCAGATCCTGCAGCACGTTGCTAACACCAATGTGACAAAGGCGGACATCGTGATAAGTTGTACGAGCAAATGTGTAGTAAATAGTGAACTTATCCGTTTGATGGTGTAGACTATATACAATGAGTTTGTATCTATATAATAATAAATACACCTAAAAGTCACACACATAGTCCTGACCCCACAGTAAGGTACGAGTCTTGTGTCGTAGGTATCAGGAACTACGAGGGACTTTCGGTCTCAGAACACTCAGATCCCGAGACAAATACTTGTGGATCATACAAATGTGTCTCGGTGCGAGGATACAACCTGCGGCCTCTCGCTTCACAGCCGGCTACTCGCCCGCTGCGCCACGGAGGCTGTCAAATATGTTATTAGTATCTAACTAATCTTGACGCTTGTTCGTTGTGATCATAATGTAAACACGGCGACAAATTTTAACGCTTGTTCGTTGTCTTAAGCTATTCTTTTGCATTAATAAGTGATAGAGCTATGCTGTTGGGAGTTCCGTCTTCAGTCTATGGATGGGTTTGGCTTGTTGTTTTGTTTACCTGAATGATGAGATGAGCGGATCCACAGAACACTGGAATAAATTTTAGAATGGCTATTGAGAGCTATTTGTATGAGCATTTTTACTCATATCTAAAAAAACGGCGACGCTGCTACACCTATATTTATATTCCCGTTTTAACTTATTCCTGTGTTCTATGAGCGGATACCTCGCCTAATGTTATGGCGTCAGGCCTGTCCGTAAAAAGTACAAAAAAAACACCTACAACTTAGAAGTACGAAGTAGTGCACGGCACTACACTGCGTTACTACTACGAGGTCTAATAAACATGTTAAGTCTCATAATGATAAGTAATTTCACTAGCTCCAATAACCGCAACACAACATTGCCTTGCACACTGTTGCTTGTCGGCGTTAGTAGATAAAGCGGTGTTGCCTATCCAAACAGACTCATGGAGGTGCGATATACCTTCTAAACTATACCTAGCGTTTACATTCTATATCATGAATGGTCCCGGCCCATCCGTATGTCTTCAGAAAATCGACAGAAAATAATAGCTTTCGAATAGTCGGTGTAGTTGTCGATTGTTTATTGCCGCCCGTTATCACTTACCACCAAGTGACCCACTTGCTTTTTTCCTCCTTTACTATTAAATACTCGTTATTGTATTGAAGTATGAACTATAAAGCATAAGAGATATTTTAGCTCATTAGTGCGTATCTTACTATTGTATTGTGTGTGACACAATGAATATGAGTATATTGTTATAAATAGGTATAGGACAATGGCTATCGCGTTATTGTTCCATATAGCTGCTGCTGGAAGGTGCCCTTACACATGATGAAAGACCCGATATAACAGCTCGTTCAGGCGAGTCCCGTACGCATTTACAAGCTCAGGCATAAAACGTGTACAAATGAACCGAAATATCTTTACCATAATTATGCTAGTGGAAATGTTTGTCTTAACAAATACTAAGAGGAATTTTAAAGACAATATAGACTATAATATATCTCTAAAGATAGTGTGAATATTTTGGATTTATTTTTACTTACATATAACTAATTGAATTGTGATATCATCGTACGAACGCTGTAATTTATAAAAGCTTGAGAAGGAATTTTTCCCTAATGGTGTCACTGCGTAGTGAATAATCCAAACGCTGACAAAAAATCCATTGTTCGTGATAAAAATCTCGATCAGCAAAAGGAATCTATTAATACTATGTACTAGCTTTTGCTCGTACTTGCGGCTACGCCCGTGTGAAAGACGTACTCCCATACAACCGTTCATCCCTTATTTTACCCCACCCCTTTTTGAAATTTCCAAAATCCTTAGTGGACGCTTATAACATAAATGGCGAAAACTGCCAAAATTACAAGTTTGTAGCCTTTTTGTGTAGCCAAAATTGGTGTAGTGAATTGGGACTACGAAGGACTTTTTAGTATTCTGTACTCGCACTCTAGCTGCGATAACAGCAAGGTCTTAAGTTCGATCCCAAGTCCTTAATCGAAATTCGTGACTTTTTGTAGTTCATCACGCCATAAATGATAATTAAATGAACCACAACATACAAACACATAGTCCTGACCCCACTGAGAGTATAAAAAACAAATAGAGATTTTTGGTGTTACAACACCCAAATCCGAAACTTTATAATGTGTAAAGTGGTAGAGCAATGTTTGCAGTTTTGTCTACAGCATGAATGGGCCGGCTCGACCGGGTTGTGAACTGTCTCACAGAAAATCTACGTGAAGTAGTAGCTTGCTGTTGTGTTTCGTACGGTGAGTGAGATATCCAGAGAGTCAGATTCCCCTCCCCTCCTCCTCCTCCTCCTCCTCCCCCTTAATTATCATTCTCCTTTAAGGTCAGCAACGCATCTACAGGGTTATTTTTAAAACACCAGCAACCTCGCAGGGGTAGATACCTAAGGTTATAAGCTACTACTTTTGTTCTACGACTTTTGATAATTTGTTAGATTTTATTTTCATACAAAAATAAGTATTCATTTAATTTCCGTCTTGAATGTTACCTACACGCATCGCAGATTACGTAAGCAAACACGCGAAGCGTGGGGAACCGGGCTAGCGTTGAAGGTCATCGCCCGAGCCAGCTGAGCGGCGCCTTTGAGTCGCCGCCTTTGAGGTCAACGCGCCGCATACTACGAAGAAAAATACGACACAACAAAAACTTGTAAAATCATTTTTTTTTAAATATATTGAGTTATATACAAACTCGTAGAACAAAAGTTGTTCCGTATGGGGTCAGCTATCTGGTCCTGCGAGGTTGCTGGTGTTTTAAAATTAACCCTGTATAATTCCTCTGACATTGTAGATGTTCGTGGGCGGTGGAGATCACTTACCATCAGGTGACCTACTTGCTCGATTGCCGGCCTCTGAATTGAAATAAAACTAATTTAAACGGATTTTATCGCGGTTTTTTATTAATTTTGATCCCGACGTTTCGAAGACTTTTCAGCCTTCGTGGTCACGGGGAGGACTGAGGTGTAGGTTGTCCAAAAATGTTAATGTTACAGTATCTACCTTCAATTTACAATTATAAGATCTTTATGGTTTGGTCCGATCTACGCAGAAGGAGCTCACAGTGTCTTGAGGTCTGGCAGTTGGTCTTTTGGGCTCCGATTTAATTAAATGTATAATCGGATCCCAGGCTTGTGCTAGCTTCCAACCATCTTCTCTATTGAAATTCGGATGTTTTTTAATTTCAATAGCCTCGCGAATCATCCTGGGTAGGAATCGGTGTTCTTTGGCAAGGATTTGTGGTCTGTCAAATCGAAGATAATGTTTGGAGCCTTCCTCTGAATGTTCAGCAACTGCAGACTTCGTAGAGCGTCGGTGTTTAACATCAGCTATATGTTCTTTTACGCGGGTCCCTATACTTCTTTTTGTTTGACCTATGTAAGAGAGTCCACAGTCACAATCGATTTTATATATGCCCTGTTCCTGTAGAGGTATATGACACTTGACCGGTGGTAAAAATTGACTAATCTTCTTGGGCGGCTTGAAATAAGTTTTAATAGAAGCACGCTTCAGCACATAGCCAATCTTGTCGGTGACTCCTCTAACATATGGTAATACAACAGGGACACGTTCAACTGTGGCTGGTTTCACTCGGTTTCTGTGACGGCGGCGTGGAATTTGGAGCTTGTTGTCTTGCAGTACTCGCTTGACATGTTGCAGCTCGGCAGCCAGATGTTCCTCGTCACAGATTCCTTGTGCTCTCTGAAACAAAGATTTGCCCACGGTAGCTAACTGTTTTGGATGGTGGTGAGATTCAAAATTAATAAAAAACCGCGATAAAATCCGTTTAAATTAGTTTTATTTCAATGAGTAACATTCGCGTAAACGTAAGAAATCATTATGCCGGCCTCTGCTTAAAAAAAATGGATTTCATAAACATTCGTCTCAATGCCGATATCGAATTCGCGGCTTCTCGTTTCACAGCCGGCTACTCGCTATATACGCCACAGAGGCTGACATAGGACAATTATAATTTGGTTATAATGGTCCAGTTAAACGATGCGTGACAGCGCGAGCCGAACCACGGACGAAGCGCATCCCACTCATGCCGCGCTCCGTGCCACGCCGCACAATATTTATGAGTAGTGACTGATCAAAGGTTCGGAACTCAAAGAGTCTATGCGATATTAATAATAAGCCCGGTAAACCATGCTCTAGGTGCACTAGGATCCTTTTTGATACATGGAATGAGTTAAATATATTTATATTAAGTAGGCATAAACATAGAAGGCGCTACACCAAAACTTATTCTTAATTTAAACTAAATTTCTAACAACTAGTTTATTATCCATACAAACTCGTCAATATAAACATAGTTTAAAGTTTAGAATATGTTTTGTAATAACGCCCAGCTACTCGCCGACACAGCTAATATTTCCTCATATGGGTCATATGAATTATTATAAGAACAGTGTACCTAGTTACGGAGTGTCCTGATACGTATGTGTCGTCGACGGTGTAGCGACCACCGTACACATGGTCAAATATATACATACAGAATCACCCTGTTTACGTTGATTCAAAATCAAACAAAGTAATGGTGCTGCCACACCGGTGTTAGAAAATGTTATATAACATTTTATAACACCGGTGTGGCAGCAACATTTAGTGAACATTTCTTAACAATTTGTAACATTTTGTAACATTTTTGAACATTTTTTAACAGCGGGCGGCGGTACTTTTGAGAGCGGCGTCGTCAAAGAAGCCGTCAAAGAAGAAGGGCCGATGTCATGTTTTCAAATGTTATAAAATGTTAGACAATGTTAGAAAATGTTAAGAAATGTTATAAAATGTTAGATTTAATGTTAGAAAATGTTTGTAAACATTTTATAACATCGGTGTGGCAGCACCATAACTCGTTCAGAAGACTTAAGGTAGTAATTCTGGCACCCATTGAACGCAGCAACGTGTCGACGATCGACGTTATATTTGGACTTCATTGTACTAGCTATCCTTAAGGTAGTATAGTCATATTTCCATAGCAAGATAAAAATTATAGTAAAAATATTTCAGCCAATGTAATTTACTAAAAGAGAAGCCCTTAAGGGGCAGTAAAGGTGTCTATCGCCTAATCGGTCATAAATTCCCGGACGAAATAATGCGATCGAAAAAATATTGCGCGTGCTCAGGATCGAATCCAGGACATCGGTGCCAAAGATTAATTTTGCCACAAGACCAATGAGGTGCCGTTACATGAAAGGTAATAATTAAGTGAATAGAAGTTAATAAACGCATTGACAAAACGCAACCTTCACTTACTAAAATAATGTTTTAAGATTCGAAATGTCCCTCCTAGCGTCTACAATGAAAATAAAAGTACACACTTGTACATAAGTGTCGAGTGCGCTCATAATTATTATGTTTTTGTGTGCTTATGTTTTGCTCGTTTACAAGCAGGAAACAATATGCTATCGTGAATTTCGTTTGAGGAAGAGTTAGAGCGGGTTGTATTGGCCCGTGCAGTATGGAGGTTCAATATTAAGATATTGTTTAAAATATTTAAATAACCGGAGGAGGTTCACAGTCCCACGTCTCAATCGTTTTTTTTAAATGTTTAACCACTTATAACTTTTCAGAGAGTGATCCAATTTTTATGTTTTATTTTTTTAGCTCAAATTTAGTTACTATACCTACTGTAATTCCCGCAGGGTTAGGCATTTTAACCCGTACACCCACATTATGCCGAGCTTATTTCCGTCCCATAATGTGATAGGGGCGACCCTATTGTCATACCAGGCACAAATTCCAGATTTCGGGCTGATACTCAGCATTTCGTTATAGTAAATATAATTGAACTGAACATTAAATTATTTTGTGTAAACATTCATTTGAATTTTTTTTTGTAGCCTTTTAGTTTGTTTTATTGTCTGTTGATTTGGTGCATTCATTTGGCGAAAGTCCATGAATTGATTGATTTGTGTCAATATGGCAATTGCTTTTTATGTTGTTACTTTCGTTTTAATTTTAATTTGTTAATTTAGTGTTGATTTTTATCCGGTTAATTAAGTTGTATCAAACTTGTTTATTTCTCAATAATATTTGTAAATTATACTCACTGGCGATCCAAATAAATATTAATAAAGGAAGATTTTCGATGCCAGTGACGCCGCGTCCGAGCTTCATACTCAGTAGCATAGCACTATGTAAATGTATCTAGTGCGCTGGCTATCCATGGGAAATCGTTGCTTACCTTCGGGTAAACTATTTAGTAGTTTGACCTATTTCATACAAAAAAAAAAAATTCTGGCATCATCATTCATTATGACAAAAACCAATGAAAATTATATTCTATTCTATATTAAATTGAATAGAATAGAATAAATAAAAGAAAATTATTTTTTTATTTTATTTTGTTTTACACACTTTATACATAAATGTATAGGTGGACTTTGCTTTAAATTATGTATTTAACTGACGTGTATGACGTGTATCGTATGACCTTATCAACAATTTAACTCGATATCCATTTCCTCGATAAACTTGATTGCGTCTTGAATAGAATAGAAATGTGAACTAAATGTTGTTTGATATTTAAATAAGTCATATTTCATATTATGTTAATTTCATTATATTTATTTAATGAATATTAATTTATTTACATTTGTACCTACGTAAGCTTAATATTTAATGATTCAAGTAAATGTTATCATAAATTGGATGGAAATATGCAATAACATTTTAACTCACATCAAGTAAAAATTTAAATATTCATTTTATTTTGCTAAAACAATATCTCAATTTTAACTTAACGTACTTTGGTTAAAATTTTATGGGGTATTTGCATCCAATTGTTTTTAGACGTCTACTAGACCCTTTGTATGCGGAAGGCCAACTGGGTGGCTACCACCGCTTTATCTACTTCAAACGCAGTGCAGCAGTGTGTAGGAACTATTTTCGTTTGTCGAGTTTCGTTTTGACGTATATAGTAGTATAAGTCAGTAAAATTATTCATAATTATGTGACTAAATATCCTATGTCTCAGGGTGACGAGCTCAGCGTAGTGACATGCAGTGGTTTATAATTTAAAATTGTGTGTGAGGTACGTGACCGGCTTGTCTCGATATTCAGGCCAATAAAAAGACTTTGGGATTTTGTAAGTGGTTTAATAACGTTTTAGCCAGTTGGGATTACAGGGTACGGCATGAGGTCTCGGCCAAGGTAATACGACTGTCTCACAGAAAACCGACATGCTGTGCTAGTGGCAGCTTTGCTTGCGTTTCGTCCAGACAGAGGGTTTACCATCTTCTCCTCCCAGTCTCAATAACAATTATTCTGGTATTTTGGACAGTTACAAACACACACCATTAGGTGACCCAATCAATCGTTTGCCGGTGATTTGTCATAAAAATGTAAATTGGAAACGAGCAATCAAAAGGCCAAACAAAAGTGAGTTGAAAATAAAACTCAACTAAATTTAATCGACAGTGACCAATTCAATTGGTGCGCGTCTTATGGCGCGTACCCAAGGTCGCCTGCTGATCTCACCACGCAGTTTTTCTATACTATAACGCTGTCAATTTTAGGCGTACATGTGTCTATGGGACCAACATGGGAAGAGGAAAAACCACGCACACGGTCGGCTTATACCAATGTTCACTCACGTTGTAATACAGCCATCTTTGTGTTTCAAAGCGTCGAAATAGTTTTTGTTTTTATTATTGTCGGAGTCACTTTTCGCCGGCGCGGCGCCGTCCGGAGGCGTTAGTTTTGTGAAGTTTAACAGGTTACGAAACTAGACTTCGGTATGTGTCATACGTACGTAAGAATTTAACGACCAGTTTCACTCATAATGGAATGTACCCATACTACACGACCTATTTTTAATATTTTTCGACTCCTCCCTCCCCTCGGTGACCACTCGCAGTAAATGGCAAGATACCCCCCCCGCTACCCATTAAAGTTTTTACGTAGTATTGACAAACATAATTTTTAATCATTTCGCACGCAGAAAGTGAAAAAAATGAAAATAGGTCGAGAACGCGCGAAATTTTCTCGGCGAAATCGACTGCGCAACAAAAATCAAAGCCGCCCCCCCGCTCCTGTGACTGAGCGTAGTATTTTGAAGACCTCCCTCCTCCCCTTATACGGGTCACGTAGTATGAGTACGTTCCCTAACTCAAACCCCCTGGCAATATTGACACTAGTTTCGTGGCACCATTATGTGTTCTGTCAAATATGGCGTTTTTGGCGGTCGTAAGTTGCTATAGGTCCCTGAAAACCAGCACTCTGCTGTGGCTAACGACACAACATAGCTTTAAGCCGAGATGGCCATCTAATTGTCACGATGTAAGCCTGCCACGATTGGCGCACGTGGTTAAAAGGAAATACTTGATACCGTGGTAATTGTGTTACATGTTTATACCGTACAACAATTTTGTTCTTTCTTTCTTTTCTTCGATGTTCTCATCAAGCGTAAAAGTACGTTTTAATGTATGCAACCGAGATGGGACACCGCGATGCGCCACTGTTTAGATATAATTTTATGCAATATGCAAATCGCTTGATGTCATCTGCAACTTTACTTTCTTGCCTGAGCAGTATAGATATGGGATCCCTAAGTGTAACTGTTTGTAAATCTGTGCTAATGTCACGAAGCCTTCCACTTTGACACTTCGCTAAAGCTTAACGTACATGTCACAACTCACGTAGCAAGTACGTGAGACAGTCGTAAAGTCTCGTCAAAATGTCATAATTGTGAACGCATGTAATTTCCGTCTTTGAAATAGAACCCAAAGCCATACGATTTCGAATGTAATCATTTCCGTATATAGCCACAAATATACAAAAACATATTAAAAACATTTTTTTTATCGCGATCGGGAAATCTCGCGTCTTATCGTTATCATGGTGCGGGGTCGTGGGGCGGGCGCGCGCGGGAGAGGGAGGGGGTGTAGTGAATTGTTTCACTTTCACAAAACTGATTATCTTATCTGTTGCCGTAGTAAACGTAGTAGTAGCGATAAACTGAGCGTATGCCAGGTGTTGTGTTTACGAGGAAATTTTATTACGCGACTACATTTGCACTCGTGTTGTCTTGTCTTCATTAATTATTTTTTCCAGAAAACACAATGTCTATCGTTGACGGCATTGCATTTTATTTCTGCCGCCAAGTAAGAGTGTGTAAGCACTATTGTGTTTCGTTGTGAAGGACTTTGAAGCCCGTGAAATTACTGGGCTTTATAAGACTTAACATTTTATGTCTCGGGGTGATGAGCGCAGTTCAGTGTAATGTATTGCTTTGTAATTTAAAGTTTTGTATGGTGTTGCTTCTGCTTATGGGCAGGCTTGGCGCTTACCATCAGGCGAGTGCCTTGCTTGTCTCGTCATTCAATCAAATAAAAAAAATACCATCAGGTGTGATGCGTGATCACTTTGCCATGTCCGAATAAATAAGGAGATATCTTCAGAGTGTATGTGTCAGTGTCTGGTTCTTTATTCCAATATAACTTCTGGACGCCGGAACTGATTTAAATACCATACATATTTTCAAGAAACGCATCGGCACAGAAAAATTGTCAATTCACAAAAACTAATGTCAGAAGAGAGATCAATTGCACGTTTGTAAATATATTCTACGTAAACTAAAATTCAACATACAGACACCGACTGTTTCTCTTATAGTATATGTACACTACGAGTATTTTTAGAATGTTTTCGGTTTCATTCGCTTAGATTAGCAAATACATCGTTGGTAAATGCGTAATGTTTGTTTCATATTATATACCGTGGCATTATTTTTATTGGACCTCCGTGGAGAAACTGTGATGGCTTTTTAACGGGCAATAATATTATATCCAAAGATTTTATGTGCATTATGAAACAAGTCTCAATTGACTTTTAATTGAATTTATATCTATATTCTTCGTAGTTTCATATAGAAACTCCTTAGTATAAAATAATGTTATAACATCGACGTCGCAGTTGCATTGCATTCGCGGTACGATTCCCGGCTCGAGTTATTGATATTGAGTTTTTCTGTCTCGAAATGCGTGATATCAGTCGGGAGTTTGGGATTGTGCCAGATATGGCGATAGGCTCGTCCCCTATCCTATTATGGACGCAAATAAGCTTGGCGAATTACGAGGGCTGCGTGTACTAATTAAACTCTCTAATTATGTAATAATTACAATTGCAATAATTAGGCCTACCCTTTCGAGGATTACAGGCGTGAATGCGTATGTTAACTTTTACAATAATATAATGTGTCATAGTTTCCGTACGCACTTCATTCTTGTGAGAAATCGAATTGGATTTTTTTTCATCCTGGCACGGCAAAGTGCGCACTGAAACTGATGTTAAGTACAGTGCAGTGCAAATATAATGTTGATCATAGTGGGACATTGTGTCTTAGGACGGTCGGCAGAACTATGACTGAAGTTATTGGATATACACTGGCTGAACCTTGAGCCACAATGGCGGACGGGTGAAATAACCATGGATCAATAGAGCTACGTTATACTATGATATCTACTAATGTTGTAAATATTAAAGTTCCAATATTTCAGTATTTGACAGCCTCCGTAGTACAGTGGGCGAATAGCCCAACGAATCAAGAGGCCGTGGGTTCGATTCCCGCACCGAGACAAAAGTTGTGTGACCCACAAATAATAGCTTTGGGTCTGTGTGTTGTGTAGACGCAAGTCCCTCGTAGTTCCTGATACTCCCGATACAATTTAACTTAGTGTGGGGTCAGAACTATGTGTGTGATTGTTAGGTGTATTTTTTTTAAATGTGTATTTGGATGTTTATTTCTAAGAGTGTGTCTGTGAGTTTGTATGTTAGTTAATCCATCACACCTTAACAGCTGATTGTGTTTCGATGAAATATGCCTTACTATTAGATCATGTCTTGGATTTGGACTTGGGAAACTTATTAATCTGGTAACGGATTGGATTCTCTCGCCGTGTCATATAGCAGGCGAATCTATGGTCACGAGTATTCCTTATTTTTACAAAAAAATTAGTGGTGTCGTGGGACACCAGGTAGGAACGAAGTTCCTTCGGCTAATGTAGAATCGACACAAATTGCAAAAAAAGTCGTGCTCAGTTCTGTGTATGCGACTGTCGCGCCTGCGCACGTCTCATTTAACGGTTTTATTCCACGCATTTTTCTTACGGTTTTACTATCACATTTTTTTCAGTTCGGTCACGCAGCGAAATCCCTATCCCCTCCAAGCCTGCCGTAAGGAACTTCGTTCCAATAAACTTTTATTCAGTAATATTTCATCCCAAAACACTACCGAAGTGTAACAACTCTAATTAAAAACTTAGACTTAGACTGGCTACTAAACGGTGGACGGCCGTGTTCTATAATCAAAAATTCAAATTCAAATTTCAAACCGCGTCTACTTTTCCAAATGTCATAAGTTTCACACCCATCTGTTTTATTAACGGAATTTCGACTTTAACTTTGTGTGCTAGATATCAAATTAAGTTAAAAAAATTGGTGTGTGTCGTGGGACACCAGATAGGAACGAAGTTCCTTCGGCTAATGTAGAATCGACACAAATTGCAAAAAATTCAAATTATCAACTAAAATAACAAAATATGTCTCTTTATTTTTGTTTGACAACATAAAATTACATAGAAATAGAATAGAAAAATAGAAATTAAAAAAAAATACTGGTTGCACTCCGGGAGTGCCGACAGAAGTGAAAACTTACCAACCAAGATGCGAGAATACAAAATTACAGCAACATGTCTACTCGACATGATAAAAGTACATTCTACTCTCTTCGCGTTTATGCGAACCTGGTACTTTTTTTACGGCACCATGTTCCAAATTATAAAATAAGTAAAATATCGTTCATTTTATTATCAATATCAAAAACAAAATTACGGTAACATGTCTATTCACCATAAAAAAAAACGAACACAGTCCGGTCAAAGTCCTGTGAAAGTCCGGTCCAATCCGACTGGTAACTGTGTGACGCCACCTGGGACTTCGAAATTATCGAAGTTCCAGGCAAGTCGGCTAGCGCTGGCTGGTCAACTGGCCCGCGTGACGCCTCGCGGAAGGTTCTCGAATATTCTGGAACCTTCCGCTCGCCGCCGCTCGCGTTACGGAACGTTTCGGTTCACCCTCCCATAAGAAGTTATCACTTCAAAAAGACGTGTGGTACTCGGAGACTGCCGCGGTAAAGCTATTGTATGGCATTTTTTATCAACTTATGTAATTATAAATAATAACGAGCTAGCGTAATCTTTTAAAAATCGAAGGAGTATTTTTATATACTTCAATTATAACTGGCTGAATGAATTTTATTTTAAAAAAGGAACTAACGCTGGCTGTTTATGCGACTGTCGCGCCTGCGCACTTCTCATTTAACGCTTTTATTCCACGCATTTTTTTCCACGCATTTTTCTTACGGTTTTACTATCACATTTTTTTCAGTTCGGTCACGCAGCGAAATCCCTATCCCCTCCAAGCCTGCCGTAAGGAACTTCGTTCCAAAAAAGTCTCATTTAACGGTTTTATTCCACGCATTTTTCTTACGGTTTTACTATCACATTTTTTTCAGTTCGGTCACGCAGTGAAATCCCTATCCCCTCCAAGCCTGCCGTAAGGAACTTCGTTCCAAAAAATACCATTTTTTTATTATATAAATACTACCATTTATCATGATAAAAAGTGTGAATACTGACGAAAGATTACATATGAACTTGTAAACAACTTTATCAAAGCGATGCGGAACCAAAATAAAGTCCAATAATTTATTCCGCGTAGAGATTGATAAGCGAATATATGAACTTAATATTTTTTTAATTTCGTCTATATATTGCACGACATTTTGTTAGGTGACGTAATATTGACTTACTGTCTCAGTGGCGCAGTTGTATTGCGTACGCGGTACGACTGCTGTGCTGAGGTCTCGGTCCCCGGTCAGGGATACAGGCAGGATTATATGTGTGTTATTCGCCCAATAATTACAGTTATTACAAGCCGAGCGAGAGTTAAATAAATATAGTAAACGATGTTTGTTACCATGTTGTTCTAGTTTTTGTTTACAGCGGCCGTTAGGTCAGCAATATAAATGGTGTAAAAAATTAATTATCCTCCATAGTTGGTTCCTAAAGCGCATGTCCCTGCTACACGACGCATACATTTTGTTTGTACTGAGTGAAAAAAAAGTATAGAAAAAAGTCATTTAAACTGTAACATATAAATAAATAGTTTTTATACCGACTTTTGAATTCATAAATTACTCGGAAATGTACTTTTATTTTCGTCATATTTTTCGTTTATCATTTTCTTAAGTAAACATAATTTTATTATTTATGCATGTAGATGAAAAATGCTAATATTTCAACATATTTTAAGCAAATTTTTCTCCATAAACTTGATTTAAGTATTAATATTATTCAAATTAACGTATATGTTTCCTTAATATCAGCAATATTTTCGACCGCGTTGTAATTAAACAAAAAATAATGAGCATGAAACGCAATTTATGAATAATAATTTTCCTTAGAGAATATTTACGGAGAATTTTACGATTTTACAATTTATATTTAATGCTTACGTTATACAAACGTAATTAAAACGCTTTGAGTAAATATTATTTATATTTGTGCTTTATTAAGTTAATTTGATAAAATAGTTTGTGGTTAGAAGAATTTATATTTGGTATAGAATTAAGTAATCAAGTTCTAATTTTAAAAGTACTGCGAACATAAGCAAACGGAAATAACAAGAGGTGTAGGAGGAAAAATTATTTAGTTAAATTTTAATTGTTCATATGTTCATTAGCGACGATAGTATACAATATACCTACGTTAGATTTGCGGTAAACAGGAAATTATATAAACAAAAAATATTCCTTAATAAACCATTAGATTTTCAACTTCAACTGAAATAAGGATATTATGTTACTAATTTGATTTACGTTATCTCGTATTGCCTATGCTGCTGCACTGTTTACCGACAAATATGTAGCGATAATATTATGGAATTTTAACAATAGGTAATATATTTAAATACATAGTATATGCATGTAATAAAAACACAAAGAGATCTGTCCTCATTTAGGCGATAGCGAATTACAATATGCTGCATATAATAGGTACTGTACTGTCTGTTAAACGCTTTGTCAACCAGCGCCTCAAGAAATGATCACTTTACCCGATCCAGGGATCGAACCGAGGCCTCAGGTGAGTCGTAGTGCCGCGTGCGCAATACAACTGCGCTGCCGAGGCGGTCAGCAATAATTACATAATGAATAAAATAGACAGTTACGTGTTTTTTTATTAGCCTGAATGATGAAACTAATGTCGCTCGCCTGATGGTAAGCGCCACGCCTGCCCATAATCAGAAGCAACACCCAACAGAACTTTGAATTACATAGCATACATAGCATTGGACTATGCTCGTCATCCCGAGACATAAAATGTTAACTCTCATAATGCCTAGTAATTTCACTGGCTTTAATGTCCTTCTAACCGAAACACAAAAGTGCTTACACACTGTTGCTTGGCGATAGAAATTGTCAAAGTGGTGGTACCAATCCAGACGGCCTTTTGCATGAGAAAGCCCTACCATATTGTGGTATCTCCACCATGTCATACCACCTTGACAAAAGTTACCAGTTTTAATTGATTCTTAATGTCAAAACCAGCAGCGTCTTACGTTTTTCTGCTGACGGTGTTTGAAGGAACAAGTGCGCGCAGATTGTTTATAGACACAAACTGTTGAATATTTATTTTGTTAAGTCGAGTTTTATCGCACGCTCTCTGGGAACCGAGGCTTGTTACACCGAGCCGCCGCGCCCGGCCCCTAGGAACCAAACAGTTTTATAAACAAAATTGATTATTACAAATATTTCACACTACTGTTCACAATAACGCACCCTTTTGTGTTTATGAAATGCTTCCGTGAGTAATATGTGTTGCTTATTATGTAACAGTTTTTTTCGTATACTGGATGTGAACCTCTTTTTTAAAGATTGTTCAATAGACGTAAACGTGCAAGTGGCCTACCTGATGGTACAACCATCCATGAACACCCACAATTCCATAATCATAGACGCGTTGCTGAGCTTAAAGAAAACATATAACTAAAGGATTAGGAAGGGAACGGCGAATTTTGTGCATTCATACGAAACGCAATAACAAGTTTCTACGTCAGTTTTTTGAGACCGTGGTAAGAACCCGGTCAAACCGGTCCATTCACGCTGTAGACAAGCTGTCTATAGCGTAGTCACTTAGTATATCTTTAGACATAGATCTATAATAATAGATCTTACGTAAAGGTTCTTAATACCTTTAAATATCGCAAAAGACGTCTAAGCCAATGAAAATTACCTCCTCGAGATAGATTGAAAAAGATTTGTAATTTATAAAGAAAGTGAAGAAACACAGTGACGAGCCACCTCGAAGCCTCAATGCACTTTTTTATTTATTTAATTGAATGACGAGATGAGCAACTCGCTCGCCTCATGGTAGGCGCCACGCTTGGCCATAAACAAAAGCAACACCACACAGAACTTTGAGTTATAAAGCACTGCATAGCACTAAACTGCGCTCGTCACCCCGAGACATAAGATGTTAAGTCTCATAATGCCCAGTTATTATTTCACTGGCTTTTATGTCCTTCAAACCGAAACACAACAGTGCTTACACACTGTTGCTTGGCGGCAGAAATAGACAAAGCGGTGGTTCCAACCCAGACGGCCTCTCGCATATTAGGGACCTACCACATTGTAATTGGTGCCTATCTGTTTATAAGTTACGATGGTATCAATCACAATCAAATACTTCAAACCTATAACTTTATGCATCAACTAGCTTTTGCTCGCGGCTCCGCCCGCGTGAATGTTTAAAATTGACAAAGTTTCATACAAACTTTCATCCCCTATTGTATCCCCTTGGGAGTCGAATTTATCAAAATCCTTTCTTAGCGGATGCCTACGTCATAACATCTATGTACCTGCATGCCAAATTTCGGCCCGATCCCTCCAGTGGTTTGGGCTGTGCGTTGATAGATCACTATGTCAGTCAGTCACCTTTGAATTTTATATATTTAGATAGTTATTCGTGTAACACCCCTACTTTTGTTGGAGGTTGAAATGGTAGTCGAGCTAGAATTTAATGATAAAACAACAATAAATAAAAACACTACAAGTATATAATATAATTTTATAATAGTAAAAAATTATAATATTCTAAAAGCGCATCTTTTCCTAGTATTTTTTTCCGGTACTATGTATGTACATGGCTAAAGCTGCACTAAATACTATTTATATTTTACTAAACGACTAATAAAGACTAAGAAATATGTAATAGATAATTGCATATTTAATTAGTATTCCATTATTTTTATTCTTTTTACACGACTGTGTCCATGTTTTTTTCCGAATGGGTTAGGTAGTGCAGGTGTACGTAAAATAGAACTAGTAGTTGTTATCCACCTGGATAAACTAACATATTGCCTTTATCTTAGCGGTGTCAGTTATCATTAGATGTAGCCAAGTTAGTTTCTACTTATCGTGTTTATAATACAGATCCTCATTTTTCAAGTCGGCTTTATATGGAAATAATTGGCAAGTTTGCAATTCATCGGAAACGCTAAGTAAGAGTATATAGCTCAACTATGAATATAAAAAGGGGTAGTTTTTAATGACTGAATCATGGAACGAAGATAGTCAAGATCGGGAATGGATTATTGATCCAGTGGCGTTCTACTTAAATAAACCGAGAAGTTTTTTTATAGCTTAGTCCGGCAACGACGAAGAGGGTCATCTGATGGTAAGTGATATCCACCGCCTATGTACGCTCACAATACTGGAAGAATCATGAGCGCGTTGTCGGATTAAAGGAAAGGGATAATTAGGGATTGGGAAGGAGAGGGGAATTTGGGAATCCGGATATCTTACTCACCGCCCGAAACGCAACAGCAAGCCGCTACTTCATGTCGGTTTTCTGTGAGACAGTGGTAACGACCCGGTCGAGCCGGCCCATCTATGCTATAGACAAAACTGTCTATAGCGTGACTTACCACTCAAGTTCCGGTCATATATTCTCAATTTGAGATAGACTTTTCTCTTCGGAAAATCACACGACAGGCCCAGCACAAGCCCTCTGTTATAAAAAAAAACACCTCTTCACGACGTGTCTGTACACCCAGTTCAAGCCGACACAAGGATGCTGTATCTGAATGAACATATTATCTGAATGAAATCCACAACTACAACTTGTACAAAGAAACTCGCCCGGAAATCGACTGTCAAACGCACACAGAATTACCACAAGAAATATTTGTTTTTCATTTAAAATAGGGCGCGTAAACATTACACCAGTTACAATAAATAGAAGTGGATCCCATCTGCACTGCACTTACGTCATAGATGATTTCATAATGTTCTACATACATCGGGGCCGGGTAACCTTGCGTGGTGACCACATGTTGCCCAAATTGCCAGTAGTTTTTTGTGTGACATTGTGGTGTGGGAACTAGCCGAAACCTTTCGCGGTGGAAGTCATGTATCAATTAGAGGTCACTCTTATGTAATTGCTGTATGTTTGGCATTCAGTAAATGCTTTGTATGTTTAGTTACTAGAACAATATTGAGATTTATATGAAACGTTAAATTTGATGTTTTATTTTAGGGTATAGAAATAAAATAAATATATAGAACGCATCTTAGCCTTATAGTGAGAAATATAGTAAAACATACATACGCACTCACGGCTGTTATCCCTGAAGGGTTAGGCAGGGGTGTAACCATTAAGCCCACATTTCGCCTAGCTTATTTCCGTCCCAAGGTGTGATAGTAGGCGAACTTATTCTATTACCAGGCTCCGGGCTGATACTGAGCAGACCAACCCGTGTGTTCCCGTGATGTGATAAGCGGTGAGCCTACCGGCATACCTGCCATTCAGATCCCGGGCAATTAATACGTCCCTTTTCGGATAGAAAACTCAAATCCCTCTCCCCCTTTCAACCCATTAATAATATTATCCCTTTCCTTTAAGGTCGGCAATGCATTCATAATTACTCAGGTAGTTCACTGGATTCATGGAGATCACTAAACATCAGGTGACCCACTTGTTCGTTTGCCGGTATTTGCTATAAAAACACAAATTGTTGTCATTGTCCGACCTTGGATCTGAAACCAGGAACTCAACCTAGGTCAGCTTGTTTCTCAAATTTAGATTAATGACGCTATAAAATTTAATCAGAATGCAATTAATTACATTTGAAAGTAGCTTTTGATACTTGTCGAAGTTCTAAAAGTGCACATCTTTTGTTACTTTGATATTAGCTAATTTAAATTGCAATATTAATAAGTACTTAGATACAATAGATTAAAACGAAGTGAAGGAAACAATTAATTTGCTGAGTTTAGTAATTCATTTACTAGCCGATTAGGCGCGCCTTTCTCAACACCTCTCTAAATGAAAGGCGTCTTATCGAATGCATTTAGAAATGTTAGGGTTCCGTACGCGGATGTTGAGTGGTAGAGCCACACTGTAGATAATTTTGTCTACAGAAAAGGCCTGCTCGACCGTGTCGTTACCACTGTCTCACAGATAACCGACGTAAAGTAGCGGTTTGCTGCTGCGTTTTGTACGATATCCAGAGGCCCAAATCCTGCTCCCTTCCCAATTCCTTAATTATATTATTATCCCTTCTCTTTGAGCTAGGCAAAGTGTATATGATTCCTCTAGAGTTGTGAGCTTGCATGAGCGGCGGAGATCACTTACCATCAGGTGACCCACTTGTCTGTTTGCCGGTCTATGTTAATTACAGTTGACATGTTCAAAAATTCCGTGGCCCAGTGGGGCGAAAACGAAAGATTATAGTTTGATGTCATAAGGGCAAATTATTATTCGAAAAGAGCCGATTTTTTTAAAAATACAACCACTATAACTTATACTCAATATATTCATATCGGATGGGAGGTATATAACCTCGACGATGATGAATGTTTTAAGTTTTTTATTTGAAAGTTGGCCTAATGGATGCTGTTGAAAAATATTTTTTTTTTATTAAACATATAGTTTCATCCATTTAGAAATAAAAGCATTTTTGTCCAAAAGACGTCGAGGGATTTTAACTATTAGTTCATTATATAAAAAAAAACAGTTTTAAACTAGATTGGATAGAACTAGATGGTAGGTCTCTCGCACCTGAGAGGCCTTTATTATCTTAATTTATAAGTAAGTAGTAAGAAGTTTAAAAAAAAGAAAATCACGGAACCATTCCTTCACGATCCGTATCGCTTATTTTTATTCGATGTTTTTTTGTCTAATAAAAACTAGATGCAAACTGTATCAAGATTTTTCTATAAGTTACTTTCTATTCACTGAAATACATCCGCATTTGCTCCGAACAATGAAGTGCAGGAGAGGCATTGAAAGCATATAAATTTCATTATCTTCCGATCGATCGCAAACGATTTCTGTAATGCATTGTAATTCGTATTTATCATGAGACGTGCTATTAGTTACATTAATATTTTTACTAGTGGTAGAGCCATGCCGTGGACAACTTTTTTGCGAAATGAACGGGCCGGCTTGACCGGGTTGTCACCACTGTCTCGCATAAAACTAAAATAGCAGCTTGCTGTTACATTTGTATGGTAAGTGTAAGTTATCTGAAGGCACAAATCCCCTCCCCTTCGTAATCTCTTAACTTTTTTGAGGTCAGCAATGTTTGAACCAAACTAATGTTTATCAGTAAAATATACATTTGTATTGAAACATTTGCAATATGCCTATGATTTCAATCCGATTTGACAAAAGTCCACAGAATACTCCATAATGTTGTAATGTCAGAATAATAGGTAAGTTATTATGTTATATTATCAGTAACTTATTATTATGTGACCACTCTCAACACTTTATAGAACCTCCAATATTCCTCCACATATAAAATATTCTTACTTACCCACAAATACAATGAAATCTCAAAGTAATGCAAATTATACCCATCGCATCGTACACAATCTGCAATGAGGTAATGTTGGCTAGTGCAAATTCGCGGCGGTTGCGCCACACTGTGGGTAGAGTTGCCACCCGTTGGGCTAACCGAATAATGAGCCTGTAGAGCTTCCATTTGTCCTGAGTTCCCCGGATTCGTTCTAGTTTATAGGGCGTATATACAGGAACGCGAAAAGTTATTTTTGTTAATTGTAAGTAGTGCGCAACATTCAATAGTCGTATGTGTAAATACATTACGTATATTTATACTTTGCATAAATTACAAGTACCTAAAAGGGTGTACGAAATTATATTCAAATATAATTTAATATCCTGAAAATATTTGTAGACATTAGAGCTGCCAGATAAAAATAACACAGGACATATTTTATGTACCTTTGTAGTTGACCGACAGAATTTTTCATTACGCCGGATTATTGCCTAATAAATACAAAATATAATGATTTAAGAGTGACGATATGGAACCATTGGTGCGCGACACCTATTCGTACATGGCTTGATATTCTAAATTTTAATTTTTATATGAGAATAAAAACCGTAACTCAAACCGGGATAAATCCGGAAAAACTCAAACATATGGCAGCCCTAAGCATAAGTTTCCCAAACGAATATTATCTCTACACTTTAATTCCACTGTCATATAGAAACGGTTATTCTAGTCATAGTTTCTGATTTCCAATGGTAATTTCATTACATTTATCAGCTTTTATGATACAACCTTTGTAGCCTAGTAGCCAAGTAGGTAGCTAAGATACGAGAGGGTGCGCGTTCGAATCCAGCACCCAGGCATTTAGGGGTGGGTGGTTCTGAGACCGAAAGTCTCTCGTAATTCCTGATAGATCGACGATAATTGCATCTTTCTGTGGACTATATTATATGTAACGGCTGAATGTTATCATGGACACTGAATATTATAGAGATATCGCATGTGTACTCCTTTTGCATGCCGTGATATCAGAGTAAATGGTGTCTATACAAATCAATGTATGATTATATAATATGTCCTTGATAAATTGGTGTTGTTTTATTGTAAACTGTCATTATATGTTTATAGTATCACACAAACACTACTGGCGATTAATGATAGATAACGACTATCTTTTGTCATTGGTCGAAGTTATTCTTGGATTACACTGCATTTATCATCAAGTATACCGTAGGCCAGGGCTTCCCTCACCATGCGTCGCGACGCCCTGGAGTGCCGCGGTATTATCCCAGGGGCGTCGTGAGGCGATCTAAATAGGTTGGCTGTCTGTGAGCCTCCTTTTGGGAAACTATGCTCAGAAAAGCAAGCACATCTTTCTCATTAATATCAAACGAAAAGGGACAAAAGAGGGTTTGGTTGCTTTTTATTTTTTTTGTTTGCTTTCTTTTTTGTTTTTATGTTTTGTTTTTTATTTTCTAATAAAAAATGTAGATGCTATTTGGAGTTTTGCTGAGAAATTGTTATTAGGCTAGAACTACAATTAGTAGGTAAATGTATGGCAAGAAAGCCAGGGCGTCGCAAAAATATGGCAACTTCTCAAGGGCGTCACAGTTAAAATATGTTTGGGAAGCTCTGGCGTAGTCTATTGAAGATTTTGTAATATAAAATTGTATGTCATAAAAATGGTAAACAGAGAGATAATGGTCTGGATTAAAACACAGGGTACGTTATGTACTTTATATAACAAATTTAACTTCACTGTTCGTACCACAAAGTCCAGCCCAGTACAATAAATGGTACAATAGTTTTCTTTTTAGGACCATAAAAAATATTATCTCTAGTAGCAAATAAAAGTATTAGCTTTCTTTTGCTCCATTTTTGGACCTCCATTTTTGGACAATAATCTTCTTTAGAAAGCTATTTATTATTTTAATGGTTTATGAGTTTATATTGTTACAATGTTGCCACTGTAGCGTAATGCATTGATTTTTTACTCGTTCTTTTATTAATTTATGCATTTAAAAGGAAAGAGGGAATTTTAAATTTTTACACAGTCTTCCCGTAAGATAAGCTCGACCATAGAATTATTAACATTTTACCGTCGCTCCAAAGAAGCTCTACTGAATGCTTACTCAAATTAGAGTAAGAGAGATAATTTGACGTACTGCTGTAATTACTGTTTATAATGTACTAGCTTTTGCTCGCGGCTCCGCTCACGTGATCAAACAAACAATCAAACTCTACAGCTTTATAATATTAGTATAGATTTGGGTAGCTTAGCAACGGAAGCCTTCAAATATGAATAATTTTCCCCGTTTTTGCAACATTTTTCACTGATGCTTCGCTTCTAATGGTCGCAGCATAATGTTATATATCCTAAAGCCTTCCTCGATAAATGGACTATCCAACACAAAAAGAATTTTTCAATTCGAACCAGTAGTTCCTGAGATTAGAGCGTTCAAACAAACAAACAAACAAACAAACAATCAAACTCTACAGCTTTATTATTAGTATAGATAAATTAAAATCAACACAATACAATTAGATAATTAGAAAACATTACCTAGATGAAGGCTAAATTAACGTAAATTTATGCTTTTTATTCACTGTTCGGTGCTTCAATGACGCAGTTGTATTGCGTACACGGTACGATTTGGCCCCGGGTTCGACCCCCGGGTCGAGTAATAGTGACTAGCATTTTATATCACGAATGGACTGGAATATGTGCCCGGTATGGCGGTAGGTTCACTCCCTATCATCTACATCATAGGTGTATGGGTGACACTTCTGGCTACACCTTTGGGGATTACAGGCGTGAGTGTGTACGTATGTATGAATTATTCACTGTTCTAGCTTACGTAGTGAGAAGTCTGGCAGATCCTAGACTTAAATCCCAGTTCAAATTAGTGTTTTACTATTTGAATTCCATAAAACACATGAGGTGCCCGGCATTAAAATTTCTGTCCAATTAAGCGATATTTAGTGGCCATCACTGAGTGCACTAGTTGCACTTTGGCCATCCCTTTGAGGATACAAGTGTATGTTTCTGTTACGTATACTTTACATTAAACAGTTTTCTAAAGTTGACATTTTCGGATACTAAAACATCACTAAAATATAGTGTAAAAACAATACATGAGCCATCGATCTTCTTTTTAATATTATAACAGATGCACTCGCGTAAATATTCTAATAATACAAACACGTGAATAATAATTAACCACACAAAATCTTTTAGTCGGAATATTTAGTCACGCGCACGTCACAGAGAAATTCTCCCATTGCGTCGTAAACAACTGGTGTAATGGTGAGTCATGTGACGTTAAATAAGGTTGGTTATGCTACTGTTATAAGTAGGTATTCTCTAATTAGACCGGTGATTATCCGGTTGAAAATGGTAAAAATAGAAACAAATTTATAGTAGAATCAAACCCATTGTAAAAGGAAGAGAATACAACAAAATTGATAGGAAAAATAAATTAACGGCGATCTGAGGTCGGGCAGTGGGAAGGGGGGGGCTTTTAAGGGTAAAAAACGGTTTATCTCGATTTCCGGAAAAACTACGAGTCCTATGGAAAAAAGTTAAATCGCAAAGTTGTAGGTAATAAAAAGATCTACAACTTTTGTATACACACTCTCTTCACATAACCTCAAAATATATGTGAAAAATTCAAATAACCAAGTTTTTTGTTTTTATTTTTATCTATTATAATAAATCATTTTTTTTTCACGAAATTTGGTGAAAACTTACCTTTTTGTATCCCAAATACACTGTAATTTTTTTGATTTAAAATATTTATTTTTGCACCTTATTTTGACTTGATATCGAAAAAGCAGCCTAATTTTCAAACGAAAATTCTCACTTCAAAATATGAGCTTTTTTAAAAAAGTCTGTTGGTTTCTTGTTCATTGAATTCTCTACTTTCTGATGGTGTAAAAAAATATACACATTACTATGGTAAATGTGCTCAGAAAATGTAAAGTTATAAGTTAATATTTAATAAGACATATCTACAATATTTTGAGAAAGTTGTAGAATCTTCTTCAAATTATATGCGTAGATGCCTCTTTATTGTTATTTTAATATAACTTATATACCTGAGTGATCTACGGAAAATTTTAGCCCATCATAAAGAAGTGGGGAAGGGGCTAGGTGGGTCTGGGCCTTACTACCTGTTATTTAGTAGTTCGTTTCTTTGCATTTTCTGAGCACATTTACCATAGTAATGTATATATTTTTTTACACCATCAGAACGTAGAGAATTCAATGAACAAGAAACAAACAGACTTTTTTAAAAAAGCTCATATTTTGACGTGAGAATTTTCGTTTGAAAATTAGGCTGCTTTTTCGATATTAAGTCAAAATAAGGTGCAAAAATAAATATTTTAAATCAAAAAAATTACAGTGTATTTGGGATACAAAAAGGTAAGTTTTCACCAAATTTCGTGAAAAAAAATGATTTATTATAATAGATAAAAATAAAAACAAAAAACTTGGTTATTTGAATTTTTCACATATATTTTGAGGTTATGTGAAGAGAGTGTGTATACAAAAGTTGTAGATCTTTTTATTACCTACAACTTTGCGATTTAACTTTTTTCCATAGGACTTGTAGTTTTTCCGGAAATCGAGATAAACCGTTTTTTACCCTTAAAAGCCCCCCCCCCTTCCCACTTCCCGACCTCAGATCGCCGTTAATTTATTTTTCCTATCAATTTTGTTGTATTCTCTTCCTTTTACAATGGGTTTCATTCTACTATAATTTATTTATGTTTCAAATTGGAAAATCACCGGTCTAAATAAGGATTCTAAAAATATAGAAGGTGAAACTTTTCATTGGATATAGGGAATCAAATTTAGATTCTTTACTGTTTTTTATTTATTTAAGTTATTTGCATATTATCTGCTACGAACATTTAAAGGCGATGTGTACAGCATGTATAGAAGCTTTTAATTCTATACCTTAAAAAATGCTCGGACTGCCTGCGGTACGACTGCTATACTGAGGTCTCGGGTTCGATCCCCAGGCCGGATAAAAGTGAAATTGGGTTTTTCTGTCATGAAACGCTCAGTATCAGTCCGGAGTCTGGAATTGTGCCCGGTATGGGAATAGGCTCGCCCGCTATCACATCATGGGACGGAGATACGCACGGTGGAATGTGGGTATTCAGGTTATACCTCTGCCTACCTCTTCGGGGATTACAGGCGTGAGTGCGTATAAACTTAAAAAAAATTGACAAAAGTTGGACAACCCTACGTAGAATCCGTGTTCCATTTCGCGAATAGGCACGTTGAGTCATTTTTAGTCAGATTGTAAACAAGCTTTACGGCAGGGTATTGTATACAGAACATTTCACCTCGAATTGTTTTAGTTACTCTAGCGTATTCATTACTATTGTTTAGTAGTACTTAGTAGGTTTTTAAAGGTATCATAGAACGGGGTGAGTACGAAGAAAGGGTTGAATGAGGACAAAACTTATGATTTGATGATGATGATGATGAGGCATAGCGCCTATGATTCTTCTAGTATTGTGGGCGTACATGCGCTGTGGAGATCACTTACCATCAGGTGACCCACTTACTCATTTGCCGTTCTATGCAATAAAAAAAATGTCCACATAATTCTAACAATCGTAAAGAGACGGAATGTCTCTTCTCGGAACATTTATACTTTACTGTACTTTTTGTGCCAGCTAAACCACAAAATTATTTATAGAAAAGTAATTCAAACCTAAAGAAAAAAAAGAAAAAATTTGTGTTACGTAAAAGATCACAATAAATGCATACACGTGAAGGTTTTTTAATATGTATATGTACATCAGTAATTGTTTCAACATCTGTGTAGTGTACGTATTGGAAAGAAAAAATGTATTTTGTAAATATATAACCTATGTAAAGTGACTCTTTTCGATAAGTCGAATTATTCTTTTTACCGCCGGCAAAATAGAGAGATGTTATAAGATCGACTCTTTTGTCAGTCTCTGTGTGTGTTGTTTATAAGTAGTAGAGCTACACTGTAGACAGTTTTCAGTTTACAGCGTAAATGGGCTGGCTCGACCGGCTTATTTCCAATATTCCACAAGAAACCTACGTTAAATAACAGCTTCATAGCTATATCGTAAAAATAACGTTTGCACAACGTTACAAGGCAATTATTATGGGAACATACTACTAATGTCTCTACAAAAAAATATATGTTTAATATATACGGAAATATCTGTAGAAGCAGAATTTGTATAAATATCCTTAACTTATGTTAAAAAAATACTACTAGCATATTTTATAATCTTTGACTTAACATTTCTAGTGAATAGATATACAGATAAATGAAACCTTAACCAAAATAATCCTTGTAGTCGAATAAAAAAACGCGATGTATTACTTTGACAACAATTTAAACATAATAATGACAAATAAAGCCGATTAAAAATACTGTCTCTGAGCTGCATGCATATTGGTTGTGGAAACATCTACTCTAGTAGTTTTTTAAATAGCGTAAATCTCCAAGGTCACTGGCGTGGGATAATTTACGGACTAATTTCGGACTTAATTCGCGCTCATAGACAAATGTATTATCCATAAACATATACTTCATCTCTGTGTCGTGAGAGCAAAAGCCTATCGCAATATCTGATGCCCACAACACAAACTTATCCTATCTATTATATGGTCAGGACTATGGATGTATGTACAGTAAACTGTCACAACTATGGTAAATAACACCAAATACTCGTTCAGTGTTATTCAAATCTGTTCGTTTACCATAGTATGCCGGTTCAGGATAAAACAATATTAAATCTAATAATATTAAAGCGGGTTACAGTTTTCCGTCGACGTCAGGCAACTTGTTAACTTGTGACTCGAAGAATTTCAACTGTCTTTTATTATTAGGCAACACCGAGCCGCCAGTATTTACTAGTGAATTGTTTCGTCGATATTATTTTATAGATTACAACTATGGTTTAAATTAAAGGCTTGGGTTGGAATGGGTAAATACTTGCCCGCCCTTTGGTAACGACTGAGTTTTGTAGTTTATTGAGGTATTTTTTCTGTTTGGGTATTATTTTTTTAATATTATGTTATGCTGTTGTTACACTACTTGGTAGTAGATAAATATGTATATAACGGGAATTACAAAGCACAGTAGAAATGGAACTACAGTAGGTATATTCTAAATTGTAGCTAGTTTCTAACAGAAAGTAGGCATGAATTATGAACGCTTTGCTATTTCATTTTGTGTGGTTTGTAATTGTTGGTGGGAGGGCACCGATACATATTTGTTTTCGTGAAAAACCCGATCAGCCAGTGTATATCGGGCCGGCATAATTCTGCGGACTGTTGTGGGGCTCAATCTCTTGACGGTCGACATATTTAAACTGCACTGTACTTATCATCAGGTTCAATGTAGTCACTATGCAGTGACAGGATAAAAATAAACCTACTCCTGTAAACAAGTTTGACAGCTCGCATGATAGGACCCAGTAAATAACACCCGTGGTGCTTTACGTCTGGCTTCTTCAGTTGTAAATGTCCTTTACACTTAATACCTCCCTAGTTCATTATTTTGTCTCCCGTTCTTTCTTTCTTCTCCTTGGCTTTCTATTTGATTCATTCTGTTGCGTTGGGATAAAGGCAGGTTCGTATTCCCAGAGACTCGGTGAACTTCATTTTTTGGTGTCAAAATATGCGTGCCACTGTGGATTCTAGCTATCAGGAGATACAGTAGCGGATCAAGTGGAGTGTGGCCACTCTGCCGTCGAGATAATATAAAAATATCAAAAACGAAAAATCACTTCTTTTTTCCTTCCTTTAACGCTGGCAACCCTTAAAGAAAAAGAAGAAAAAAAACACATCAATTTTCTGAATCGATGAAACAATCTCATCAGCATTTTGTTCATGAGCGATGGTGATCACATACCATCATGAGATCAAATTGCTCGTTTACCGGCTTTCATAAAAAATATGCCTTCATTTAAAATAAATAAACTAACCATCAATCTTAATGTGTGTTTCGCATAAAACTACGAATATATTTGTGGCTCAGTAGGTACTGCACACTAATACGTGAATTTCGTCAAGTAACGTAATACTTGATATGTTTTTTTGTGGAAGTCGACTCATTTCCTGTGGCATTGTAAAGACAGTGACTTGGCTTGTTTCCTTCGTTCGTCGGAGGCAGTCGAGCGTGTTAGATAGCTCACGACAATTTTCGTCTCTGACATTTCCTTCACATTTTTTTAATTAAATTGAATGACGAGACGAGCAAGTCGCTTGTTTGATGGTGAGCGCTACGCCTGCCCATAAACAGTAGCAACACCACCCAGAACTTTGAATTATAAATTACTGCATGGCACTGAACTGCGCGCGTCACCCCGAGACATATGATGTTAAGTCTCATAATACCCAGTAATTTCACCGGCTTCAATGTCCTTCAAACCGAAACAATGTGGGTCAGATTAGTGTGGGTGGACTTTTTTATAGCAATGGCTGGCAAAAGAGCAAATGGGTCTCCAGATGGTAAGCGATTTCTACCGACCTTGATCGCCCAACAATAACTTATGAATTATGGACGTGTTGCCGACCTTAAACAAAGAGGTAATTGGGAGGGAGAGGTGAGATATGGGCATCCGGATATCTCACTCACCGTAGAAAATGCGTGAGCAAGCTGCTACTTCACGTTGGGTTTCTGTGAGACAGTGGCAATAATGCGGTCGAACCGACCCACTCATGTACACAAAACTGTTTATAGCTTTGCTCATTCATTTCTAAAAACGCTATTAATATAATAATGTAATTAATATTAGAATAAACATCGTATTTTAATAACTAATACGAGTCACAATGTATTACAGAAATCGTTTGCAATCGATCGGAAGATAATGACATTTTATATGCTTCCAATGTCCCACCTGCTCTTCGTTGTAAGGAGCCAATGCGAATGTATTTCAGTGAAAAGAAAGTGCCTTATTGAGAAATCTTGATACAGTTTGCATCTTGTTTTTACGACAACCCTTTATGCTGTAGACAAAACTGTCTAGAGCATGGCTGACAAAGCAAACTTTTGTTAGTGGTTATATAGATACGTAGATTAATTATCGTGGGTTGTCTCATTCACTGAGTATTTGGTGTAGCGTTGGTAAGAAGCAATGGCAACAATATTTATAATTATAATATGATCGATTGATTCTTCTGAAGCCCTCGTATACATCAAACAACAAATAATAATAATAAAAAATGGCTAGTTGCGGCTGTGACCGGTAAGTGACCATGACTCAGGATAATGTTGCAGTGTGGTGCAGACAACAACACAATGCTGATTTTCAGTAGTCACCTTAACGTGACGTATCTACGGGCGTCAAACCAGCTTGCAACACTAATATACTCATAAAATAATAATGTAATATGTGTGAGATAAAAAATAAAGCTGTCAATTACGCGCATTTACATGAAATGTTATGCATGTAATTTAAATGTTATTTTATGTAAACAAATTTACGCAAATAATTTCTCTGAGTAGTCTTTATATATGTTAATAAATAAATTTCTATGGAACCCACTCATATAGAAAAATGGAACTGAAATCAAGAAATGAAGGTATAAAAGACGAAAACTTCAATATTTATGCACCGGTTTGATGAGCGTTCCACTGTTCCTTCCACCTGCCCTTATTCCGCGTGCAGTGAGGTCGGCGCAACATGCTTTTTAACACATGTTACAGAAATATTTGGTTTATTAGCTTTCACTAAATATAAAATAAAACTGCGACAACAAAGACTTAAATTTGTTTCTTTATTTTTAATTGATGTTATTTTTTGTTGAAAGCTTTTAATATTTAGTAACCAGGATGAATACACTTTCTAAAAACTTACCGGTGTCCTTATGGAATTAAACACGATTAAAACGTATGAATCTAGAATATGTTCCAGCTCGTAGGATTTCTCAAGTTAGACAGAATGACAATACAGTTATCGTAGCAAGCTGTTTGAAGTTCTAACAACTTCTATAAAAGAGAAGTCCTCAAAAATATCCATAAAAAGAACTACATAAGAAACGAACAGTAAAAAGAATTAAAGAATAATGTCTAACCAGAAATTCAATCAAAACACAAGCACAGTCTTCTTTTACCAAAATTTCGGCTGAGAATAAATCACCTTCTGAAAAAGGCTGTCATGGGAGCCAGTGAGTCAAAGATTTAGTCCTTTGTATTTAATCAAAAGCAAAACAGGATTAAACTACTGTGAAATATTATGAAAAGTTGCGTCATGTAGAAAGGTCTTTATCCTTGCGGGCCATTTTTGATTGTGCAATTGCTCTCATTAATTCAAATATGCCATTTCCTTCCTATAAATAGAATTTAATTTACGTATTCTTGTATAAAATGGAACTTGTGACGTCAAGGTTTTTATTTCTTGTAAAATATAAAACCCAAAATGATTTTTTAACTTTCGGACAAGTACGTTACGAACATGACAAATTGTTTCATTGAAATACGCTAAACTTTCATTTGCTTCAATGGTAAGAGATACTGTAAGTCTAGTGACGTGTAGATATAAGAAGACTGGTTTTTCCGTGACATAATCGGCTTTATTATATGAATCAGATGGAGTCGGACCTCCCCTATTATTCCTAATTATCAACTGCTTAATCACGTCAAGTTGCGGTACCAATTTTGTAGTTATAAGGTACACAAGCTCACCGATGATAACCAATGTCATCGATGCTGAACCAAAAAGTAGGTTTTCACGAGGCGAGTCAAGTGACAGCGAAACGAATTCGTCTATTTTGTATACAATTGCATGGATACTGTCGCGCGCCTTCATCTCCTGTCTCGCATCTCGCATACCTCATAACCAGACTGGTGTCATCGGCGAAGAGCATGGTGGACGATTGAAAACGAGACGACGACAAATGTTCTTGAGTTCAGACAAATGTGCATCCTCGATTGCCCCGAAGTAAAGCCAAAATACTTATAATCAATGTTTTCTTCAATTGTATACTACACAAAATGTATGTTTTTAAAACAGTAGCGGGCGGTAAACAATGCAATACGTCGTCTGATTGTAAGCGATTTTCATAAGAATCACAGATGAGTTACCTAACTTAAAGAGAAAGGATAGTTGAGGGATTGGGAAGAGTAAGGAAGAAGCAAATCACTTGCTCGCAGTGGTAAGCGCCACGCATGTCCATAAACAGAAGCAACACCACACAGAGTTTTGAATTACAAAGTACTGGATAGCACTGGACTGTGCTCGTTATTCCGAGACATAGGATTTAAGCCTCTTAATGCTCATTAATTTCACTGGCTTCATTGTACTTGCACTGCTGCTTGTTAGCAGAAATATATAAAGATGTGGTACCTACACAGATGTACGAAGGAAATTCTACCATCAATACTGTGTTTTTGTTATACATATAAAGTGGAACTAGCGGTTTTTGTGGTTTATCTCCAACATTCAATGCACCTACATATTTATATACATTCGAATATGGAACAATGCTAAAGCACAGGATTTTTCAACATTGTATGATGGAAATATTGTTCTATTTTAAACTAATGATTTCCTTACCTTATTAGCATTATCAAGGGTACCTATGCCTAAACCCGACTAAAAGGGGAAATCAGACACGATAGGTATACGGTATTGAAGTAGGTTCAAAAATACATTTACATGAAATTATGTAATACCATGAGCGATGGCGGTAGTATTTTAACATAGCAGAAGGCAAACGAGCAAATGGGTCACCTAATAGCAACAAGTAATACGAATATCAAATGAATATCACCAATATTTGAAGCATCATGGGTGATTTGCTGACTGAATTGGCAGTGGTGGTAAAATTTAGGTCTTTGGCAATGTTGTTGACTTGGCATTTTTTTATATTTTAATCATAAAGTTACGTTACCCAAAGTCTATTGCAAAAATAATTCTATAAATCCGTCCAAGAATACATAAGTTAGGAGCCATACAAATCTTATGGACGGGGTATTTGGCAATTGACAGACATGCAAACTATGACGTCATCGTGCAAAATGGCCATTACGGTGCACGCGTGCGACCGAGATAGTGAGATGTCCCCAACCTGCGCCAAGATTTGCGTATAAAATAATGTATGAAATTCAACATAGGAAACTACTACTTCACTCACACCAACAGCATGTTGCCATGTTACATCGGTTTTCCATGAAACAGAGCATGAGGTCTATATCCTTGCTGATAGTGCAACCAATGATGTTCTTTATCTCTCTGGGCACAAAGCCCACGATGTTTCACAAATTTCATTGCGAACAATCCAGGTATGTTTTTCGGATTAAAAGTGGCAAGCGGGCCACTTTCACCGTCGAAGAACTTTGCCACTGTACTCTGCTGTTTATTTCAAATTCATTAGCCTTATCTGGATTAGTCCCACAGTCAGGATTAACTATGGGACACAAATACTAGCAATGGCCCAGGAGTATAGCCATGAGAAACAGAATTAAAAAAACAATAATTACATAACAACAAAACAATGTAAATCACATCCTACGCAAAGCGTGACATAATTTTTCAAGCTCAATATCAAGAACAGAGACACCGGCTGTATATTTTAACATTAACCGTGACGAGAGCGGCGTGTCTACTATTTGCATTTACCATTACCTATAACCGATCATTTCCTACTATGATTTAATGATAGACGACTATGGATCACGTGGCTTTTTGCGCAGCAGGTGGCAGGTATTAGGCTTTTATTACATACCTACACGTTTAGATTCCGTTGTCTTAAGCAAGTTACGTTTGCTAGGTTTCTGTGCGTGAAGTGTAATGCATATTAGCGTCCGTAGTGCAAGATTTTGCGAATTATTCGATAGCTGTCACGTCATCTTTATTTAAGAAAATATACAGATGCGTATAGCGCCCCTCGCGGATGGCATGGGAAACGAGGTATTCTTAGCATAATATCACTAAATTGGGTAGTAACACATCTACAGCGAGGCTCTGCCATTTATTTGTGAGTGCTACTTATTATATTTGAAAGTTATCTCATCCGCAGATAAAAACTCTTCACTATTTCTGGTATTATCTTGGTATATATCAGGTCACTTGAACATTTGCCGGCCTGAAGAAGGAATATTTAAAAACTAAGAAAAGAAATCAAATAGATTTTCTAAGCACCATTCTACAATTGCAATAAAGCTATTAAATAACTTTACAACATTTATAACAACGCTGGATTAATTACCACTGCAACTTGTAGACTACAAGGTCTTTCAGTACATAGAAATACTGCATATGTGTACTTCTATATGGTGCTATGTGCGTATTAGAATTCACTTCCTTGCTAAACCTGTACATTAACAGTGTTTTGGCATTCCGTGATACTTCTCCAGCTCAAAAATACATCGCGAAGGCCTCGTTCCAGAAGTCCCATTTATAAAACTGGTTACCTCATGGCTGGAATAATTACTTTTTGCCCGAATGCATGCAATAAGAAGAGTCTAAACTTATTTGTATATACTACGTGTTGCAGGAAGGTGTGATCGTATTTAAGGGTAATAAATACTTGATACTAAGTATACATGTACCAAATCTTATCAAAATACAGACTTACTAAAATGTTCCACCAGTTTCAATCATTCATATAATAAGATCGATAAAATCAATAATATCACTATAACATATGATTTGTATTACAATTATGCGCCTAGTAAAAACTTTATTCATATCAGCTGTTAATCATATAACGTTGTCGAAAGTTGCAACTAAAATATAGATATGTAAGTCATTCGATAAAAAAGGAAATGCTTTATTTATGCTAAGAAGTAATGCAAGCGGATTTGGTAATGGGAGCTGAAAAGCTTTCGAAACGTTGGAACTTGGAACCAAAATTAAAATAATAAACCGCGATAAAATCCGTTTTATTTAAATTTGTACCATTCGCGTAAACGTAAGAAATCATTAAATTATTTTTGTATTCAATAGGATTTTCTTCGGTAATGGTTCGAAATAACTAAATAAAATTTGGCTAAGATTTGATGTCGCAGTTAGAAGAAAATGGGAAACTACTCAACCGATAACAACAGATGCACCGTGATACCGGTTCTGGAATCGGTTATATATGGTTCAGGTAGAATCTTTGTGATAAATTAACAAGTCTTGTAAAAAAATCCCTCTTTTTGTATTACATTAATTGAGCAGAAATATACACAGCAACTTTGCACATACAGATTTAGTTTTGATGTAATGTATCGAAAGGTAGGTACATCTACAATACATCTTGAGTCATGAAAGGGAAAACAAATTATAATATATACTTTAATCATTAAGTGCTTTATAGTTCCATAGAAAACGTATTTAAATAATGAATGTGTTTATAGTATCTATTATAACATTGCATTGAACTTTGGTCTGTGAGTAAGGACTCAGGATATAATCAACGTAAATAACAGTCATTTCCAATAACTGACTCAATGTAATAAAAGGTTTGAGTAATTAAGGTTTAAGACTTCTGAAGAACATTTTATATCTGTATTGTTTATTTCGTGGGTTACTTACGTTCAGGTTTTGGGTTAGATTCCGGGCAATCTTTGTTGATTTTTTTTTTGAAAAGACGCATGATTAACATTATACTTTCGTCCGATACGGTTAGAATATCCCCCTATTTCATCATTCCACTGCATCCCCAAAAATGTAAGCAATGTGCACCCACAGGTGGCTGAATATATACCGTCCAATGTGATAGAGGGCGGGCAGGACTCCATATATAAAGTTCAATTATTTTATTCGACAGTAAAAAAAGAAGAGTTCCGCGCATTTATGATAATGTGAGCAGGTTATGATAAGTTGATATTAGTAAACCGCCCACAAGTTTACAAACAACATTTTTACATAGTGACACATTAATAACGGATTTTATATATAAATATAAACTGCAGACACTATCGTATATCGTATCCATATTAATCGAAACCACTAAAACACTACCGGATTTAATTATTTTAATATGATTCAGTTCGAGGTAGGTAATTAATATATTTAGGGTTCGTTATTCTTTTAGTACATCGCAACATAATTTATTATCATCTGTTAATATATAGTCCTCCTATTCCACTGTCTTTATCCTACTCACAGTAAAGTCGGAGCAACCTGCTTTTTGACACACATTCCAGATAGAATTGGCTTATAGTTTTTACCACCGTCCGCTTGCCTGAAGTCAATCCCTCTGGGGAGAAAACATACCGAGACCCGAAACAAATTTGTTTCGGTGCGGGAATCAAACTCGCGGCCTATTGCCTCATAGCCGGCATATATAAATAAAATAAATAAATAATTACTTTATGCTAATTTTAAACCATGCTGTAACGAATACATAATATATACAACCTGCCAAAGCTATGGAATAAAATAAATAAATTACTGAATTTACCCTCTTTATCTTATCTGAGATCGTAGAAAGATTGAAAACCCTATGTGTCGGGTGAAGAGTGTAATCCAACGCCATGCAGTGCTTCATATTTCAAGGTTCGGTGGTATTTCTCCTGTATATGGGCAGTCGTGGCGCTTATCATGAGTCGAAGGTCTTGCTCGATTCATCAATCCAGATAATAAACATAAGCTACGGAACTCATAGTACGTGCATTCTTTTCACTAATCCCCTTTTTTTCCAAATGACTCATTGGGTTTTAATGCACGACATATAAATAAAAATATGTATTCCACTAATAGTCTTTATTTCTAAAAGTATGTCTGTTAAACTGCTTTAAAATAGACAAATCGATTCTAATTGTAATAAAAATCTGAAATCTAATTAAGCGATATGATACAGATAGAGTGAGACCAAAGAGAGCCACGTTGGAGACAGTTTGTCTCACAGAAAATTACTGTGAAATGGCAGCTTTGTGTTGTATTTCGTAAAAAAATTGAGATAAACGGAGGCCAAAATCGCAACATCCCCATCCCAATACATTTTCTAGAACAATAATGCACGCGTGATTTTTAAGTCCAATAGATTTATTTTTAAGTACACTGAGCTACAGTCAGGTAACCGACTTGTTTCATTGCCAGATATAAGTAAAACCATAGGTAATAGTATATTTAGTATGTTATTACATCGACTATAGTTGTAGCTGTCGGCCACACATTATAACTAAAGGTTAAGGCTGAGCATCATATTACGTAACATCTGTTAATTTTCTTCGTGAGCATCAAGGAATCAATACTTGTTAACATTCACTTAATAACCTTTGAAACGGTGTGAGATGATGGATTGCGAACCTCCAATACAGGTAATAAAGTAGGAATAATAACTATTACCTTCATAATGAGCCTTTTCCACTGCTTATGCTGGCTAAAGTCTTTCCCCAATAACAATTACGGAGGTTGATGGGTGATGGAGGCTGATAGTAAAATACAAATGACCCTATTATTTTTCTTAATCAGCCTCCGTTCCACTGCTAGGCCATTCTCTACAGTAGACCTTTGGACGACTATTTCATCATGCTGGTAAGGGGTGCCTCCATTACTTCGTCGGTTGAAAGAGAGTGCAGTACGTACCGATGATTACATAACTCAAAATAAAACTTCTATCTATTTATCTACCAACAATTGTATGAAAGTGAGAGCAAACGGGCAGATGAACGGGCAAGTCGGCTTTAGAAATATAAATGTAGAGAGAGAGAATTAAGACCCAAGCTCTTACTCTCTAACTTTGGTCCAACGACCAATTGAACGATCAATTGATTATCATCAACCCATTAGGAGAAACAATGTCTAGACAATCATCGAGTCCACATCCCACATGCCAGATCTAGATATTTCAACATTTTGTTAGACTTGATTATTATTATAATACTTATTAAGATCATATAAGAGTGATCTTAAAGAAATCATTATAATATTTTATCGCCACACTTGTTGTGTTATATTACTACCATATTTACAAGTCAAAGCCATTGTGAGTATGAACAATCTCAAACTAAGCAACTCTTACGCCATAAGCATGAGAAGATCCAACGTTGTGTGAGTTATAAACAAAACGACAATTAATATTTCAACTAAACCATAAATTATAAGAACACACTCAGGAAACGGACACTAATGATCATTTGATTTAGCTGCCTGCTGCAACTTTATAATGGAATTTCAGCATTAGGAATGTGACATTTTAGTTCAGGGTCGTTTAATGATGTATAAATGGAAGTAAGCAATGAAATTTTTTAGTTGAACGTCAAAAATTTTGACCTTCTCCAAGATTAAATCAAGGCTCGATTTTTTTGTTCCTTCGAATGAAAAGGCAGGTCGTCTTAAGTAATAGTAAGTGCTATTCCTGACTATAAATAGAGCAACACCACTTAGAATGTTTAGTTACAATCATCTTCATGGCACTGTCCTGTGCCCATCAAACGAGATATGAGTTTTAGGTGCAATGTCCATTAATTGAAATTTTTTGGCAGATATATTGACAGAAATAGAAAAGGGGTATAAGGGGCGAGCCTATCGTCAAACCGGCCACAATTCTAGACTCAGGACTGATACTAGGTGTTTCGTCATAGAAAAACTGAATATCACTTTTACTCGACCCGGGGATAGAACCCGGGCCTTCAGTACAGCAGTCGTACCGCCTTTGCAATATAACTGCGCCACCGAGGCAGTCGAATGAAAATAGTATCAAATAGTATAAATTTATACAACGTTAATTTAAAATGTATTACGTAATAATAACTATGGCCATTGACGGAGAGGAAATTGCGCCGCCACATAAGTCAAACAAAACATTTAGTCAGATAACCCAATTCCTAAAAGCCGGTAGAGTTCCGTACACAGTGGATGACACGTGAGCAAATGTTTCAACTGCTAATCCTCTCTTCCTGGGCAGGATGACTTGATGATGCGGTCAGCTATGCGTCATCAGTCAACCTTCTACAGATACTCTAGGCGATGAGGATCAAGTGACTAGCGGTCGCTTTTAGCATACTGTTTACAACATAAATACATACGCACACTCACACCTGTAATCCCTGAAATGGTAGGCAGAGGTGTAAGCCGTACACCTGCATTTCCCCGTGCTTATTTTCGTTCCATGTGGATAGGGGCGAGCCTAGCACCACACCGGGCATAAATTTTAGACTCCGGGCTGGTACTGGGCATTCCGTGATAGAAAAATGAATTTTTTGACCCGGGGATTGAATCGGAGACCTCAGCACAACAGTTGTACTGCATACGCAATACAACTGCACCACCGAAGCAGTCACTTAAACTACTATTTTAAATAAGTAATATATAATACAGCTTTGTCTTACAGCTTCACCCGCATAGTTATGAGACAATCTAGAATAACGTTTTATGTAAATCGGGATAAAAATAAGTAGTTTTTTCATACTAACTTTCCCACTGCCATTATTTCCTTTTAAAATATCATCTTTTTAAGTCCAGCGATTTAGTCTCGGCTTTGATGAATCAGTCAGTCAGAATATTTAATTTTTATGTACCTATAGATTTATAGAGGAATTTTGGTTTAAAAATCGAAGTATCTTTTGTAACCCGAGGCAACTTTTACTAAGATGGGCCATCCGTGAACTTGTGGTCATTAACTCGCTCAAAAGCCGCTATATCTCATCTTTCAGACCAATCTTTGCACCAACCAACTTTCAAAATAGATCATTAAATTATTGAACACTGTCACGAGCACGCCGGCGTGGGAGTCGTTTCGTGTCCATGATTTCAGTCCATTTAATTGCTATCAGAGATAGCCGGTAAGTACTTATTACCTGTCGTCGGTTAGTAATACTGTAATTTGTTAATATCTAATTTATATCATTAATTTGAATAGTGTTAAGATTAAGGGTTAAAGGTATTGTGTCGGAAGGTGGACAGACGACCTGATAAAGGCCGCAGGATGTCGCTGGATGCAGGCCGCTTCCAAAAGGTCGGTCTGGAAATCTTTGGGGGAGGCCTATGTTCAGCAGTGGACGTCTTGTGGCTGATGATGATGATGATGATGATAGTGTCGGAATAGGACTTGATTTGCCGAATTGCGTTACTAGAAAAAATACTGTTAAAATTGTAGGTATATTTAAAAGCAGTCGACTACTTCAGAAAACAACTCTTAGTGAATATAAATCTGTCAATATATAAACATGCTACGTTTTAATTAAAAAAAGCGAAATAAATAAGTCTACCTGGATTGTCGATATATTATAAAAACTCAGGTTCAGTATTCCATAAAATGTCTACCACATTATCTACAATTTTTATCGAAAAATACTGTGGATGTCCTTTATCTTTCGAACTCCTTGCATCCTCATAACTTTCGTCATTCGAATACGAAATTTATATATGAAGTTAATGCATTTTCAATTTGATACTGTACGGATTTCAATACATATTTTCTTGAATACAGCTATGATGATACAGACGTGACAGAAATCGATAAAATAGTAATTTAAGTTACGGTCACTGTATGCACGTAGAGGAACTTACATAATATTGCGTAATTCTAAGGCCCTGTATCAAAATATTCGAATAACATTTGACTACCAATTAACATATAAGACAGCTATTTAATAGTTTTTTTTTATCCAGTCACGGCAAAGTGACTGCACTACACCTGATGGTAAGTACAGTGCAGTCCACAAAAAACCACCGACAAACAATAACTTTTCTTACCAAACAATCCTAATAGAAGTATTCTGTTGCTATTTGAGCGTATGATGTTTTGAAAAATAAGTAACATTTAGTCATTGGTGTGAAACAGGTGCTAAATGTCAAATTTAAAAATTGAATAGAAAATATCACTGATCAAAAAATCTGTTTCTTATATTTATTATCTATTTAATATCAAAAAACTAAAACAAAAGCACAGTAGATGACGTAAGGTACATTATACAAAGTAATATAGAAAAGAAAAATGTTGATTCACATAAGATTATCTCTGGTTAGCATTATTCTCCTTATTAAGTTAATTGTCGAAATTAATTAAAATATCTCAGAGGTTTATACATATTAATGATTAGTCTATCAGGTGTAGATCTACTGTAGGCTATGTCGACTGTGGGAATTTGCCAGAGGCATTGATTGAGTCGTGTTGATATCGTGAGATTGGCGAGCGATTAAACACAATAATAAAAACAGATATATGAATTAAATAATTGTTCATGCATTATAATGATTTGTCGATATATATAGTGATATATGGCTTGCATATGTTCCACTACTGGGCACGGGTTTCCTCTTCTAATGACAGTGGTAAGGCTTTAGTCCATCACACTGCCCTAATGCGGGATGGTAGACTTCACATACCATCCAAATAATATTTTGGGAACGCTCAGGTATGCAGGTGTCCTCCTCACGTTTTCACTAATGGTTAACTCGAGCGATATATAATAGTTCAACGAATACACAAACATCTAAATGTCAGAGGTGTAGGCTCGTCCGTTTCGGCAGTCCGTACCACTCCTCACTCACCAGGCTATCGCCACCAAACTGATGATCAATAAAATCTATACTTATAAAATAACATGTCCTGACTGACTGACTGATTCATCATCGCCAAGCGCAAACTATCAAGTCTACAAGCATGAAATTCGGACTGTATATTCATTTTGTTATGTAAGCACCCACTAAGAAAGGATTTTAGAAAATTCCACCCCAAAGGGGTCAAAATAGGGGATGATAATTTGTATGAAAGTCCGTCATTTTGAAAGTTACATAAACAAAATTTTGTAATTCGGTTATTGACGTAAAACAAATAAATACGTGTTTCAGGAATTTCGTAAATTTTATTTAATAAGGGATGAAAAAGGGGGTTAAAGTAAATGCAAAAGTGAGTTTGTTTGTTACGCTTTCACGACTAAATCACTGAACCGATTTTGATGAATTTATCTACAGAGACAGATGGGATCCTGGAGACGGTTACAGGCTACTTTTATCCCGGAAAATGCTGTTCACGCGGGCGGAGCCGCGAGCAAAAGCTAGTATGTATATGTAATTAAGAACACTTGATGGTCGGTATCGTAACATTTTTCGAAGTAGTTTCGTCTTTTTGAACCCCATCAAAACATAGTCATTTTGTAAGTTTGACACCTTTGTCAGTATATCGTAGCGCCTTAACGAATGGATTTGGATGTATTTTTTATTTTAATGTTGGTGTAATCGAGATGGTTCTTGACTCCGTGGAGCAGTAGCTGAGTAGAAGGCTGTGAGATGTCGCGATTCCCGCAATTCCCACACCGAGACAACAATGAAACATAGATTTTTTACGGATATGGGTGTTTTCTCCCCAGAGGAGTTGACGTCAGGCAGGCGGCCGGTCGTAAAAACTATAAGCAAAATCTTTCTATAAAATGTGTTAAAACGTGTTGCGCTGACCTCGCTGCCATTGGGGAGAAGAACAATGGAACTTGCTGTGTTTGAAGAAAACCTACTCAGCCATTTAGGTAGAACTAATGTCTGGGGTTATAGAATTGGGTTAGATTATTCCATTAATACTTAATATAGAGTAATATATTATACTACATGGTGGGTTACGGTTTCTTGGAAAGGCTTATATAATTCATTCAATCCAACAATTTGCATTGGACCAAAAGGGTACAGTGAAACATCCCCCTTCAAGGGAGGTATTCGCCCTACAGTGGCTTCATAAAAAAATATTCGGAAGTATGGATTTGCGTTTCAAGCTACATTAACAAAGCGGCAATTACGATCCAAGACAAAAGCTTTGTTGTTAGTGCTATTATGTATTCTGTGTCTATAGTGTGTGTGTGTGTGTGTATTCTATATTGTGACGTCACGCAGTGGAGTTAGCCTCGGCCCCACCTAAGCCAATTTGTTTGGCTCAGCGGCAGGATAAAAATTACGTTTGACTGACAGCTACAAAGCTTGGCATTGATAGAGGTTTTTATAGCGTAATCTCATTTATCTAGACTGAGATTTATTTTTTATCCTGACCCGAAATATTTTAATCTTTTATGAATACGGTTTTACGTGGAATGTGGATTAATGTATGGTTGAGGATGTTTCAATCAGATAGTAAGTTACTACTGCATATGTCAAATATTCAAATGTTCAAATATAATGTCTATCATGAGACGTTGTATATTATGATCAGCTAAAGGTATCGTATGTAGGCACGGTTATTTGTTTGTATGTCTGTGTAACATTTCTGCAATAATAACAGTTAGTTTATTTCACCAGCAATGTAATAAACATAACACAAGGTAAAAAGAGTACAACTTACCATTTTTGGTATTATTTTTACTTCCTTCGTACCGATAAAATCGCCCCTTACGATTCGTCTACTTCGTTATTTTTAATATGTATATACGTACCTGATGTTTATTTTGACAAACCTGTCTACAGCGTGTCTTTACCACTCATACATTATTACATTACATTGCTACCACAAACAGTAATTATCATTGAAAATTTACGCGTGACAATATACACCCATAACATAAGCTCACGTTTTATCCATGAAGATGTAGTCAGAGGTACAACTAGTGCTACACCCACGTTTTGTCGAGCTTATTTCCATCCCATGATGTGATAGGCCGCAAGCCATACTGAGAACAATTTATGCATGATAAATCAAACACAAATTGTGATTACCCAACCTGCGATTGAACCCAGGGCCTGACAGTTGTCAACCTTAGTACTCTGCGACTGGACTAATGAGGTGATAAAAAAACTCACATACACGCCTAGTGACCTCAAAAGCATAACACACTTTTTGAGCAGTCGAAGTATAATCTGACACTGTTAATAGAACTAGTGGGGGATCGGAAATGACAAAGAATTTAGTATGTACATGAGATCATGTAATTACGTGTGATAATAAGAGTAAAGTCTATTCCGTGATGATCAATACGGTTTCCGATAAAATTATTGTCATAAGGTTTGCTGAGGAAGCAAATATCTCTTTTAAAACACGTATTTTTATTTTTTATCCGAGCACAGCAAAGTGACCAAAATCATGCTGGTATAAATGCTTCTTCACAATCCGAAGAGAGAACAAGCAAATACAGGGGCCTGCGACAGGACAGGCGAATGATGAAAGAATTTACCTTTAATTTTTAATCCGCCCCAAACTACCAAGACATTTCACGATCATTGGGTGAACTGGATATACACTGGCTGATCCTGAAAGCGATCCATATATTGGGTCATTTTGGCAGATTTAAACACCATGACAATGTGTACTTATGATGGTCGATTTCCGGGCGGATATGAATATCCCATCACCAGCAATTATACCTCTACTACTACCTCTCTTTGGTAAGTTTATCACGTGGTGCTAGTTTGATTGTGCGAATAAGCATACATTTTTATCAGCAGCGCGACTAGGTTGTATCGAAAGTCAGAGCGCAATTTTAAACTGAACAGTTGTAATTGTAATAAAAATAAACAAAAATATTTATTATATAAACGATAAAATAAAACAATTACAATGCAATACGATAAGTTTTACATTTCACCGGACATACCAAACAACTAGTAATTTCAGATATTTTTCGGTAAAACAGATGTATCATAATCCTATTCAAAGTGTACAACTTGCGACCATTGTCCAAAATGTACAATTGAAACAAAGATGCAATAAAAGTCGACAATATGAAAACGAAAGTAAATATCTAGCTTCTGTTATTAAATTGGTGCCATAAAAGAGTCGAAGAAAAAGGTAGCCGAGTAGCAGAGACATAAAACTTTAATACAAAAGAATCCTCTCACTTTCACTATTTCTACAAAATGTTGTGGTACAACAATGTGGCAATAGAGCCGTCGCCGCGTCGGTGCCTTTAATGTCCGCCGCCGTTAATTAGGTGATGGGCACGTAATTACATTATTCATAATTAGGACAGATTTCTTAATGAGTATGGATTAAGCAAGTAGTATCATCAGCGTTCACTAACTTCTAAGTATATTAAAACGCAGTATATAGAACTCAAGGGGTAACGAAAACTAAACTAAAATCAATAAAAAATAGGCAAACAAGCAAGTGCGTCGCCTGATGGTAAGTGGTGCCCATACCAGAAAAATCATAGACGCTCAGAAAACAGGAATAAAGCATGGACGCGTTGCCAACTTTAAACTAAAAATTAGCTTAGAGCTCAAAGAAATAGGATAGCTTAGGGATTGGAAAGGGGAGAGGGCGATTTTGGCTAACGGATATCTCGTTCATTGCACGAAACGCAACACCAAGCTCTCATTTCACATCAGTTGATGTGAGACAATAGAAACAACTCGGGCGAGCCGGCCCATTTATGCCATTTTAAGGTGGAGGACAGTGTTCTAGAATTAAAGAAGTCGTTTATGTATCTGCATCAATGGGAAGTACACCAGTTTAAAATCATTCGTATGAAATTACATGCAAAATTTATATTTCATTGTATTACAATATGGCACATAAGAATTATTTGAGGACAAATAAATCAAAATGCAATGTAATGCAAAAGACCTACGGCTGAGTTTCTTGGTGCTTCTTCTCAGACCGACACAATGGGCATTTACGAAGCACCAGTAGAGTTTCAATTAAATTTACCTATTATTGACGTGTAAAACAGACTTTGTGGCCTTTTTGCAAAATAAACGTTTTGATTTTGAAGAAGATAACAGGTCGAAGAATGAAATCATTTGAATATAATGACTAACCTACTAACATAAATGTTATAAATCAAGTTAGGAAAATGTGTCGAAGCTTTTTGGCAGCCGAATTATTGGAACTATTTAGGCGTAGATTATTATGCAACAATGCAAACACAACAATCGAAAGTTATTGTTTCGTGGAACAAAGAGCTACCTACAGAGTATCGACCTTCCAAAAACAAACGCATAATAGAACAGTTTTTTCGTCCACATTTGTTTTGTTTGGGACATTAAGGACAGTCTGCTAATGACATCAACATTACATTTACAAGATGATTTGCAGTTTTTTTATGTGTCTGCAAAAATAAGACTGCAACATATAAACAGTTAAATCTATATTTTGTTACTTGAGTGTAAGGAATACGATCATCGCTTATGTCATCTAAAATAATTAGATCGTATTTATATTTTTATTAGATAGATCGTTTTCGGATTAGTAAATGTCTTAAGGGTGGAACTAACTTTTAAATTATAATAACCTACGCAATTTATAGACAGTTGCGGGAGAGGCTGCTGATAAATCCGTTGTTGGGACTTTAAGTACATACTTAATAATTAACAACTTGCGGTTTGTTTTGTATGCAAAATGTACATAAAATGAACACAGTTCTACATATTACTCGACTCTACTAGAAACACTACTTACGTCGACCTTGAACGCACTTCTCTCACAAAGACGCAACAAATCTCTATAACTAAATAATATATTACAAAATGAATACTTTTAGGACAATCTATTCGCTTTTGTTTCTACTACATATTAAAATGTTAGATGTAATGGGTAAGTAATACTGATACAAATTTTTGGAAGATAGATTATTACCATAATTAGCAGATACCTTAGAAATATATTATAAACAAAGTTCTTTCTTCAAAAGAATGGGTAATTTAATAGTAGATCAATGTTCCAAAAAAATCGAATATAATATGGATGCATTTAACCGAAAAAAAACAAGAGTCGATTAACATAAAAAGTGAAATCTTATCGATGTTTTAGCATACTTGTATTTTAATAAAATAAGGTTTAACACCAGTCCTTTATTATAAATGACAATGCGGGTTGGCAGACTTCACATACCTACGAAATTATTAAAGAGAACTCTCAGTTGTGCAGATTTTCTCACGATGTTATCTCATGATGTCCTTCACCGTTAATGCTGCTTGCATGTACTATGAATACACACGTAACTTAGAAAAGTCATGAGTTTCATGCTGTAGGGCTGGTTACGAAGCTATCGTTGCTGCAGTTCGTAGCACTCCGCTGCAACTAATTAACAAAACTTTAAAAATGTCTTAAAAAAATAACCGAAAAATCAAAAATAAGAAAAAAAATAAGAACCTCTTCCTTTTTGAATTTATTAAAAACATATTATGATACAAAATATGAATTCGTAGATGCTTCTCATATCTTGTAACACAATCGTATGTAGAGTCTTACATCAAACAACACGCATTACACTGAATTTAAATTTCATGCATATATCATGTTGAGTAGTCTTAATACGTAATGGATTATGCGATCATTTTTACATACATTAGCTAACGTCTGTATCCGCAGGGGTAGGCAGAGGTGTAACTTATATACCCAAGTCAAACTTATGTCCATGATGCAATAAGTATCAGGCCCATTAGTCATTTAAAATTCTAATGTTCCTTTTTTTAATGAAATTACTTATATAGATTTTGATTACCTGATCTGAGAATCGAACCTCGCCGGTTTTACAGCATAAGTGAAGGTACTCTGCAACTAGAATAATGAGGTGTTTTTTTCTTTACTAAAAAAAAATGAAAGTGAAACAGTGTTAGCTTTTAGCACCCCGGTATTTACAAAGGGTCCTAATATAAACCATTGTTACGACATTACGACATAATTTACCTTTTGTTCGAAGGAATCGCGCGACAAAAAGTCGGTCAATGTTTATTACCGCTTTATTAGAGCAAAAACGTTTCTCGGTAGTGTCGTTTTCGCTTTTTAGACGAAAGTCGTGGCAAAGACCGACAAAGTCAAAGGCGTCACTGTAATCTTTACGTATGCAAACAAGTTACATCGACCCCACGTCCGAAACAGCCGCGGACAGTGGAACGCATGTGGATCGTGGAATACAATGTCAACGCGAAATGACCACTTTTTGTGCCGCTATTAGGGCTGGCAATTGCATTTAGAAATTAGCTAATGTTAACAGCTTAGACTCCTTACAGAGAAGGGAGGGAGAAATATAAAAAAACTAAAAACCAAGAAATTTAAATATTAAAATTATTGTTCCAATATTTACTTCTAAGGCAGCCTTCACAACTATATTTCATATAGGTATACTACTATGTTAAGTAATATACAGTAATATACGTCACTACATAATTAAGATAACTGAAGGTCATTCCTGATACCATAAACAATGAATAGAATAATGTTTTTTTTTAATATTTTTTTCACGCGATTTAGCTATTTATTAAGCCCGGTTTGCCAACCCTAGCTCAACTTATCTTATTTTTTCCATTGTGTCAATAAATAACCGATTTCACAATGGATTTTAAGTTTGTCATTTGCGAGATAAATATTGTGATTTTGGGCGATTCCTCAGCAATCCTGTATCCTTAACGTATTATTGGTTTTCATGGACAATACTTTAGTTTCTCTGTGATGAATTGCTAATGTGGTAGAGTCGCGCTGTTTTGTGTACAGATTTTGTTTGCAGGTCAACTGAATTTATTTTTTCCTAATTCAGATTGTCAGCTCGAAAAAACTACAAGCCAATTATTTTCGTATCATAAGTCAAAAGTATTTTGCATCGACCCCACTGCCAGTGGGATAAAGGTTAGTAGAAAAAGAAAAAACTCCACTAGAGGTAGATAATATCGAATAATAACATCTACAAAATCATATTACCTAAAAAATGTAGAGTTATCGAAACCTCCTTTTTAAGTCGGTTAAATATTGGCCCAAAATTCCTTTTTCTCTTTTCCAATTCAGATTACTTTGCTTAGGTCTGCAGCAAAGACCCATAAGCCTAAATACCTATGGTTGTCTTAAAGTCAATAACGCTACCGCTCCGGTATTTGTATTACGCAGTGGTCGCCACTTGCCATCAAGTGATCCATTGCTTTTTGTTGGCCTCATGCTATAATCTCATAAATATATATGTATGCTCATAAATCGTTTATTTGGTACATTTGTGATCGCATCACGACTACGGAAATTTCACGATGGCCTTCATCCTGATAGGCCGTGAGGAAAATCAAAAACAATGTACACTTCCTAAAGAGGCCGTAATTAACAATAAGCATACATAAACATGTTTGTAAGTTTCCATATTATGAATATATCACTTATAAACTGTGTTGTTTAAGTACTGCTTACGTTAAACATGCTTTTTACTTTCTCTATCAACTCCATTTATAAAGTTGCTACAAAGAAACAAAACAGTATATAACTAATGACTGTTTGAATAACGTTTTTGTGTAATAGAGTGCTGATCGGGGTCGACGCAACATGCTACAGAAAGTTAGGCACATGTTACAGATATACTTGGCTTGTAGGAAAACACACAGATCCAAAACAATTATTTGTGGATCATACCAACATTTGTCTCAGTGTGGGAATCGAACCCGTGCCCCCCTCGTTTCACAGCCGGCTACTCACCCACTGCGCCACGGAGGCTGTCAAAATTACAATACTTTTAAAAAATACTTTAAGACCATGCTAACGAGTACCCATAGAAAATTATGCCTATTTATTTCAATAGAATTCCTAATATCATTGTTATCATACAAAATGGTAGTTATTCTTTATTTTTACGGAAACACCGTCGACCTTGGTGGGGGCATTGCCGCATACATTTTACATTCAACTCGTGTGTTTTTCTCAATTTCAGAATACTTTTATCGCGTTTTATTGTATTTTTTTTGCTTTTGCTTAATATATCATATTAATGTAAGCAACATTCATTTCCGAATTGCACTAGCTCGCATTGCATGCAATTTTGATAGCAAATGTGTTTTTAATAAAGCTCATTTTACACGGTTGTACCTGCTTACAGTTCCTTGATCCAACCCTCCTGCGATCCATACGTGAAGCCAATCATCCCACATTAAGCCAGCGTGGTGGATTTAGGCGGAGTAATTTCTTCACATTAATAAAGGAGAAATTATTAGTGGAAATCATTCTCATTAGTGGAAATTTGTAGTCTCTGCCTACCCCTATGGGAAACAGGCGTGAGTTTATATATTTATGTATATGTGAGATAATGTAATATGGTAGCGTACTATAGCTGAGAAATGTAAATACGCAGTTTAATACTCAGGTCCGGCAAACACAATATGTGTTTGAATTTTCGATCTCTAAAATCACGCATGAATTAATTGCCCGGTAAATGGTGTCCGGGATTGCGCTATCACAATGCAGGGCCTATGTTCGGCCTCTATAACATCATGGAATGAAAATAAGCTCTGCGAACGTGGTTGCACTAGTTGCATCTGTGCCCTACTCCTTCGGGAATAAAACGTGACTTTTTTTTGGAAAAACTTAAGCGAGATCGATTTCAGTCTTAGATAGATGCAATGTTATAGAATTTGAAAATAATTTAACGAAATAAGAAATTACTAGTGACACGTCATTCAGTTGCCGGTCGACATGGTCATTTCACTTTTCATTACATGGCTTTCATGTGCTTTCTCTTTTACACTATTGTTTATTGTTTTCGCTATATGTATATTATGTTCGATGAGCACGCATCTGTCGATATTGTTTAGATTTTTCCAATTGTTAAAATTCGTTCATAAAATATAGAAAAAGGACTAAGGCCGGCTGGCATTGCAATCATATTTAACCGCTAAACATGTTGTCAACTTTTCTTACGATTTGACGTTTCTAAAACATGTTGAGTGGTTAAATACCATTTAAGGATCGTTATGCCAGACGGCCTAAATCCAGTTACTTTGCATATTCACTACGTCCAAAATCACATCTAAGTGTAGTTCGCTCGTTTTTTGGACTGCACTACGCTTACTATCAGTTTGCCGCCCCGACCAACCATCAAGTCATGTCGCAAGCCCTCCGGAGAGCCAGATTTACACTGGCTGATCCTGGCAAGCGATCCACACGAGGCGTGTGGGTCACTATGGCATGTTTTATCACCATGTGTAAGGTGGTCGCTTTCCGGGCGGATATAAATATTCTACCATCAGCAAACTTAACACAATTCATCAATTTAAAGTTCCGAAATTGACATCAGTCATTTTGCAGACCAACAAAGCACCGAAGCATTTCTCACACAAAATTGACATGATAATAACAATTATTTGCACTATTACAGTGAATACATACTCGTTAAGTTCCAAATTATAGCGGAACCAATCAGTATGCGACCTTTAATCATGCAACCAGCGAACAATGGGTTCTTTTTGATAGCACCGTTCACTTGTGCATAGATTTTTAGTGAACACCGTGTCCTCGGTAACATCCGCCTCCTGTGCTGAATCTCCTGCCATACAAATGATTTCTATCTTCCACGATAATTCAATTTAAATGATAGAACATTAATATATAAATCAACAGTTTCAAGTACATTAGAAAATGGACTCTACGACAATTTTAAGTAAAAATATAGTGACCTAACTACATACATATGTGCATATCTGTTATTATTAACCGACATAAAAAGGAGAAGATTTATACGACGCGTCTATATTTTTTATATATATTTTTTTTATTTTACACGCTTGGATGTTTCATAGAAAGCAACATAAAGTAGCGGCTTGTTGTTGCGTTTCGTACGGTGACTGAAATATACGGAGACCCAAATCCTCCTCCGCTTCCCAATCCCTCAATTATCTATTTCCTTATGATCTGTAATGCGTACATGATTCTTCTGGTAAATTATAGTTTCCTTTTCTGTTAAATCTTATGTCGTACGAGAAACTGTCTCCTTCTAAACAACGATATTTTTTTATTTTTGTACACCACCCTCCCTCCGGTTTCATAACCGAAGTATACCGGCACAATAAAGCGCTAAATTATTTGGTTTTAACTGTAGGCACGCCACACTGTCTGCTGCCATAATAGCTGTCTAAGGTCAGAAGCTAGGTTAATAAAAAACGACGGATGTAGAAAAACAACGATGCGCGTATTACCTTATATGCAGTTTTTTCTTTACCTTGAAACAACTTGAGGGCCTCTATAATGTAAATTTTCGCTGACATTCGCCGGTTGAACTAGGTAAAAAAGCGGTTTTGAGATTATATTTTTATGATATATTTATCGGTGATGACCTAGCGCCTAGCGGGGAGTGGTACGGTAATCGAGATGGAGGTCGCGGGTTCGAAACCAGCCTCAGAGTACATACTGTCTTATCGAAGATACGTATATTTTTGGTTAATTAAAGCTTAATGTCAGTTTCGGAAATTATCTGTTTGAAGCAGGCATTGTATAATCGACTTTGCAAAGTTCACTGCTTTCTTGAGGCATACTCGATATTTTGGGACGCAAATGACTGTAGGGATAGTTATGAGTTTGAAATAAGTAAAAATTTATTTTAATAAAGACGAAAACGTTGTGTATTAAATCTATACTAATATAATAAAGCTGTAGAGTTTGATTGTTTGTTTGTTTGTTTGAACGCGCTAATCTCAGGAACTACTGGTTCGAATTGAAAAATTATTTTTGTGTTGGATAGTCCATTTATCGAGGAAGGCTTTAGGATATATAACATTACGCTGCGACCATTAGAAGCGAAGCATCAGTGAAAAATGTTGCAAAAACGGGGAAAATTATTCATATTTGAAGGCTTCCGTTGCTAAGCTACCAAAATAATATTATTTGAAGGCTTCCGTTGTCAGATCAAAATCAAATCTATACTAATATTATAAAGCTGTAGAGTTTGATTGTTTGTTTGTTTATTTAATCACGTGGGCGGAGCCGCGAGCAAAAGCTAGTTCAAGATATATATTTAACAATTGAAGCATTATTTACAATATTTTATAACCAGCTTTTGATCGCAGCTTCGCCGGCGTAAAAGTATTTTCCGTTTTTTTAAAAGAACACTAAATCTGTCACACGGGTACATAATACCAATATAAAAATAATCTAGGTTATGATTAGTTTCATCCAAATCCATCCTACCGTTACTGACTAATTAATTAACAAACATCCCAATTTACAAACTCACAAACATCCAAACTTACACTAACCATTTTTTTAGCATTGGCTGAGAAATGCGCAAATGGGTCATCTGTTGATAAATGATTTCCACCGCCCATGTACGCCCACAATACCAGAAGAACCAAGAGCGCATTTCCGACCTTAAAGGAAAGGGATAATTTTTTATTATTTTATTATGCACCTGCTTCAGTTATGATCTCCACCATTCTAAGGTGGACTAGGAAAAATGCCTAAGGCATTAAGTCCGCCTGTATACCATGTGTACAAAGTTTAATAAATAAATAATTAAGAGATTGGGAAGGGGAGGGGAATTTGGGCCTCCGGATATCTCACTCACCGCAAAAAACGCAGTAACAAGCTGCTACTTCACGTTGGTTTTTATGAAATGCGATTGCGCTTAAACTCTACTCATTTAAAAGTCAGTTATAAGAAGTAGTTAGTAAGCATTATTTCGTCAGCGATGTATGAACAGTAATTTTGATACTACTATTGTCTTTGTTCTACCTCTAATAAATGATGTAAGATCTAGCAAAAAACACACTTCGTCTGAGGCCAGGCGGACGTAATTTTGTGATTTGTGAGCTAGGTTTTTTTCAGTTGCATGTACTGCATTCGGTTTCTCATACAATAATATGTTTGAGATCAGAAGGCACAGTATAATTTTTGATATATTTTAAAACGATGATAGTTTCCACTCTTTACTCTTCATGCATAGTAGCAGTAGCCACTAATGCGAACTATGATGAATTAAATTTATAGTATGACTAGCTTTTGCTCGCGGCTCCGCCCACGTGATCAAACAAACAAACAATCAAACTCTACAGCTTTATAATATTAGTATAGATTTGGGTAGCTTAGCAACGGAAGCCTTCAAATAATATTATTCGGGTAGCTTAGCAACGGAAGCCTTCAAATATGAATAATTTTCCCCGTTTTTGCAACATTTTTCACTGATGCTTCGCTTCTAATGGTCGCAGCATAATGTTATATATCCTAAAGCCTTCCTCGATAAATGGACTATCCAACACAAAAAGAATTTTTCAATTCGAACCAGTAGTTCCTGAGATTAGCCCGTTCAAACAAACAAACAAACAAACAAACAAACAATCAAACTCTACAGCTTTATTATTATTAGTATAGATTAATTTTATATCATATTAGTCGAAAACGAAAGTAGTTTTGGAGCGATTCTTTCCTTTTTACAGTACGAATTACTAAATAGTTTGAGACTTCGTGAATAGTAATTTTATATGAATTCGATAACTGTGACCGTATTTGTAACTCGACACAAACAAAGGACAAGTTTGAAAATTAACTGACCAAACTGAACTTTAGTTTTAAAATACATTCCAGTACGACGGGGACACAGAAAAGTATCACAGTTATGCTGATCGCTGGTGCTGCGGAATTGCTGACTGGTTTTTACGAGTAGAGCAACGCTTTCAGCGATACTCCCATTAAAACCCGACTTACAACTGTGACTTAGAAAATTTCATACGTCTACCTTGGGACTTCAGGTTCATAGCACGATTGGATTCAAACGTGTCAGCTGATACAGGACTTCCAATATATTCAAATGTATGGTAATATAAAAAAAAATGGGATAAGTAAGGTCAGTTACGACTTGATAATGTCGGATTAATTCTATTATTATGTCGGACCCTTTATCTGTTTCGTATGTAAGTTGGTATGTAAGGTTTTCAATTCGATGCGTATAATTATTTTTTCCTTTTTTATGTATGTACATCGGTATCTCCCCCAATTGTGGATCGATATTGTCGGAATAAATCATTCGATAGAATTTAGCTGCAATGTGTTCCCATGTAAATTTAGTTAAGACCTGATGATGGAGTACAGAGTAAGAATAATAAAATCTTCACTCGTCACAATTGTGTTGAGATTTATATACCATAGCTATACCTAACATTGAAAATAAAAAAATGAATTTTTTTTACAAAATTAAAAAGCCACTTCAAAAACATATCAGTAAAAAGTAAAAAATGATAATTTGCATAAGTCTCTTTGGAGTCGGTGCCTGTGTCGCTGCCGATTAACTAAACACTGCACCAACTCCAAAGAGATCTATAGAATTGTTATTTTTGACCTACAGTGTTGTTAATATGAAGCTAGTTTTTACCTTTTGTTGTAAATAACTTAATTAAAATGACCTTACACAGTAAAAACTAAATTCACGTAATTAAGCGGTAGTTAATTTGTTAAAATACTCGTTAAGGTATAATATTGCTGTAGATTTTTAGATAAGCACAATTTAGCACTGAAATAACATGAAATTGTAGTATGAGGATTATTCTATGTTGAATAAAGAATGTTTTGTTACTTATTAAGATCGACGAAGCAATTTTTAAAGTGTTGAATTATTTAAAATATACAACTACGATATCAAATATATGATAATGTTGGAATTGTCAACTTTTCAATTGGATATATTACGATAGATTAAGCTTTAGGCATTGCTGATGGGAGATACCTGGAACATATCTGTACCCGACTAGATAGCTACCAATGTACACATGGTGAAAATCCCATAGCTCCTTCCAAAGGTGTGGTCATATTTATGCAAGGTATACAGGACGATACAAACATTCCATCTCCCCTAGTACCAAATCCGATTGCATTGCAAGGACATAAATAAATTATTTTCTTTTTCTCTTGAATGAGTAGTATAATGATATCGACTTGCAATTTTGGACAACACTAAATGATAAACAGCTGAGATTTTGTCCCTCTCTGGCATTATTCTCGATAACGAACTTCACTTAATTTTTAGGGATGTGAACGATTTTATCGATCATAATGAACAAGTGAATAAAATTATAAGACCCGGTAAATACATACTTAAACAATAAAACTCACTGACAGGTGTATGACCCCCAAATTTGACCACCTTTCTGTAACACGTTGTATACAGTAACTTCAGGCCGGCATAATTCTGTCGACACTATATTTTGAATGCATTAAGAGCACTTACATCAAGAGCATGAACTTTGCCATGTCAGAATAAAAAAATGCTTGTGTTTCCCGAGGAGGAGTGTTATCAGGTGCTTGGCTGTCGGTCATAACTAATTGAAACAAACTTGAGTCAAATACTTCTTCCAGATTAAGATAAGGGAAGGGAGAAGATAAAGGAATTTAATAAATTTGTTGAAAATCAGTTCCATTAAAAAGCTATTCACCACGATTTACAAAAATTTAAACATTACTTTCGTAACCACTCAAAGATGCATCATAATAAAATAACAAACTAACCAGTTTATTCTGAAGTCTTTCAAATTAACATACATTTAAATGTTTGACCAACAATAAAATATTCTTTTCATTCATCTTGATAGAATAATTTACATCCGTCGACCCATGAATTATTAGACAAAATAAAAACTATTGTTTTAGTTTTTAACCTTTAGAAGAAACTTCGCAGGGACTTCAATTATATTTTCAAAAACGTTAGACTTTACCTTATAATAATAAAGTCGAATACCAAACAAAGATTTTACGTCGTTTAATATCTTTTGGATGCAAACACTGATGTCGAAGTTAGGACCTTGGCTGAATTAGGACGTGAGTTTCCTCACAGGGCCTTAGAACAGATGGTGTGGCGAAATGTTTAACATGCTAAAACATTGTTGCTAGGCAACGGAGAATATTAAACAGTGTTCGGAGGTGTGACCTGCTAGCTTTACCGGTATTTTTTTAGGTAGGATTCTCCGAATGATAGCAATCTTTGTTGAGACGACGGTGTCGATCGAAATAATAAATTATTGAAAAATCTGTTTTTATTTGCATTCTGTAAACTAAATATTAAGGATTAAAAATGCATATTTCATTATTATAACTTTTATGATTGACTTTTCACAACAACCGTTGTTGCCTGAACATTGTTTATACTTAGGCTCGCCCCCTATCACTCATGCAACGGAAACAAGCTTGAAGAAACATGGATGCACTAGTATCACTTCTGCCTATCTCTGCGAGATTAAAACCGGTTACTTTTAAGCCAAAATGTGGTCTTAAGTCAGTTTCAAAACATTTCCTAAGTGTCGAAGGCTATTTGCTACATTAGGTATTCAGTAAATTATAATTTTAGAGGGTTCTACAACCACACCTAGATTCCGGAAGTTCTAGACACTAGGTTTAATAAAGCCAAGTCTATAATTCAAATTATACTGCAGACGACTGTTTATGCTTTCTTAATTAATTTACTACAGTAAAAAATACTAACAAAATTGTTTTTGCGGAAGAGGCTGCTAATGATATATATTTTATATGCAAAATACAAGAATTCAGACATAATATAATTATTCAACAGTACTAAAAATACTAAACTAAATATAGATCGCAGTTCACTCACGCTGTATTTGCAATTTTATTTAAAACATTATTTCTAGACAGTTTGTTCAAGCCATATTACTTTTTTATTCTCGACATTATACATTTTATAGACGTAAATGCATACAAACACGCTGTGACAAGTTAATTATTTTCCAGTTACGTGTAATTATGAATAAAACAAATCGTTAACTATCAGCTTCTCTTCAAGCCCACAAGCTTACTCAAACGTCAGGTAACAAGTTATTATTAAATAACTGACATAAAGTTAACGTAGGTTCTTTCTTTCTATATCCTTGTATTACTGTACCTGCATCGATCATACACCTGTCCTGTCGCAGGCCCCTCGATTTGCTTCTTCCCTCTCCGAATAGGGAAGAAGCATTTATACAGGCCATCATGACTCTGGTAGCCACCGATAAACTCATTGTTCGACGGTGGTCGCTGGTTTTTTGGACTGCACTACGCTTACCATCAAGTATAGTGCAGTCACTTTGACATGCTCGGATAAAAAAAAGCTACATATTGTAAGGATGTCGTTTAATGAAAGACGCGCACTAAGTGGTATCGCCGTGTTGTAACTAGTTTTGCCAACAGCATTAATGAGGCCGACCAGGGATGATATCACTGTTTAGGAATACTGACGTAACCATAGTATCATCATCATCATCAGCCACAGGACGTCCACTGCTGAACATAGGCCTCCCCCAAAGATTTCCAGACCGACCTGTTGGAAGCGGCCTGCATCCAGCGACTTCCTGCCACCTTTATTAGGTCGTCTGTCCACCTTGTAGACGGACGTCCAACGCTGCGCTTGCCAGTACGTGGCCTCCATTCCATAACCTTCCTGCCCCATCGATTATCGATTCTGCGAGCTATGTGGCCTGTCCACTACCACTTGAGCTTGCTAATCCGTTGGGCTATGTCGGTGACTTTCGTTCTTCTACGGATCACCTCCCAACCACAGTATATTTTACACAAATTCCGTAGTGAAAGAAGAAGACCAATTGGTTCCTGTTTCCTCGCCCAGGTGATATAATCTAAGCGTAAAAAGTGGAACAATCCTTTGTGACGTTTAGTTAAATATAACCCCCACTTTAAATCCCTGTTCTTTTTTTGAGGTCGGTTAAGTACCCATGATTTCTTTTGTTGTTGTTCAGAGGCGACGTTGACGTCAGGTGATCTGCCAGTGATCATAATATAAGAAAGATTGTTACTTTGCGACTTTAGTTATTTTATTATCGGTTGAAGAATTGAAGCATAATTGGTAAAACAAAAGATATCAGACTTTTATATGTACACTTTTTGTGGCCAGCTCGTAACCGCCAATAACGCTTAGGTTTTTTTCTTAGAGACTCTTGAGACTTTTGAATTTAGAATATGTCTAGAAGATGAATAGCTAAGATGTCGGACCTCTTTCATGGCTAATCACATTTTCAATCTCGAAAAAAAATACGTTTTTATCAATGTGACTCCTGTGTGCTTGTGCGCATGCGTGCGCGTGTGTGTGTGTATGTGTGTGTAGACCAGGTAACAAAGCGTTTAAATGAGTGGAACTATACTAATACGATTTTATTTTTGTTTGATAGTCTATTAATAAAGCTGTTATAGCGTACAATTAAAGAACATGTTGTAAATTGCATGCCAATAAGCTTCATATAAACATGTAACCAATAAAAGCTCCGAATAAAGATCAATGGGAACATTTAAGAATCATCCATGCGAGGTCTGCATTAGCTAAATCTTTAACGCTTGCAATCTTTTATCACTTAAACTAAATTGTGATGTTTTTTTTACAAAACCTGAGCACTTTTAATTGCGTTAGCAAAAAAGATAATATCATTACTAATACCGCATGCTTTTAATATAATGTGAGAAACCATTTAAAACTATTTTATCTAAGTAAAAAATCTTCATGACAAAAAATCATATTCGCATATAAAATGTTTGATGTTCCATTCACAATGTAGAATACTCTAGAAATCGTAAAATCTCTTCGTTATAAGTAATTAAAAACGCGAATTCACGCCTAATAGGTCCTCAACACGTAATAGGTATTAAGTTCTAGTGGCTGTATGCGATACGCCATTACGATGACTCATATAATCTTATGCCAGACCGGAGTAAAGACTTACACTTAGCAAAAAACCAGACAGTTTCGGGGGCCCGCGCAACCTTCACAGCCGTTTAACAACAGTTGTATCCATCCATCACCGGTTATGTGTGAAACTCGATTGTAACATCCACATAATGTTCGCAATGGTAAGTTGATAAGTATGATGAGCTGCTTTCTTCATGGAAAACTGTCATTCACGTTGTGAAAACGTGATTGCTACATTGTATTGTTATGATACTGTTAGAATATTTTTATTTTTATCTGTGTTGATGGTGTTTATAAAATTGTCATCGGGTAACACCACCTAAAATATGTATAAAAGAGGTGCACGACTTGACAGGGACACAGTTCGCATTCAGTCGTCGCACAGTGAAGACCTCAGTTCCTATAGTGGTCGTTATTATCATGGCCAGCCTTCTGCTTGGCTGTCTGTTACAGTAGTTGTAATATTGTCGTAATTATTCATACTAAGTGTGTATTTAAGTGCATTTGAAGTAGGCCTACAATTTGTTATCCTGACACGAGTTTGTTCTTTGTGAGTAAAATAAATTAGTTTGAAAGTGGATCATGTTATTTATGTTCCTCCTTTTATTTTTAGTCATTTCTCATTAAATTTGTAAGATCAGAAGTGGGATAGGCTCCACAGCCTATCATCAACTTCTTGATACTTAATTTTTCAAAACATTACTTGATAGCAAATGCTAGAACTTTGAATGCACTTGTGTTGGTAATTGCGAGATATGTCTAACTGTGCGATGAAATGCGACTGTCTACGAGGTATTTGGTGAGTCCGTTCCAATTTTGTTGGATTTTTATTATTTATCGCCAATAGGATTGTCATGTGATGTGTTGGTTAGAGATCGTAACGATGATCCATGGTGCAGCAGTCCAGTGCCATTCAGTGTAAAATCATTGCATTGCTGAACTTGATGGTGGTCAGAAATGTAAATTAATAATTATCTACCCGCCATTTATTAAAAATCATTGTACTCCTGAATTTGATGGTGTTCAGAAATGTAAATTAGTAATTATCTACCCGATAATTATTAACAAATCGTTGTACTGCTAAATTTGTTGGTGTTCAGAAATGTAAATTAGTAATTATCTACCCGATAATTATTAACAAATCGTTGTACTGCTAAATTTGTTGGTGTTTAGAAATGTAAATTAATAATTATCTACCCGATTATAATTATTAACGATTCCATGTCTCATATATTTTGAAAATAACTTGTTGGCAGTAATAAATTTATTGTGAACGTGTCAGTTTACTGCTTATGGATACAAAAAGTCTTACATATTGTGTTCAAATCTAAAGACGAATGCGCAACAGTTCATGGTTGTGTCTACACCTACAAAGTTATTAATTGTGTACCAATTGTTCGCAGAACTTATCGAGGACTGTAATGGACGAGTTCTACTGATGTGGCACCTGCGATGGCATTGAGTGCAAGATATTGGTGCGCAAGAGTTCTCGATCAACTATAACACCGTGCCCACGGTGTGGTGGTGCATCTGTGCGGCGCACAGAGCAGCGTTGAGGGACGACTGTGACCAAACGCATTTACGAGTATTACTTATATGTCGGTAATTAGCAGAAGTTTGGTGAGTTCGCTCCAGTTTGTATAATAGACTTTATGTACCAAACAATCACCGGTTGTACTGGTTTTGTATGCCTTGTCTCATGTAAATCTTGATGTGCACATATATACTAGTCTTGAGTGGCACGGACTGTGGGCTGTACTAAAAGAGAGTATGGTTCATGGAGCAGGTATCGCGGGTGATGTCGGTGGGGCCCAAGCTGACTATAGACCGAGTTTAAAGCCTGAAGTGAGTCTTGTGGTTGACCCGCTGTAACCAATGTAAATTTTGATGCGCACGTGGTATTTGGTGTGGGAATATGACCTGAGTAAAGCTTACTTGTGATATAAAATGTCGTTGTGTGCGGCTGTTGTGCAAAGTGATGTTTTGTCTTGTTCGGTACATATGGTCGGCACATTTGGTCGGTACATTTACATTTAGTCGGACACATTTGTTGGTTACATTTGGTCGGTACATTTACATTTAGTCGGACAATTTGTTCGTTACATTTGGTCGATACATTTGTTCATTACATTTGGTCGGTACATTTGTTAGTTACATTTTTTCGGTACATTTCTTCGGTACATTTGTTCGGTTTATAAAGTAACTGATATTTTAAAGTCTATGCGTGCTTGCCTACGAGCAGCTATCTGTGGCATAAAACTGTACACGCGTGCTCGCATTTTCGCAGCTAATGGCGTGAGTAGTATTAATGTTTGGGCCTGTGCTATGAATTACTGAAAATGACAAACAAATCAAATATTTGTCGGAAATCAAATGGCCTCTGTTATGTGGCCGTGTATGGGGAGTGATGGAAGTTCGGATTATGTCATTCACGATGTACTGAATTTTATTTTTATTTGTGTTATGTCTGAAGCTACTAAAAGTTAAATCATTTATTTTTATTACTTACAAGATCCTTGTCTGTAGTCGCTTGAATGCATGCTTGCGCCTATAGTACAGTTGGTCACTTCATTTGGTACAGTTCTTTTGAAAAGATAAAAATATTAAGAAGTTAGGTATGCTTCAGACACACAAACCTGTATAACCATTTTCGATGCTTTCCGTGTGTGTTCTTCCTTATGATTACAGTAGCTCGAACTGCGCATAATGTGCATGTGCGGAGAAATGAGGTGAGCCGGCTAAAAAAGCTCGTTTTGTACATCTGGTGCTGGGCGCCGGTTAGCCGTCTGCCAGCTTCGGGCAGCAGCCGTCTGCCAGCTTCGGGCAGCAGCCGTCTGCCAGCTTCGGGCAGCAGCCGTCTGCTAGCTTCGGGCAGCAGCCGTCTGCCAACATCGGGCAGCAGCCGTCTGCCAACATCGGGCAGCAGCCGTCTGCCAACATCGGGCAGCAGCCGTCTGCCAGCAACAGGCAGCAGCCGTCTGCCAGCGTCGGGCAGCAGCCGTCTGCCAGCGTCGGGCAGCAGCCGTCTGCCAACATCAGGCAGAAGCCCGCTGTACACCATGCTGAAGACATCTAAGGACTGATCCATGGTGAACGCTTACAATTCTCGCTTGTTTTATTTCTAAGAGTAATATTAATTTCGAATCCCAAGCTAGGATTCATATTGAGCTTTTTAAATTAGAGCCTTTACATTAGCTACCCCAACAGTGATTATTTAAATTAGTCAGGATTGGTCGAAGCGGTGCATAAAACTACTAGCTATTTATTTAAGTTTTTTTAGTATGTTTGTGTCACATGGGTATAGCCATGGTATCGGATAGCCATCATAATGTTGTGAAATGAGTGACTACGGGTTCGATTCCCGCATCCAAAACAAATGTCCAAATGTTTGTGTGACTGTTAGGTTTTCTTGTTGCTGAAAATGGAGCTATGTGATTCTGCCGTGCATTTTTTTGTTACCCAGGAAGTGCAAGATGCTCATTGGGTACGTCATTGAGGCAGATGGAAGCCGTGAAGTGCAACGACAGCGGTCTGATGAAGAATACAGCACAGCGTGCATGATGCGGAGTGGCATTGAATAACGGCTCCGCCTAGAAACTAACTATTTGCATTGTATTCTTCTAAACTCATTGACACAGCTAGCTATTAATGTGTTCCTGGGTTTTCTTGCATCACTTCTTTTTTCCCGGCTATAGATAACACGTGGCATATGAAGTGATGAGGTAGGGCGTTTTGTGGGTGCTGTGTTCTGTAAATACCTAATGTGCTCGGGACGCGCACTTGTCAGGAGAGGCCGTGTTAGAATATTTTTATTTTTATCTGTGTTGATGGTGTTTATAAAATTGTCATCGGGTAACACCACCTAAAATATGTATAAAAGAGGTGCACGACTTGACAGGGACACAGTTCGCATTCAGTCGTCGCACAGTGAAGACCTCAGTTCCTATAGTGGTCGTTATTATCATGGCCAGCCTTCTGCTTGGCTGTCTGTTACAGTAGTTGTAATATTGTCGTAATTATTCATACTAAGTGTGTATTTAAGTGCATTTGAAGTAGGCCTACAATTTGTTATCCTGACACGAGTTTGTTCTTTGTGAGTAAAATAAATTAGTTTGAAAGTGGATCATGTTATTTATGTTCCTCCTTTTATTTTTAGTCATTTCTCATTAAATTTGTAAGAATACAATAACTCAGTGTTCATAGTTTTTATGGAGGATTTTAAAATATACAGTGCGTAGGATTTGAAACATTGTTTTGTGAGAACATTCCATTGTCTTGTTTATGTGATTTGATGATGAACAAATTAATTAGAGGCACTTTGAAATTATTTCACTGCCTCGGTGACGCAGTTGTATTGCATACGTTGTACGAATACTGTGCTGAGGTCTCGGGTTCGATACCCGAGTCGGGTAAAGTGATATTGGATTTTTTATCACGAAATGCTCATGGTCAGGGGTCCCTCGGGTAGCTGATCCACTTGATTACTATCAAGCTCATTTTCCGTGAGTAGCTTCGTTTCGATGAGACGACCAACAATTCCCTATAGGAAAATTCTCTATTGTGGTAGCTAACAGAGGTAGCAAGGATAGAATATTTCGATTTGATGATACTCAAAAAAATATTATTTTATTTGTAGGACTATATGACAGTTAAATTATATAAAATATTAACTAAGTAAAAACAAAAAAATCTGCTGGTTAGCTTGATAGTAATCAAGTGGATCAGCTACCCGAGGGACCCCTGACCATCAGGTTCAGCCCGAAGTCTAGAATTATGCCCGGTGGATATCAACTCACGGGATGGCAATAAGCTTGGCGAAATGTGGATGTACGGTTACACCCCTGCCTACCCTTTCGGAATCACACTGCGTGAGCGAATCACCAAGTATTATTGACAAGTGATATTTCTGATAGACCTAGCTGTGATTTATTTCAGTGAGCGTTCAAAACCAGGATCTGATATAAATCCGTATACCATCTTAAAAAGCCGTATCTCCTGTAACAATAAATCAAACAAAACTTCACTTGGTTAATTAAAGATTAGTCAATTGTGACAATAAATGAGAAAAATTTAATGGCCAATATTTTATCCAATGCTTTCCTTGCTTATTACTTATAGATAAAGGTTGCAAATGTAACAAAACTATGATCGCAGGAGATCTGCCTTTATAGCTTTCTAGCCTGTGAAATTGTAGCAATTACTGTAGTGACTATGTGCAGGTACTCAAGGACAGAAATACTGTTCAAAACGCGAGTCGATGTTTAGTAAAAAATCGACTCAAAAAACGTTATTTTTCAGTCCGTCGTACCGCGTACGCAATACAACAACGCGACTGAGGCAGTCTTAAAATAAATGTTTATATTCTACGTGTTGAATAGAAGGTGGTTCTTAACCTGCTCTTTTTTGAAGTTGGTTTAAACGAGTGAAGATGTCAACGTTCACAACGTCTATAGTAACCGTGGCCTCATGCCTAGGAAATGAAAACTAACTTATTATCTAACATAAGCAGCTGTCAATTCGACAAGGTCTTCTTTTGTTCACGTTCACGAATAAGATGTCACGGTACGAATTAAATATGCAAGGGACAAATTAGACAATGGAGTACATTTATTTAATTTATTTGATGAAATTGGCAAGTATATTAAGAAACGATTGATTGGGCTTTAGGGATATTTTTTTATTAATCTCCGGTACATACGCAAAACATATTCCGCGATTCAATCCTCCTCTACTCTGCCCTTATCCCATTCGTAGTGGGGTCGGCGCAACATGTTTTTTAATACATGTAAAGAAAATCACTGTTGATCGACCTCTTTTCTTTAACTATGTTTGCTTCGTTTTTACGAAGGAAACAAGATGTCATAAATGACATCATATTTAAAATATAAGAATTCTTTTTAGTCTAAACATAATATTTCCTAATTTTCTATATAATTTTATGTTATTATATAAGACCTGAAGTAAAGGCATTAAATGTTGTTTTCTTCCGTTTACAGGTGAGTTTAATATTCTGTAAATAAATATGTATTGTAATTATTCATAAGTTGTAATTATGTACTTACATAAATAAATCTTTCGTTTACAGAGAGAAAAGCAATTATTTCTTTACTTCATTATTCCTATTAACTAGGATAGAGACTTTATTATAAAACAACATTTTTGCAAATATTTCGCAAATCATGGAAAGATTGAGATTTGATTTTGCTGTAAAACCAACAGCAGATGGAAAGTCAAACATCATATGCTTAACATCAATAGCTACACCTGATGGACAGATTTTTGGTATACCAGCTGAATACCAACCTACAAATTTACATCAAGCAATTACAAGCACTCCCAACTATGACAAGGTCAGAAAATCTCAAAATAAAATACATCAAACAAGGAAAATATGGATAACTCTGACAGAAGATATATCAAAAATATATTTGGATGGAGAAGAAAACTTACAGTTTAATGATTTTTATTTAGAAGAAATTTTGGACAATACAAATAGTACTGAAGCTATACTTAGTAGCTCAAATCAAACGTTGGAAAAACTGTTAGAGAAATTGCTTCAAGATAAACAAACAAAGTCTGAAATTCAAAATTTAGGAAAAATTGCAAAGGATTTCATGATTGAAAAATTCACTGGTAGAAACTCAAATGTATACCAATGGATAAAGGATTTTAATAAGGAGTGTGAACGTTTTCAAATCAATGAAGACAAAAAGAAGATTGAAATTTTTAATTTTTTTTTGGAACATTCGAGTGTGGATTGGTACAACTGCATGCTAATGAAATTCACAGTTGAATCGGAATGGAACAAATGGGAGAAAACATTTTGTGAGACGTTCGCAAACAAAGGATGGTCACCCATCAGATATGCTCTTGCTTATAAATATCAAGCAGGTTCATTACTTGATTATGCTATAAAAAAAGAAAGATTGTTACTGGAAGTAAGAAAGTCAATTGATACTGGGACACTTATAGACCTTATAGTATTTGGTTTACCTAATTATGTGGCTGATAAAGTAGATAGACAAATTTTACAAGAAACAGAAGATCTCTACAATGAAATAGGAAAATTGGAACATCTTGTAGGGAAGAATAAATACGATAAAAAAATAATTTCTAGCGACATTAAATCTAAAAAAATTGAAGTAAGAAGACCATGTCAAGTTTGTATCAACGAAAAAAAAGGGAAACGTTACCATCCAGAAGAAAACTGCTGGTTTAAAGAGAAAAATCAAAAAGCAGTTGTTAAAACTGTAAATAACTCGGAACTAGAAATTGAACTTAACGAGAAGAATCCAAAAAACTAGTAGTGCCACCATTAATACAAGTAGAGTTACTAATAAATGACACTTTAAAAGTTTCTGGAATTTATGATTCAGGTTCAAATGTGTCATTAATTAATGCCAAATTATTAAAGATACAACCAAAAGCAATTTCAAGTGACATACAAATGGTAAACTTGAAAACTATTAATGGTGAGAAGAAAACAAAAGGTATGGTAACATTAAAAATAAAAATCTATAATATTGAAAGAATTGTAGATGTTTTTGTAGTGGATAAAGAAAATTTTAATTACGATTTTCTAATTGGTTTGGATTGTTTCAAGAATTTCAAATTACTGCAAAATGCAGAATTAAAGATCATTCAATGTAACAATCCAAAAGACTACACAATGAAAATGAAGACTACACAAAAAATGATACTTCAAATATAACAAATGTCAAAATTCCTGATGTACTAGGTGACAAAAATGAAGAAGATTTTTCTTTAAATTCTGAAGTATTAGAACAAGTAACTAAACCTATAAACAAATGTGAAATAAATTTTAATGAACACATAAACTCAGATGGATTTGAAATATTAGTCAACCATCTAGATTTATATCAACAATCAGAAATTGATAAGTTGATAGAAAAATACAAATCAGTTTTTGCTAAGGATAAATACGACATCGGTACAGTACGAGATTATGAAGCTCATATTGACTTGATGACGGATAAATACTGTTATAAACGTCCATACAGATGCACAACTGAAGATAGAAAAGAAATAGAAAATCAAATATCTAAATTATTAAAGAAGAATTTGATAGAAGAATCTTATAGCCCATTTGCTGCTCCAGTAACTCTGGCATATAAAAAAGAAGATGATAAAAAAACAAGGTTATGTATAGATTTCAGAGAATTGAACAAAATTGTTGTTCCTCAATCACAACCTTTTCCGTTGATTGAAGATTTAATGGTAAAAACTGTAAACTGTAAATATTTTTCTACTTTTGATATAAATTCAGCATTTTGGTCAATTCCTTTGAAGATTCAAGATAAATACAAAACTGCATTTGTTACACAAGAGGGTCATTTTCAATGGACGTGTCTTCCATTTGGATTAAAGACTGCTCCAGCTATTTTCCAAAGAATATTGAGCAACATTCTAAGGAAATACGAACTCTCTAGTTTTGCAGTAAATTTTATAGACGACATATTAATTTTTTCTAAAACTTTTAAAGAACATATATTACATATATCAAGGCTATTGGAGGCAATACTAACAGAAGGTTTTAGACTCAAGTTTTCGAAATGTCATTTTGCAAATAATTACGCTAAATATTTAGGTCATATAATAGAGGACAATTCAATCAGGCCTTTAAAAGATTATTTAACTGCTGTTAAAAAATTTCCGGTTCCGGAAACAAGAAAAAATATACGGCAATTTCTTGGAAAAATAAATTTTCATCATAAATTTGTACCACACAGTGCAATTATCTTGGACCCGTTACACAATTTACTACGGAAAAATGTGGAATTCATATGGTCCACAGAATGTCAGGAATCATTTGATAAAATAAAAGCAATGCTATGTTCAAAACCAATTCTAAGTATCTTTGACCCTGAACTACCAATTAATATTTATACGGATGCTAGTATCAAAGGAGTGGGAGCGGTGTTGAAACAAGATGATAAAAATGGAGATAGTAAACCAGTGGCCTATTTTTCAAAAAAATTAACTGAAGCTCAAAAGAAGAAGAAGGCAATATATCTAGAATGTCTGGCAATAAAGGAAGCAGTAAAATATTGGCAGCACTGGCTTATGGGAAAAGAATTTATAGTATACTCGGATCATAAGCAATTAGAAAATATGAATATCAAGGCTAGAACTGATGAGGAATTAGGGGATTTGACGTATTATTTATCCCAATACAACTTTAGAATAAAATATAACCCAGGAAAATTAAACCAAGAAGCAGACTGTTTAAGCAGAAACCCGGTTCTAGAACCATATGATAATACTGATGACTTTTTAAAAACAGTAAATTTAATAAACTTAGAAGATATAAAATATGACCAATACGCAAATCTAGACCTACAAAATAGAAAACTTATATTAGAGAATGAGATATACTATAAAAAGAAAAAAGAAAAAAAGAAAATCATATTGTCAGAAGAATTTAGTAAAATTTTAATAAAAGATGTCCACAATTCTTACTGTCACATTGGGAGAACCCAGATGACAAATAAAATAACACCATTCTACACAGCAAAGAATATTATAGCAAATATTAAACGATTTTGTGATGAATGTGAAATTTGTATAAAAAACAAATCAAGGAGGAAGTCAAAATATGGCTTAATGTCATATTTAGGTCCAGCAACATACCCTTTCGAAATTGTATCTATTGATACCATTGGAGGTTTTGGAGGAACACGGTCAACAAAAAGATATTTACATCTTCTGGTTGATCATTTCACAAGATATGCTTATATTTTCACATCAAGAAATCAAAGCTCCAGTGATTTTATTAAACTAATAAAAAATGTAACACAGAGTTACAAGATTGATATGGTATTAACGGACCAATATCCTGGAATAAATTCTAAAGAATTTAAAGAATTTTTAAAGAAGGAAGATATTAAAATGGTTTTCACTGCTGTAGATGCTCCATTTTCAAATGGCATCAATGAAAGGCTAAATCAAACTTTGGTTAATAAGATAAGATGTAAAATAAATGAAAATGATAAAAAAATTGCATGGTCATCTATTGCACATAAATGTGTAGAAAAATATAATGAAACAGAACACACAGTCACAAGATTTGCTCCAAAATACCTTTTGGAAGGCGAAAATGTGAATATTCTGCCACTTGAATTGAAATCAAGATGTACTAATGAAGATCTGAAAAGAGATAGGAAACTAGCTCTTGAAAACACAATAAAATATCACAATTATAATAAAAAAATATTCGACATGCATAGAAAAGATTATAAATTTGAAGTGGGAGACAGAGTTTATGTGGAAAACGGAAATCGACTAAATAGGAAGAAAATGGATGAATTAAGGATTGGACCATATACCATTGTGAAGAAGATTTCCAATTCAATCTATGAAGTTGATGTCGGACACAAGAAGGCGGAATCGAACTTCTACCATATCACAAAACTATCTCCTGTATTTGTTAGTAATTGAACAATTACATATATTATGCAATTGTCCTTTCTAAGGGGGGGAGATGTAAAGAAAATCACTGTTGATCGACCTCTTTTCTTTAACTATGTTTGCTTCGTTTTTACGAAGGAAACAAGATGTCATAAATGACATCATATTTAAAATATAAGAATTCTTTTTAGTCTAAACATAATATTTCCTAATTTTCTATATAATTTTATGTTATTATATAAGACCTGAAGTAAAGGCATTAAATGTTGTTTTCTTTCGTTTACAGGTGAGTTTAATATTCTGTAAATAAATATGTATTGTAATTATTCATAAGTTGTAATTATGTACTTACATAAATAAATCTTTCGTTTACAGAGAGAAAAGCAATTATTTCTTTACTTCATTATTCCTATTAACTAGGATAGAGACTTTATTATATACATATTACAGAAAAAGTAGCGTGTAGTTTTTACGACCGGCCGTCTGCTTGGCGCCAACCCCTCTGGGGAGAAAACCCCTAGTTGTTTAATAAGTTTACTTTTGAACGTGTAACGTCTACGACTGAGGGTTTGTATCTTCTGGTAGAATTGTGCCGGCCTGTCTGTAATTATACCAGCAGTGGACGAGTAGCCTGCGTAGTAGGCTGCGAAGCGTGAGGCAGTGGATTCGATTCCCGCACCAAGACAAATGTTTGTGTTTCGGGTCTGGGTGTTATGGAACCGCAAATCCTTCGTATGCCCTTGTGGCATACTTGCAAAATAAACGTTTTAATTTTGATTTTAAGTACCTAAACCGCTGTCTAGTCGGATAAAGATATTTAAATTCATTTTTGTATGAGTGTGTAGTTTTTAAATATGTAGTTTTGATTAGTGGGGCAGTGAGGCGTGAGTCGTCATCCTGTACATAGTGGTAGGTGGTAGATTCCTCGCATGCGAGAGGCCATTTGGGTTGGTAACGCCGTTTTGTCTATTTGTGTAGCCAAGCAACAGCGTGTAAGCACTGTTGTGTTTTGGTTTAAAGAACATTGAAGTAAGTGAAATAACTGGGCATTATGATACTTATTAACTTATGTCTCGGAGTAGCGAGTACAGTGCAGCCCCATGCAGTACCTTGTGATTCAAGGTTTTGAACTGGCGTGGCGCTTACCATCAGCCATGCAACCTGCTTCTTTCGTTTTTCATGCTAGTACAAAAAAATACATTGATAGTGATAGACACTCCCCATTACAAACACACATCTAAAATTTTACCCATCTCATAATTAGGGGTGTAACTTCGGGGTCCTCATAAGCTATAAAGGCATAGGACTCTATACATACAGCCGGATGTGCATGCAGTTTTTACAAACAGCCGGTATTGTTAAGCAAAGTGCACTGGACTCGTTGTATCAACAAAGCATTTTGTCCGAAATTAACATGACTACCTGCCGAAATTTCCTCGCCTACGCTGCAAACTTAACGCTTTACTTCCAGTGTGAGCTAAGCTAGCTTAAGGAGTAGTGTCGCGCTATGCCTATACCTAGTTTTGTTTACAGCACGAATGGGCTGGCTCGACTGGGGTACTATGTATACTAATGCAAATTAATTTTGCTGCGAAGTCAGTAAGATTACCGAATTATTAGACAGACAGACAGTCTCTCGCTTTTTTTTGACCCTATGGAATAAAATGCAGGGGCCGCCTGCTAATGGGATACAGGCGACACCTGCAGTATCTCATCCCAAGGTTAAGGGATTTGGGAAGGGAGGGGAGATTTAGGGAAGGGAAAGTAAAGGAAAAGGGTGTAAGCCCCTCGGGAGAACCGAATATACACTGGCTGATCCTGGAACGCAATCCACACAAGATGTGTGGGGTCACTATGACAGGTTTTAACACCATTCGTACGGTGGTCGCTATCCGACTACAAATATTTGTGTGATCCACAAATATTTGTGTTATATTAGGACAACGCAAACGCAATATACTTAAAAAGGAGAACAAAATGTTCTCTTCACGTATTAATTATAAAAAAGAAGACATTAGTTTACTAGGATATTATACAGAAAACTATTCATATATAATGAAATGGTACATAGCTTGCAGTGTCCTACAACAAAATCCGAGAAGTGTGGGCTGAAGCAATTGTCCAGCCGACATTCGAGTTCGTTTTTAGAATGACAGAGTTCCATGAGCCACGTGAGTGTGTTGACGGTAGAACCGTGTGGTAACAATGTTAGGCAATGTCATAGGATAGTTTTTGCGATCGCCCACGCGGCTGGCACATCAGTGCCCCTACCATAGATTCCTAAACGATGCGAATTTACGTATTCTGAAATACAATTTACACCATTTTCATTAGTTGCTATTTTAATTTAAATATTTAAACTGTGTTAAAAAACTATAAAGAAAAAGTTTTAGAGCTATTAAGAATGGACCGGCTCTACCCACTCTATCTCACAGAATACTGGTCTGTATTCTGTGAGTGAGATTTCCGGAGGCCTAATATTTAAGGCCAGCAATACATCTATGATACTTCTTGTTTCGAGAATTCTTGATTCTTTCATTTACAACCAGGTGACCCAACTTACTCCTTTGCCATCTGGTTGCCAACTGATGTGAATCCAGTTACGGGTTGGAATAATTCTGGTGGGCATTGAGGAGCATATTCTTCTCGATATTCGATATCATATTGGACTGCAGTATTTACTATTACGCATGTTGTAGTTATTTGGCCGCGCCAGAATAATATATAGGTACAATAACAATATAGTAGTAATATATAAAGGCTTTTTTCATCCGAATGATGAGACGAACCAGCCGATCGCCTGATGGGAAGCGATACTAATACCCATGAACAGTTTGCGACACGACCCAATAATGAATTATAAAGCACTGCGTAGCACTGTACTATGCTCGCCATGCTGAGGCATAAGATGTTAATAACACTATGAGAATGCTTAGTAATTACAGTGGCTACAATGTCCTTGAAACCGGGACAGAACAGTTCAAATATAAATGCATCTTCCAAGAGTAAGCATGCATATTAGGAATATTACAAGAAACATTCGAAACTCGAAAATGATCTAAACAAATTTAAACTATAGCAACATTAGTAGTGTTGCGAAGAATTTGACTTAGCGTCCAAGGTCACCGCATGCATTGTCTTTTTTGTTTGAATAAGATGTATTTTACCTATAGCTGTGACCCCGAGCGTGCGTAGGCGCTGAATATACCTATGGTATTTCGTCAAAATTATAGGTTGGTGGGAAAACGGTTACAACGTGACATCATGGCTCCTATGTAACATACATCTTACGAGGATTGAGTTATTGTGTGATACTGTTACGAATTTTGATTCGGAACTGTTCAATTTTGTTAGTGATAACCACAAAATATATTTTATATAAATATTTTTATGGCAGAACTCATTTTGAGAGAAAAATAAACGAGACTTCCCCCAAAAGAGGGATATCTGGCAACCCTAGAAGTAAGTTTATATGTGGCCAGGTTTACGAGTGTACAGAGCGAATCACAGAATACTGATTAATCAATTCTACGAACATTAGCTAAAATAAAGGATTTACTAAGTCGCTTCATTGGCCTACTAGTAGCCTCCATAGTACTACATACACTACTTGCACCTCTGCCTATCCTTTCGGGGACACTGTCCACGAATTTGTTATGTTATTGTAATAAGCATGAAGATCTCATATATTGTAACTTCTACTAAGCCATTCTACAACAAAATACTTTTACAGATATCTTTATTTATTTAGTAAAACAATGTATTTTCTAACTTGTTACCGCTTCTCCTTGAATGATTGAGACATCGAAAGGGTAAATGTCAAATGGTTCAGTGTCAGCGACAGTTATTGTTTAAACTACAACAAAATAATTTAAATTGTATGTATTTGAATAAATTAGTTTGGGATGTTATTTAATTTTGAGTGAGAAATAAATAATAGTGTTGCCAAGGAGTATATATAGCTAACTATTTATTTTTAACAATTATTCGTGTACGGCATCAGAGAATTTAATTATTAAAGAACCTTTTAATAAAACGAATTTCGTGAATAACTCAACATCGCTCAACACAAACTTCTTGAAATTCTGGATAGGTGTTGATTTTATAATAGCGGTATCGTTTCGAAAGGGAAATTCAACTTCTAAGAGGAAAAAATGTGTTGCGAAGTTTGTACCTACGATTTTCGTTAATCTTAAGATAAATGTCGTGCAGTTCAACATGAAGTAAATTAAAATCCACATGGATTAAAAGGCTTGGGTGGGTGCGTAGCCTATCTTCAAAATAAGAAATAGGGTAAAAACGGATTTTAAGTGGTATGGTTTTATCTACAGCACGAATGAGCTGGCTCAAATCGTTTGGTTTTTTAATAGTATAGACCGGAAATCGAGCAAGTGGGTCACGTGATAGTAAGTTACCTCCACCGCCGATCGACGTCTACAATACTAGAAGAATCATAGGCACATTGCCGACCTTAAAGGGAAGGGATAATTAAGGGATAGTGGCAGCTTGCTTACGTTTCATACGGTGAATGAGATTTACCGGAGGCCAAAATCCCCTTCCATTCCCAATCACCATTTCTTTAAGGGCGACATCGATTCCTAATTCTGATGGTATCCTGAGTATTCTTGGGCGGTAGAGATCGGGCAATACCTAACATCAGCAGACCCACTTGCAAAGAAGTTATTCGAGTTTCTCACTGACATTACTAAACGCGACACCTATTACGTCACGTTAATTTTCATGACACCACCTCTGTTGAACCGTTACATTTCTGAAGACTAAACTGGAAGGAAATTGCACAATATTACATTCAAGAAGATACTTCAATTTGTTAGTTCGTAATATATATTGGCCTTTATAATAAAATAAGCGCGTGTACATTAAGCTAACACATTAGTGGATCCAGCACAATAGAAACACAAAAGGCTGTAAATCTGCCGGCCTTCCTCTTTGCGCGGATCATGGAAGAACTCACGGCGATGCACAGAGTATAAGCGCAGGCACAAGTATTATAATATCATAGATTTTTAATCTTGAAGCAACATAAAGTTATATGTTTTATCCGACTTAAAAAGGAGGTTCTGTAGTCGATCCATATGTTTACGATTTTTTTTCAAAAACAAATGATTGTTTCATTGATGATTTTTGTATAGATCCTTCACTTATAGCAGAAGACCAGCTAAAAAGTAAGTGGGTCACTTAATAGCACCATCGCCCATGAATGCCCACAATGACAGCGGAGTCATAGGTGCGTTACCTATTTTAAGAAAGGATTGCGAATTGGAGGTGATTGTTTAGCATAATTCCGATTTTCAAACTTATTACATGAAGACAGCGTAACATTATTTTTAACCGTTGACCATCTTCTTGAGGTTACTTTCCTTGTGAAAACTTACCTATTATCAGTTGCACAGTAGAGTAGTTACCTAGAGCATCTATACAATATTATTCTTCTTGCAGTCGCACAACACGGCCGACACCTTCTCATCGTAAAGTAATTCTAAAAATAATTATACATTACAATTACAAAAACATATAAATATTTAGTAACAACACACGTTTTATTATAACAGCATTTCATTTTTACAATTTCCTTGATATTCAATGATATCTCGTTATAAAAACAATTCTTCCTATTAGCATTGTTTAACATAATTTGCAAACCTAATTTAGTTAAAATTTGCCTTTGAAATTCTAATATTTTGTTCACCTAGGTCATTCTGTCTCTCGATATATCGGGGATGACCCTATATAGCGTTATTGGATTTTAATTCTAATATTACGTAACTTACTCAAATCCTGACTGCCCAACCTGCACATGTAAGCCAAAATCTCATCGGTTTCACACCTTATCGTTCCACTCGATGAAACGATTTTCAACTGTTATAGCTATGTTTGAATTGTCAAGTCCACTATTATAATGTTAATTACGAACGCTAAAACAAGGAAGCGAGCAATTAATCTGTGCACGAGCAATTAAATATCGACATACGATTGAGATGTTTAAATACAATTTGTTCTATAAATGAATGGCCGTTAATAAATTTGCATTATATAGCTTTTGAATTGCTGAATTTGTTATACAGCGGTCTCAACGTTCTTCCTTTTAAGGTAGACAAATTATAAAGTTGAATACAAATTCTTTTATTACCATATACGAAAATAAACCAGAAATAATCCTTGATTGTTAATTTTTTGTTGAATTTCATTTATGCTGTTGTATGCTGCTGTATTTAGATGTAGAATATATTTATACTAGATGTGTCGATAAATACTATTCGAATATATTTATTTTTAGCTGGCACTATCCAGGCCTAGTGCCAGGGCCGGCTTCCTACTCAGACCATCACTTCGCTCGGTCTTGAGCATCCTCTGGGGTGAGACCAATAACTCTCACGTCTTTCAAATATGAATCTTATGTAGGTATAGAAAAATAAATGTTTAGTGAATGGTAGTGAGACTTTAACGTTTAACTGATGCGTTTCTATAATAACTAATAATTTCCCATTTTTTTAAAGCAAACAGTTAATAATACAATTATGGTAAGTATATTAACAAAGTTACAGTTAAATAAAAATATTATTTAGTAATTGTTTCCTCGTGTGTACCGCGAGTAGTGATCAGTGTCTAGTGTACAGTGTACAGTGATCACCGAGCACGCATCTAATAACACCGACTTCACACGACGCGACCTTGCCAGTATGGACCGACGCGACGTAATGCTCGGTAATTGTACAATGAATGTTGGAATGCCACAATCAATCGTGTTCTATCTTATGTACAGTGTGAGCCAGTAAATGTTACTGTTTTTATAAGCACATGATGATAGATACCACGTTGCAAATGTATGTAATATCACCCTGGTAGAACCAACATATCCGTGTTGTACCTACCACCTAACCTATCCAGTTTTGGGTACAGCGTGCCGGTAGTAAGAAGAAATTATGGATCACTATATTTTACTCGCAGGAAAGAACAGAAACACCACGAAAAAAAATGAAAGTGTTTATTGTATGGGTCAATTAGCTTGATTGGTGGCGATTTGTTATTTTTAACTTGCGATTATAATATACTATTTTTTTAAGTGACACTTCTTTAGCACCGTTGTGATTTGAAAATTTGATGAAAAGAAAAAGCGACAGTAAAAAGAGACAAACATAGATCAATTTAAATTAATGACTTTAGCAAAACAAAATCAGTATTTCCATTTGAACTTGCTGTAGGTTGAATCTTGTTTACGTAAATTGGTCCAATTGCAAATTGCTTTAAGCGAATGCGATTTTGGTTTTGACGACGTTTTAAAAATATCAGTCCAGCCATTTAGAAATTACAGACCTATTCTTAATTGATGTTGCAATATAATGTGGGTTGCACAACAGTGACATGACGTCAATTAGTTCTTAAAGACGGATGTACTAAAATAACGTTGTAAAATAATTAAATATAATCTGCATAAGAAATAATTCTGGGACCATTACAACTGAACAAATTAAAGCAATACGAAGATGTAATTATTTTAGATTTAATCTAACGCTACCGTCCATAAAATGCATCTAGAAGCAAGCAAGTATTCTGAGAAGCAAGTATTGTCAGTCTATAACTGAAATTTTAAATTAAAATTATAATAAATAAAATAATTTAACACCGACTGTACTCGTATGTATAAAAGGTACTTTTCCGGTGTATATTTATTAGGAAAGAATAGCGATTTATTGTACAATTATCAAATAATCCAGATACTTGATTTAATCAGTAAATTAACTTACCTATATAGTTAGAATATGCACTTATTTACTTGGCCGCGAACGTTACCTGCATACTTGTCTTCATAATTGGTCTTTTGCTAATACTTTTTTCTGTTTAGAATACAAAAACAATTTTCATTGCGTAGGATTTATTTTTATTTAATTATACCAGTCACAACACAAAGGCTTTAAATCAGAGTGTAATACAAATGCTGTTATGTTGGTAGAAACATTGTAAGGAAATTACTGGTGCATTGGAATCCAGAATACACTTTATACTAGTACAAAAACAAAGATAAACTTAAATACCAATTTGTTATTAAGGTCGAAATCAGCACTAGCCCGCGAAATTCAATTTCCTATGATTTTTTTGAAAATTGTAGCTTAATCCTTAATAATATCGATACAAATAGTTTTGTGACAATAAATATAATGGATACATAAAACAACAAAGAAAACTATAAATATTGCTTATAAAGTTGTTGAATGTACCTGAGCGTATTTTTTTCAAACTGGTCGTTTAGGTACATTGAATATCGATATTATGTCGAAGGATCGCGAAATTCTCAAAAACAAAAGAAAATTATATTTCGCGTGTTAGCACTGATGTTTAATTTTAATTAAGGTTATATTTATACACGCACTCATGCCTGTAATCCCCGAAGGGGTAGGCAGAGGTATAACCAGTACACCCACATTTCGGTGAGCCTGTTGCCATATCGGGCATAATTCCACACTCCGGGCTGATACCTACTGAACATTCCGTGATATAAAAACTCAATATCACTTTACCCAACCCGGGGATCGAACCCGAGACACCAACACGGCAGGCGTACCGCGTACTCAGTACTGCGATACCGAGGCAGTCAAATCATAAAACTACTTATCATTAAAAAATTAAGTAAGATATATCCATCAACAGAAGCAGCTGAAGCAAGTTAGCATAATTAGTTTCTTGTAGCAAGTTATTTTTAAATGACATTGAAGCACCAAAAATTACATTTCCTTTAGCAAGAAAATGAACGTAAACACGCCGTAGCTACGAGCATAATGACGGCGCGGCTTTAGAAGAAAAACCCTTGACATTTTAGAAAAGAAACATCTCGGCCTCGATGGTAACTAAACACATATTTACCTTCTAAGAGAAGCCATCGCGTCGTATTTACACGGAGCAATTAGTGTTGTTACACCAAGTTAGGATGTACTATATGTTGTAGAGAACTTCCTCTAGTTGCGTTACTTTATACACAATCGGTTTATACGCGCCGGTCGGCCTTGGAACCGACTGACATTCCATGCCCTTTCTTCCACCTTACTGCCTATGTCTTCTTGAACGGTGATTGCATACTTGATTCGATATTAATATGCTACGGTACCCCGACTGCTCAAGGTCGGGTCTATGCAGTCCTTTGCCTTTTTGCTGTCATTGTTTGCTTTAGCACTGTCGTCATAAGACTCAATACACTTTACGATGACTTCTTATATTTTCTTGTTGAACTGTACGTGATTAGAGTGCCTTCGGCGCCATCTGCTATCCGAATATAGTGTGTGCAGTTTCGGGCTGGGATGGCCAGATCACCTCTTGGCATTTCCGCGTCCCATTCGTAATACTGTTTACTTTAGAGGATCTTTGAATAATTATCACATCATTATGCGTAGTTACAACTGGTAAAGTCCCGCAGTAGTCAGTGCTGTCTACTGCACAAATGGGCCGCATGATGGGGCTGGTACCATTGTGTATGAAACTACGTGGTATACTGACGTGATACCTATTGTGAGTAGTAGTAGCAAGTAGGTTATCGTCACCTTTCCATAACAGAACCACGCGTGCTGGCTTGCAGAGCCACAGCTTGGTGGTATCCTCTATATCAGCTCGAACTAAAATGTTCGCAAAATCTTACTTCTGCCGGACCATTAAGCTGTGGAATAATTTGCCGGCACACGTGTTCCCTACTTCCTACAAGTGTGAAGAAGCAGTTACGCAGGCCGGCATAATCTTGCCGACCACCGATAGTCACGTCGTCTGTCATTGGTCGACACTATTTTTTGATTACACTTACCATCAGATGTGGCCTAGTCATTTTGCCGAGCCAGAATAATAAAATATATCAAATATGGCAATATTATGCAATAACTGACTACTGTTTGTTATATTGGAAGTATATTTTGTTATAATTGAAAATACACTCAAATTTCTAAAACTGTGATTATAGTCGTAAATTGTATTTTAATCGTATAAATCGAATCGTATAATCATAATTCGTTTTAAATTTTTGTTTAATGAATTGTGTGAGCCGCAGATGGAGATAAACTCGCCTTTTACCACATATTAGGACGCACATAAACTCCACGAATAACAAACACGCTAATTGTACCTCTGTCTACCCCTACAGATGCAACTAATTCGGCAGTATCTAATGAGCATGAAATATTATATATTTTTGTGCAGAGAATAAAAATTATCAACGTACAATACGTCCACATTATTATATTCATATATTTTACAACCTTAGTGACGCATCTGGAGAGTAACCGGCTGTAAAACGAGAAACCGCGGGTTCGGTTCCCGCATGGAGACAAATGTAGTATGATCCCCAAATATTTGTGGGACCGTAAGTTTCTCGTAGTTTTGATACCCACATTGGTTAGCCCAGTGTGGGGTCAGGACTATGTTTGTGAATGTAAATGTATTAATCATATTGTTTGGCGGAACAAAGTTTGATAAACGAGCAAGTAGTTCATCTGATTGTAAGTCCTCAGATAATTAAGGGATTGGGAGCGGGACGGGAGGGATTGGGCCTCCGGGTATCTCACTCATCGTACGAAACGCAAAAACAGCTGATACTTTACGTGGGGTTTCATTGAGACGGTGGAACGGATGGTGAGTGAGGTGACAAACCAGTCGAGCCCCCCTTCATGCTGTAGACAAATTGTCTACAGGATGGCTCTATCACTTAATAATAACATACATAAGAAGCTACAATAACTTTAACTAAACCACCCAAACCCAACACACATATGATTTAGTTATACATGTAAATGTCTTTTGTTTAACACTTGCGTGGAAACTATTGAGCCAGACAATTAATGCTGTATACAAATCTGTTTAAAGCGCGGCTCTACTAATTTATAATATTATCTTGAAACATCTACACATAAACACACCTTCCTAATTAGGAATCTATAGTGAATGCTAGACATTATCATTAATGCCTAGGCACCAGGCACCAGGCACAGTGTAACAAAGGATGGCCTTGCGTTGCGTTAACTATTCGTCTAAAATTAGGCTTTGTGATCTGATGGGCATACATAATGTATCCTTTGTGAGTTTAGTACGATTACTACGAAAATTATTGGAGAACAATATCAGATATGTTAATTAGATCTATAAATTTGTATAAAAGTTGATCTATTTACATTGCCCGTATAGAGGTCTTAGGTTTCTAAGGAGGGCTTACATTTTTTTTTGTATGGCAACCCAAAAGGTATCAAAGGATCCCTACAAAGCGTTCACCGTCTATTTGTCTGTCTGTCCGTCCGATCTTTAAAAGCTCTATATTTTGAACAATTATAGGCAGCCGCCTGAAATTTACACAGAATATGTATTATTATGATGGATATTCTACCAATATTAATAACACCAAAATAAATATGTATGTTGCGTGGTGCGGAATCCTCGGTGAACAAGTCCGACTCGCACTTAGCCGAGATTACAGTAATCAATAGGATATGTGGAACACATCTGCTGCGGAAAATCCCTTGAAATTACAATGTTCGTATACTGCGACGATCGCATTTACAATAAACCGAGTCTGCTCCAATCGAACCTAGGACTGCAGTACCTAACGAAGACGTACAGAAAAGAAAGACACAACAGAAAGGGTTATTTCAGGGATTGGAAAGGGGAGAAGTATTTGGACAAGCCGCTACTGTCCTTCAGTTTTCTACGAGACAGTGGTAACGACGTGATCGATCCGGTACATTCATCCTGTAGATAAAACTATCTACAGAGTGGCTCTTATAATTGTACATACTGAAGTTTGTTAAAATCAATCTTTAGATTGTCAGGAGACTTCATAGACCTTATATGAAGTGTAATAGGTTGGTGTTAAATTACGGCCCGGAAGCAAGTTATTGCAAGTCGAGGCCTGTGCAGTTAATGCGAGTTATTTTAAATTTTCACACGGCGTTCGAGGTTGAGTCATGTAATCTCAAAATAGTTAAACAATCAAGAAAATTATGTTATAACGTAATTATGAAACAAAATGTGATCGATACCTGTTTCGTTAATATTTACTGTACATGCATAAGCATGATAAGTGGCAACTTTGTCGGAGGTAAAACGGACTGCCGAGACAGGAGCTGCAGGTACAATCCGGCGCGCAGGGCACTTGGCTGATAGATATGTGATAATAGGGTAGTTGACTTGATTTTATTTATTATTTTAATCAATTAGTTACGTTACCCAAAACCTAGCGCAGAAAGAATTCATTAATCTGTCCACAAAAAAAATATATTAGAAGGCATTCAAATCTAATGGAGGGGGCACGTGTCAAATAACAGACGACGCCAACTTTGACGTCACCGTGGCAAATGGCCATTAAGGTGCACGCGTGCGAGTGAGATGGTGAGATATCCCCACTACGCGCCCACCTTACTCATAGAAATATTTAAAAAGTAAAATATAAAAACATAATATTCAACATAGGAAATTACCCTATTACCTCCACCGTTAGTGAAGGAAAATATACTAACTAATTACTCTAGTTGTTAGGACACTCGAGCCCAGCCGTGGATCTATTCGTGGTGTATTATTTTAATGACGATTGACAGCAGGTAAGTAGGCGCAGCTGATACTATAATAAGGGACAATTTTTAGACATTGACCATCGATTTATCGATTATCAAGTAGATTAACTGGTTCGATACATTGTAGTGAATCTAAATAATATATTAAAAATAGAATTCAAGAGGCTAATTACAGAATATTATAAGAAATTACACATGCACGTTCTGCACTGGGCGAGTAGCCAGGTGTGAAGATGGATGTGCGGGTTGGCTCCTTGCACACAGGTAATTAATGTTTGCGTGATTAGTTTCGGATGCGTTATGTGACCGAATGTGTGAAATGAATGAATGAATGTGAATTTGATACCCACGAAACAGTATAAACGTATCATGTGGGATCAGATCTATGTACGTGGCTAATTGATGGCTATCGCTTATCGGTCTTAGGCTGTGAAAATAGTGAGGTCCTGGGTTCGATCTCTAGGTCGGGCGATCGAAATTTGTTAAGGTTGTCCGTTTCCAAGAGACTTTATTTATCGAGATTACATTTGTGTGCTAGGCGATAGATCCATCCCTTGGGAGATACTTGAAGGAGGAATTTTTTTATCCTGCCACTACACTGTAGGCAAAGTACGCCAAGGCAAACTTGACCTGATGTAAAAAAATGCCAAAATAAAATGTCGGCCGTCAAAAGGCATTACTTCCCTCAACGGTCAGCAGAATTAAACCGACCTCAAATTACTAGATATACACTGATTGCTGCCGGAACGCGACTCGCCTGAACGAACCACTATGGTGGATTTCCACCATGTGTACAGTGGTCGCTACCCATTCGGGTACAATAATGAGTAGCTACCATCCAGCCACCTGTGTGTTGTACGGATAAAATAGATGCTGAATCTTATTACCTAACGGAAATTATCGCCATTGTTAGTCATTGAGCAATGTAGTCCGGTGAGTAAGTGCGAGAAAGGATGACATATGTGTAATAAACATTTTTCAATGCTCCGACTTCTAAGCGAATATTTATATGCGCATCGTGTATGATTTGTTATATTGAGCGAAAATATATAAATTTAAACTTGAGCGCTTGCAACTTGCGTCTTCGTCTGAATCATACCGCATGCAAATAGCACATGAGTTTTTTTTTATTTAGCATGGCCGGCAAACAAGCAAGTGGGTCATCTGGTAGTAAGTGATCACCATCGCCTATGACCCACAATACCAGAAGAAACATGGGCGCGTTGCCGTCCTTAAAAGACGGGGATAATTATGATATTGGGATAGTCAGGGGGATTTGGGCATCCGGATATCTCAATCACCGAACGAAACGCAGCAACAAGCGGCTAATTCACGTCGGCTTTCTGTGAGACAGTGGTAACGACTCGGTCGGGCCGGCCCATTCAGGCTGTAGACAAAACTGTTTACAGCGTGGTTCTACCACTCGTAAATCAATTGGGAAAGGGACCAAGCTACGTTGTAGATAGTTTTGTATATATCCGGAAGCCCAAATCCCCTCCCCTTCTCAATCCCTAATTATCCCTTTCCCTTAAGGTCGGCAACGCGCCCATGATTCTTCTAGTGGTGGGCGTACATGGGCGGTGGAGATCACTTACCATCCGGTGACCCACTTGCTCGTATGCCTATGCTATTAAAAAAAAATATATCCCTTAATTATCCCTTCCTTTTAAGGTCAGCAACGCGCCTATGATTCTTCTAGTATTGTAGGTGTACATGGGCTATGGAGATAATTTCCATCAGGTGACCCTCTCGTTCATTTGCAGGTCTATGCTATAAAAAAAACTGGAACAGATTTAATGATTAATTATGTATGTCCTGGAGATCTTGTTAAAGGAATTGCTAATAAAAAATATTATATCATGATTCGTAAGTAAAGAATATAAGTATATTGTAATCAATACATATAAAATTAACAATAATAGAAGAGTTATAGCCTACAAGTGTCACAAAGAATCATGAGCCATTAATACCATTGTTTCGTAACTCCAACAATTCACTATATTATATTGCAATGCGTTTCCGCAATTAACATAAGGATTTATACTCGAGTGCAAATAAATAAACATATAGAGATGTAGAGTCTAATTAAATATGTTAATATCCACCCACTTTTCAAATAATATTTTTGCTAGGCTCTGTCATCTCGACATCCTAACAAATATTATAAATCCAAAACTGAGTTTGTTTGTTACGCTTCGACGTCTAAATCGCTGAACCAATTTTGATGAATTTTAGTACAGACACAGATGGGATTATTATTCTATGTTTTTTTATACCTAAAAATGGCAGAGCCGCGAGCAAAAGCTAGTTCCGGGTAAAATAACGATAATAAAGAGCTACGCCAGGATACCTTGCCCGTTCTACTCTCGTAAAATTAATCATTAGAAGTCTGAAAAAATTTAAATAATGTGTATAACTGTATAGGTCAATAAATATTTAGACATTTTCAATAATATGACTAATCAATTAATACTTTCTACTGGGGGTATCACCGCTTTGTCTATTTCTGCCACCAAGCAGCAGTAAGCACTGTTAAGTTTCGGTTTGAAGAACATTAAAGCATGTGCAATTACTGGGCATTATGACTCTTATCTTATGCCATATCTCTCGTATTAATGGTGATCATGAGCGGCGGTGATCACTTACCATCAGGTGACCCTCTTGCCCAGGTTAGGTCCGATGGGTGGCTTAGATCCTGGGCAGTCTTAACTAAATCATGTGTCGGCATTTGGGGAGAGATACCTTCCGTTACTGGCGTTATTTTTATTTAAGATTAGCGTTCTTAGGAATACTTAATGTTAACATCCGACGAAAGTCGTATTAGCTTCCGAATTGATAGATGACAGATTTTGCTGGTGCTAGGATATCATATCCGCTCGAATAACGACCACCGTACACATGGTGTTAAAACCTGCCACAGTGGGATCACTGTGTGGATGTGTATGTGTGGATACACACCTTATGTATATCCGGTTCTCCAGAGGGGCTTGCGACATAACTTGATGGTTGATTGGGGCGGGTATAGGGGTACATCCTTGTATCACTATGCCTGCATCGGTTATCCGCCCTGTCCTGTCGGAGGCCTCTCGATTTGCTTCTTCCCTCTTCGAAGAGGGAAGAAGCATTTATACAGGGCGGCATGACTCTAGTGACCATGACCACTGATATACTCATTGTTTATTGGTCGTCGCTGGTTTTTTGGATTGCACTACGCTTACCATCAGGTGTAGTGTAATCACTGTCTATGCTCGGATAAAAAAAAAGATTATTTCGATTTCTTGATTCAAAGTCAAAGTTGACTATATCCATAAAATCGCGTAAAAACGCATTAGTTCTATAAAGACGTTTATGTTTAGTACGAGTTCATAAATGCAACCAACCTCTTTGTTCAAATTTATCGAGTATAAAGACACTGATCGACCAGCGGCCAAAACCGCGAATTTAAAACTCGTCGGTAAAGATCGGAAAGCACAGTTTTAAATACCGACTAGATTGAATCATGCCTCGTCATTTGTGAACTAAGGGCTCGAGCAATTTGTTTAACTCGCCAGTCACCGCGATCGAAGCCTTCGATTTTTAAATCTGCGGTATTACGTATATGTTGATCACATTAAGCGTATAAAGCGTTATTTTTACTGGCAGAATTCCTTTGGATATGTTTACGGGCGTGAGCGTGCTGTGAGCACACGTTATGCATGCGGTGGACTGAATCTAATTAATTGCCTCAAGGTCCTGACTTTGTCTCCGACTATTTGTAACCATCGACTTTATGGTTACTTTGTTTTGCCCCCAGCAATAAGCGAGAGCGGGAGTTATAATATAAAAATATAGAGAAGTAACTTAATTATCGACCAAATTTTTTACGCGGTGAAAATTTTACAATTTTCTTTTTTGTTAATAAATAAATATATTTTTTTTATTTTATATTTTACAGGTATCTTCAAAATTCTCTCCGTGGCTGGAGAAACGGTTATCTAAGGCTCAGGGATCTAACGACCCAGCTTATATCCGTCACTACTCAATTGGGACCCTAACGAAATTTTCTACGCCGGCATACAGACTAAAGCTTTCGTCGCAAAGCTTTTAGTCTATCTTCGGCGAATGTAGAACTGTCATCGTAGGACAATCTTGGACACTGAATCACCCCTGCGCGGCCTTTGCCCCGTCTTGTTAAACTACTTCCCGAACCTCACCCCAGAGTACAAAAAAGAGTATGTTAAGATATATATTATGTATAAACACAATACTTTTTTTTGCGAATATTTAAAAATAAGATTCTTCAATCACTGCCAGTCTTATCAAGTGTCTTCTTCTTTTTCCACCTGTCACTAGTAGGGAGGTAGGGAGGTAGGGAGGTATGCTTTTTATCATATTTACAGAAAGATTTGACTTGTAGTTTGTACAACCGGCCGCCTGCCTGACGCCGACCCCTCGGGGGAGTAAACACACCTAGACACGAAACAAATGTTTATGGGTCACATGAACATTTGTCTGGGTGCAGGAATCGAACCCGTGGCCTCTCGCTTCATAGCGGGTTATTCGCCCACTGCGCTACGAAGGCTGTAGCTTATCAAATGTACGACTCTTTTTCAACCTAGTTTGGCAATCGGACTACACTGCACTTTATTGTAAGCACAATGAATTCCAAATATAATGTTGAGCAACTAGCAAACGCTACAATGTTGAATGCCTCGCCCTAATGTATTGACTTAGGCCAGAGTCCAATGATTACATTACTTTAATAGGTTTAACATCATTTGCATTCCGTACAGCCCTTGGTATTCATTGTGCGTATGTTCATTGTTATTTTTGTTTATGACTGCGAGAAATGTTGTCAACTTTTATTTGCATTGCACTTCTGTCGATTTATAAGTCTGTGCCAATGTAGAACATTTGTAATTTGGTTATTTATGTTTTTTAAGTTTTTTTTTTATAGCATAGACCGGCAAACGAGCAAGTGGGTCACCTGATGGTAAGTGATCTCCACCGCCCATGTACGCCCACAATACCAAAAGAATCATGAGCGCGTTGCCGACCTTAAAGGAAAGGGATAATTAGGGATTGGGAAGGGGAGAGGGATTTGGGCTTCCTGATATCTCACTCACCGTACGAAACGCAGCAGCAAGCCGCTACTTTACGTCGGTTTTCTGCGAGACAGTGGTTACGACCCGGTCGAGCCAGCCCATTCATGCTGTAGACATTACTGTCTACAGCGTGGCTCTACCACTCATAAAGTTTCAGAGTCCCGTGATATTACGATTTTTATTATAAAATTTATCCGCTAAAGCACCCCAACGTCGATTAGAAACTCATTTGTAAGTAAAAAAAAATAACTCGTGTCGTCCTTTGACGCTAATAATATTAGCAATTGCTTATCTAAGTTATTATTAAACATGATGTTAAATTTTTCTCCTCTGCTTAAAAATTCTCTGCTATAAAAATTACACTCTTTTTTTTCTTACAACTTTATCACTCATAAAATAATTGATGACATAATTAACCAAAGCTAATGATTCTACGATGCCGCTTGTATTAATGATGAATACCATGGTGTCAGCCGTCAGAACCTCGTTTGATATTCCGCAGAGAGCATGCGTGTTGTCAGGTTGACGCACTTCGTATGTACTTCTGTTATATACTTGTCGAAGAAAATACAATATGAATTCCAATGAGACGTGTTGTGAAACTAGTACGAATTTATATCAAAGTGGTAAATAAGTATGTAAAAAATATTAAAAATAACGAATAGGCGGTTGCGAAATATAATAGGTCAACATAAAAAGGTTTACAATAAGATTATATTAATTAACTTGTCAGGAATGTAGGAACAAACTTTACGCTTTAATATAGAGTATATAGGGGTTTACTGAACCAATGTGGTAGCACTGTTCCCCAGAAAACCGACACTAACAATTTACTATTTTTTTTTTATCCGAGCACGGCAAAGTGACTGAACTACACCCGGTGGTAAGCGCAATGCAGTCCAAAAACCTAGCCACCGACTTACGATGAATTTATCGGTGGTCATCAGAATCATGCCAGCATGTATTAGCATAAAGGAAAGAAGCATATCAAAGGACCTGCAATAGGACAGGCGGATGACCGATGTAGGCACAGGGATACAAGGATGTACCCCTAAATACCCCCCCTCCCCTCTCCCCAAGCAATCATCAAGGCATGTCGCAAGCCCTTCGGGAGAACCGGATGTATGATGTACTGGCTAATCCTGGAACGTGATCGATACAAGGTGTGTCGGTCACTATGGCGGGTTTTATCACCGTGTGTACGGTGGTGACTATCCGGGTGGATATATGAAATTGGAGAAGGTCCAAAAGACCTTAAACGTCCTTTCCTCAAAGCTTAATATTATTCATGTTGTAAATAATGTATCAGGTGATGACGACTCATTGCGGAATTTATGATTATTAAGTAACCGTTTTTTTAGACTTTTATTTATACCGGCCTGAACTTATTATCAAGTGAAGTGAGAACTTTTCATTAAGCAAAAAATATTTTATACGGTAAGCAAACGTCAGTGGGTCATCAATGCTAGGTGACCTCTTTCCATGAACCACCATTGAGGAATCCTGGCATCAATCAGCAATGCGTGGCGAACTGAAATACCGTAATGGGCATTTAAAAGCCGACTCCAATATACGGATCGCGATGCGTTTACTGGTACTCATAGAGGAGTTTACCATTTCCCTGACCATCAGATCATCACCAAAATTATAAGAAACCACCATGGAAGTAATCACTATCGAATAAAAAAAATATTATCAAAATAGGTTGTATGCACCTCGGAGACACATATCGAACATACATAAATAACATAATGATAGAGACGAATTGAGGACCTCTTTAAGTAAATCGGTTAAAAAGTGACACATTAAAGTGGCAAGTTGTTGGACTAAGTCCAGGATATCCAGTTTATCGTGGCATTCCTGTTGCAATACTCGGATTCAGATATCTTTGGAAATAGGCATTGATCGTTATCGATCAGTACGGCTCGGGACAACTTTATTGCCGACGGCGGCCCTAAAGTGCTAATAATCGTTCAACAACCACAATACTTTATCATGATTGATTGTACGATTGCATATCATAAGTTTGGTCTACCGGCTGCTTTGTAAGGCAGGTTGTAAAGCAAAGTCGAAGCGGAGTCGAAGGAGCGCACGGGAGGGAGTCCCTGTAAACCAATCAAGTGCCAGTCAGACTTGTGCACTGAGATTTCCGTAGAACACTCGTAAATTTTTCTTTTTTTACATTAATTTTAAGGACATTCGCCATAATAACACATATTATTGTGTACAATAGTCAGCCGAATACGGATTATGGGTCAACGGATAAAGCACTTTAAATTTAAGACAGTGAGATAGATAGTCCTCAGAAGGTTAGTAATAGGCTTCCGCTGGTACCCCATTGCATTCGAAAATTAAGAGTCCTACGTTACATATTTCACGCGGTGAATTTGCGTCCATGACGATGACGATGACGTTAAAAGATGGTAGGTCCCACGTATGCGAGAGGCCGTCTGTGTTGGTACCACCGCTTTGCCTATTTCTGCCGCCAGTGCGTAAGCACTGTTGTGTTTCTGTTTGAAGAAAATTGAAGCCAATGAAATTATTGAGCATTATGGGACTTAATATCTTATATGTCGGGGTGACAAACGCAGTTCAGTGCCATGCAGTGCTGTGTAATTCAAAGTTCTGTGTGGTGTTGCGTCTATTTATGGGCACGCGTGGCGCTTACCATCGCGTTGCTTGTCTCTTCATTAAATCAAATAAAAAAAAAATGTAATGATTCAGAGCCTGATCGGTATATAGTCTGTACAATGTACGAGGAAAATTTTACAGATATTCACCACTTAATCGCCGTTGCCTCGACCACGCTTCAACTTTCTTTCAACAGTTAGTGATCAGCCTCAGTTGCGTATGAGAAACATATTAATACAAATTCTTGAAATACAGTCTGTAATTGTAATAATTGTATAAAGCATATCATTATCAGAGACAAAAACATACAATTGCAGTAAATACCAGCAATATGTAACTTTAGGGTATTTGTGCGCGATGCTAATTTATCTGACACGTGCTTTCTGTTTTCGAACGAAACATAAAAACACATGAAGTTGCTAAGCAGTTCCAAATATTCCAATTAAAATAAATATATTTTCCCGTGTTGGAGTCACGGGATAGGCTACACATTACACACGAATATACGAATATTACACCCAAAGTTTACCAACGATACATAACTTCTGTCATCTAATTGATGGCTAATGGTGAGCCTTACTTTGATTTTCTGACCCCAGGATCAAATTTAAACTCGCCGGTTTCACAACTTCGGCTAGATAAAACTTAGTGCTAAAGATATTTTAGCTAGAAACAAATAAATGGGTAGGAAGCTTAGCTTAGGAAGCTTCTCTCCCTTTTCCCATCCCTATATCCTTCCCTTAAGGTAAGCAACGTATCCATGATATGGATTGTCGGGTATTTTGGGTAATTATGTGCTGCAGAGATCATTTACTGTTAGACCCTCTTTTATATAGCATAGGCCGCCAAATGAGCAAGTAGGTCGCCTGATGGTAAGTGATCTCCACCTCTCACTACTTTCCAATGCAATAGCAATTCCACCAGGATAATAATTAATAAGGATATACGACACTATTCTGGTAATCACGGGCGGTGGACATTACCTACTCTCTCGTGTGACTCACTTGTTAATTTGCCGTCCTTCTGCTACAAACAAAACATCGTACATATATATTTAGATAGATTTATACTGACCAGGATACAAGATGACATAATACATATTATGGTCTAACATAATACTGGTATGATGTATGTAAAACTATTTTGTGTCTAGTCCAATAATAAAAAAAAAAAAAAAAAAAAAAAAAAAAAGATAGAGTTAATCTACTTTGCAATTATTTAAATATTTAGTATTCAACACTTAATCTAATTTATGTAATAATATAATTGTATGAATAATGTTATCCTATTATCTATATTTTACTGATGTCATTGCCTTTATAGTCATGTTTTTTTTATATCCCATTTGCGAATTATTTTCACACCCTCGGGGGAGAAGAGACGGTTATGCCCGAGTCACCAGCCTCCCGAACCAGTTGTATTTAAATATATTTACTATCTACTGTTTCCATTGCTATAATTGGACTATTTACGCGAACAGGAACTAATCCACAGCAAGTTCAAATGGAGATACTGATTGATGAAATGTATTCCACGCACGATTTTGCAAAAAAATATAGTATTAAAATCAATTTATATTAATGAATTTAGCAAAACAAAATCAGTATCTCCATTTGAACTTGCTGTGGATTAGTTCCTGTTCGCGTAAATAGTCCAATTAATAACCGAGATTTTGTTAATATGACTGAGATAATCAGTCGTAATCACTATTAATTCGTGTGTCCATTATTTCAACCGTTCTCTTAGAACTAACACTTATATACGAGAAAATTCCTCCATACAACACGAACTATTTTCTCACTATTTCAGCACCTTAAATACAATCGGACCATTAGACATACAATTTGTTGAATAGCCGCTAACGAGGGACCAGGAAAACATAAACCGTACGCACTTTCAAAGTTCCTCATTGCAATGTACAAGCGTTCGCGACCGAACATAATAACAATCTAGTAAATCAACATTCGCTTCCGGATCTCGAGATTTTAACTCCAATTGGATATATGATGATATTTTGACAAATGGTAGAGCCGCTCTTTAGCCAAATTTGTCTGGCGCCAAGTTGGTAAATGTTCAACCGGTGTGGTAACCTTCTCACACAAAAATCAATGCGAAGTTTAGTTGTGAGGAGGACTGGTTAGAGGGATCTGATATTTGTGTACTAGACTGGATAGCGACCACCGTACACATGGTGAAAAACTCAGCATAGCTATTAGCTAGTGTATATCCGGTAACTTTAGCCCAGGATAATTCTGAAGACAGTTAAGGAACCCAATGTTTCTTCACCATCGACATTATGTTTGGACTGCACTGTAGTTAATATGAGTTCCAATATAGCCACTATGTCAGTATTAAAAAAGTTTATGTATTTCATTCAGACGAACCCTGAATCCCACCGTTGTTAACAGTGCAATGTGCGTAATTCTATGACTGTGTTCCTTCTCCTCGTAGCTAGTATTACTAAGTAGTATTGCCTACAATACGAATTGGTCAGCTCGATCGGAGCGCTTCCCAATATTTCCTACACAAAATCGATGTAAACTGGTAGCTAGGTGTTGCATTTCGTACAGTAAGCGACATTTCCGAAGTCCTAAAACCGTCTTCCCTATCTCCAAATCTTTCCTTTACGGTCGGTAACATCCATGATTCTATCATGGGTGTTAATAGGCGGTGGAGATCGCGTAACATCAGGTGACCCACTTGCGCTTCGCCGATCTCTGCTGTAAAAAAAGATTGCTCGAAAAAATCCACATTTCGTATCCCTTTCGTTAAAGGTCAGTAATACACTCTCAACTCCTCTAATAGTATTCATGAATATTCTAATGATCAATTATCAGCAATTTATTAACATATAGATATAGGTACAAAAAAACCTCTAGATCATTTTGACAAAATATCAGCAACTAGGCAAGGATATGAGAAGTTAAAAGTATCGGCTATAAAATCTTTAACCTTGTTTATTATGTTAAATTATTTTTGTTGTTGTTGATATTTGTGCTATAAATAGATTTATGAAAGTAAAATTAGAACTAAATATTAAATTCACACGACGTCACTTATTGCTTGAATATTCATATATGAGCGACACACAGATATACTTTGCCGAGATAATTTTGATTTAAATCAACACATAAATGAAGTGACGTACCTAATTAGTCTGAGAAATCGGATATTCCGGTGAACCCAGGATGAATTGGATTGGCAGGTCGAGCAATAAAAAATGAATACAGTTTTCACTGCGAAACATATATGAGCGCCCTCATCCGATCACCAAGTGATTATAATGCACCTGCTGGTAAATATAGTGCAGTCCAAATAAAATATCGACCCTCAAGAGACGATCCGTCTCTCGACAGTCTGGAGAATTATGCCGGCTTGATAAATACTGGATGACCCCAGAACTCGCCTTCGGAGAAACACCAGTCAGAATAAGTGTTAGAGTGAGAGGTTGTTTTATTTTATTCATTTAATTACAATATCATACCAGATAATCCCAATTTCAACACGATTTTGTATTATTCTTTTATTATCCAATCCGCATTCAGTCGCTCCGCTAGACTACAACCCAAATGTTTCAGGCTGCCCTGCCTTGTTTTCACCGGATCACTTACAATCAGATACTATCCATTAAACTTGATTTAGCTGTCCAATAACATTTTACAACTCCACTTATTCCATATTTAATTAAAGTAAAACGGGTGATCGACGTATGAACCGTAACACCCCGTATTTCAAACTTACGGTTTTCTGGTGATCGCTCCTAAACGATTCCGGAGCCAAGTTAGCGCTGGAGCTTGTATGTATAATAATTGGCAACCCGCTGAGTAGTCTCGTCGGCGTGAGTTTTACCAATGAGCTTTGTAGTCATACATGCAGAGGTCTATCTGTTCAGATGGATTGGTATCAGTTTAGCCTGATGCGATATGGGATATGATATCATCAGTTTTTGATAACGTGAAGTAAGGCTAATCGGAGAAAATAGCTTCAATAAATAAATAAATAAATAAATAAATAACACCCAACAGTCACACACATAGTCCTGACCCCACAGTAAGATACGAGTCTTGTGTCGTGGGTATCAGGAACTACGAGAGACTTTCGGTCTCACAACACCCAGACCCCGAAACAAATAAATGTGGATCACACAAATATTTTTCTCGGTGCGGGGATCGAACCCGCGGCCTCTCGCTTCACAGCCGGCTACTCGCCCGCTGCGCCACGGAGGCTGTCAAATAGCCATGGCTAAATCTCTTTAGCCATGGCGTCGTAATCATCTAGGTCTTGCCATCATAAGAATAAATGGAAAATTAAAGGAATAACAGTGGCGTAGATGTATTGACTACGCGGTACAACTGCTATGCTGAGGTCTTGGGTTCGATCCCCGGGTCGGGTTAAATGAGATTGGGTTTTTATCACGAAATGTGTAGTATCGGCCCGAAATCTGGAATTGTGCCCGGTATGGCGATAGGCTCGCCCCCTATCATATCATGGGACGGAAATACGCTCGGCGAAACGTGGGTATATTAGTTACACCTGTGCCTACTCCTTCGGGGTTTACAGACGTGAGAGTGTATTAAATAAATAAACACCTATTCTGTAAATTACAATAAAACACACATATTTAGAAAAAAAATCAACTCACTGCTCTGGATTTCTATAAGATTCAGCGGATTTGGAGGTAAAACTGACCACGTATAGTATTTCCTTGGTCGTCGACAAGGGCCTTAATATAGTGTCATACGCGTTGCAACCGCGCCCGCTTTCTACGTTTCACAATAACCCTCTAACGATGTGTCTGAACAAGCCTTGTAACTTACGGGCCGCTTTATAACTTGTGCTCTTAACACTACAGCTGCTAGACATGCTATGTTGAAATACACTGTTCACTACACTGTCTACATAAGTGTTGGCATTTGAAATTGCGCGGTGGTAGCCACTGAAGGGCGAGAAGAAACTATTTAAGAATAAAAGTAAATCTTTTTTCTAGTATATACATAGTGATCGAGCAAGTGGTATCAAACTTGATGGTATCTACACAGCCCAAGAACAACTACATTACCAGTTTATTTTGCAAGGGAATGGGGATTTGAAAGCCGGAGAGGGAAGATATGGAACTCGTATAATCTCTCCGATTGTATCGAAATGCAACAGCGAGCTGTCATTAAAATGTAATGTCGGTTTTCTGTGAGACAGTGACAATAATCCGGTCAACCTGGCCTTTTTATGCTGGAGACAATAATTTTTACAACGAGGCTTTACCACTTGTTCGAGTATTTTTCAATTTGAAGGCGGTTTTTCACACTCTGGTCACCACCACCATTACGCCACCGCCACGACGCCGGTCCTATACAGGTTGGTCGATCGTCATAGCCTCGTTAATTTGTCAACAGGGAATAAAAACTTGTGGACCCAGAAGACTTCAGGGTTTCTCAACCTAAGTATACTGCCATTAGCTCAATGAAATTAGAAAATTACATTAACATTAGAAAATGTTGTAAGGATCACCAAAACGTTCCATAGGACTATTGAGAAAAACTAACACACTTTCAGTAATAACCACTAATTTGTGCACAAATTAGTTACCTAATATATCATACCAGTACAATAATATATCTCCATTGCAAGTTGTCATGCCCCATAATAATAAATCCACTCGAAATGCCGAATAAGGCATTCACGTGCGCTGACACTATTTAATTGACCATAATTGAATGAATGACTAAATTAAGGGCAGATAATTCAATTTATAAAAAGTATCGTTTAGTGAGCAGAAGTTTATGGAAAAGACAAGTTTGTAGTCAGTTATTTATTTTATATATATGCTGCATGTGTATTACTAATGTTTCACAGGCTTGCAAAGTCAGGTGGAAGAAGAAGCATGCCAACCTCATACATCACTAGAACGAATCCTTATCTACTATCAGAAAAGCAGATGGTGTGACGAAACCGAACAAGTGTCGTGACATGTGAAACCACCTACTTTTTAATTGAATCGTGACGTGTGAAACTACCTGCGTTTTAATGAATGCAAGTGCGAGCCACAATCTGCGCGGTGTGAATTGCTGCCGTCGTGATACCATCGGCAGGCCGATAATTAGCGTCTTAGCATAAACACTGAACTGTCGAAGGATAACGGAATGGTGTGAGGAAATGTAAATGTCGAAATAGTTGGCCATAATTCAGTTGTTTACACTTCTGAAGTTGCACAAGTGTTTAGGAAGTTGGTTTGCGTTAGGTAATGCTGTGGGAAAGAGGAAGTATAGGCCTTTAAAATATTTTAAGCGTGCTAAATTTCAATGTTAATAAATCTACTATGACTTCTTATCTAAAAGAGTTCTAAAATTTTAGTTAACAGTTAACAATCAGAACATTTAGCTACTGGATGATCTGGCAAGGCTGTTGCTAAAAATAACATATGAAAAATAGATTTAGGTTACGGATTTGAAACTCAAGTACAAAACGTGATGAAATATATTAAGGTATTAATGCAAGGTGTAGTAATGCAATTGGCCTGCCTTTAGAGAATGAATTTTTTTTACTACAGAAAAATTGCGAATTTGTTAGGAAAAGATGAATCTGACTTCTTTGTGGTAGTTTTAGATATAGCATATTTTACGGAGTTAAAAACAAAACATCTTTATAGCCTGATGCAGGAGTGCTCTGACGGCATTAAAGTTAATAACGTTTAAAAATATGTTAAGTAAAAGCGATGGAGATAAGAAGGTGTGAAACAACATAGCGGTTCCGACATCAATACAGTCCCGTGGGTGGACAATTACCGAGTGTGCAAACAGCTGAGCCCACCAGAACACCAGTAATTAATGATCCAAGCAAAAACAAATGGTAAGTAACCGCGGGAACGTGTCCTTTGTGAAGTCTCCACGCGATCAGACGAATATTCGGGATTTATTTGGCACTGCATAGTTGTGAAATTACTAGCGCTTAATGATTTTGCAAGTTACCGAAGTGGTAATCCTTTCTAATATTCAGTAAGTGAATCGTATTATGAAAGCCAATTGGTAGTACTAACCTAGCCTGCAAAAAATATATCCAACAAAAAGCACCTTAACAGGATTTTCACCGTGTATGATCTCAGCAGGCATTCTTGCCGAAATAAAACATGTGGTCTTCCAAATTCTAATATCAAAAGACCCTCTACGGATTATTTAATAGCTAAAAGCAAGAGAAGTAACCAACACTGACGATGAATGACCATACTTATTACTTACAAATTAATTATGGGGTATTACCCGTTCCTTTAATTAAAACAAACGAACCTTCCTCCCATCTGGGAAGATAGGGTTCTTGGGCCTCCAGTAGTCTCATTGAGTTTAATTAATATAGCAATTATTAGTTCAAGTTGTTTTTCTGTAACCCTTATTGATCTAGTGCGTGCATCGCCTAGTGGCAGAGTACTTAGGCTGGGAATCTGATGAGATCATTAGTTAAAATTCCAGGTGGAGCAATCACAGTTCTAATTTATATTTTTATCCCCACTACAGGCTATTTTTCATTATGACAAAATAATTTTTAATAGTCTTTTAAATCTCATATTTTTAGTAACAAGAAACATTTCTCGCGGGCGGAGTCGTGAGCAAAAGCTAATGTATTATGAAACCATGTCTTTGTAAAGTTTTCCATAGAATTTGATGCTGTTTCCACCATCATTTTTTTTTTAAATGACGTACATTTATAAAGATGTTGAGGAATATTTTTTAACTCCTGACAAAACAAACCGATGTCATAACTTTGAAATTATCTAATAATTGTCCGTATACGTATCTGACTCTAAAGTATTTGTAGAAATGAACCCATTTGGATAGGGTTTCTTTTATTTTAAAACTGGTATATTAACAGTTAGATTAGGCTATTTTAAATAAACCGTGAAAGCCACGACGGATAGTTAAAAGGTTATAAAGTTCCAAGGTCCTAAATGTCATCACTCAAAGCTTACACAGGTGTATACTGTATAGAAATATATTAACACATTATTATTGCGTGGAAAATATACAGTGTTTGTTAGAATTACTTGTATTTGTATTACGATGAGGTAATAAACTATTGTATTATCAGCACGTATTATCAATTTATGCACAATTTACTTAATTAATGTCTAACGAAAACTTCCTCTTTGGGGTACATTTCCTTAACTGGGGTTATATTTACACTACCTGCTACGAGATTTTAGTAACATATTTATCTTTACTAGTGAGTAGTGGTAGTAAAATCGTTCTGTAGCATCTGGTAAAAAGCATGTTGCGCTGACCCTACTACTTATGGGATAAGTGCAGGTAGAAAGAGAAGAATGGAGACTATCAAATGACCCACTTGCCAGTAATATCACCGACTTGTATCAGAGTAAGCGGATACAGATAATCCTAACCTTTTCATAATTTGAGAGACTGTTGTAAGACAGAATACACATCTGAACCTTATATTATAAACACAATACTCATAAAATTAGGAGATAATAACAATTCATAAAAGTGTTAGACTTTTTTTATCCTTGCTCGGCAAAGTGACGGCACTACACCTGATGGTAAGTATCCATCCATCCATCCTGTCGTTCCCTCAATGCTGAGGATCGTGACCGCAGCAGGCCGAGGGTATAAGGGCCCTCCAAATGGTTCTATCACCAGCCATGTGGATTGCATCATGCAGTTTAAGTTGCAGGGGTTTAGTGACTTGTTCACTCCATTTAGCCGGTGGTCTACCTCGAGAGCGCCTGCCCTCTATTTTTCCCATCAAAATATCTTTTTCGAGATTATCGTTTGCGTTTTTGCGAGAAATGTGTCCGAAGAAAGAGAAAATTCGCCTCTTGCACAGTGTTGACAATCGGGTGCGTATATGAAGTTGCTCCAGTATAGATTTATTGGTACGCATAGCCGTCCATGGTATTTGTAGGAGGCGACGCCAGCAGAACATTTCGAAAGCGTCTATACGGTTCTGCATTACCGAGCGATTCGTCCATGTCTCTGACCCATACATGAAGATCGAAAAGATCAGAGTTCGTACCAAACGGACTTTGGTGTTTCGCATAATGGAGCGGTCTTTCCATATTTTACTAAGGCGAGTCATAGCACCCTTAGCCATGTTGATACGGCGGATTATATCCTTGTCGCAGTTGCCATCGACCGTTATCAGCGAGCCAAGATAGCTGAATTCGTCGACACATTCTATATCACTAATTTCGTAGGTGCGTGTCAACGAGTGATCTCTGTCCACGAACATCATAATATCTATCATAATATATATCATATCATAATATCATATGGTAAGCATAGTGCAGTCCAAAAAACCAGCGACCACCGACAAACAATGAATTTATCGGAGGTCACCAGAGTCATGCCGGCCTCTATAAATGCTTCTTCCCTCTTCGGAGAGGAAAGAAGCAAATCGAGAGGCCTGCGACAGGACAGGCGGATGACCGATGCAGGCACAGTAATACAAGAATTTATTTACTTATTATATATACCCGTATAAATAGATATTTTCTGAGTTTGTAATATCCACAATTGGATATGAAAAAACAATGTCGATTACAGCAAAAATGATGGGCACCCGTTCTAAACGGCGCGGTGGTAAGGTAACGCTTTGTTGAGAGAGCGTGGGCCGCGATATGATTAATCGACACGGTACATACTCGTACATGCAGTTAATTACTCGCTCCCCGCACAATGGGGTATTCATCGCCGAGTGCTAACCTTCTTCGACGTTACGTGACCTTCTTTACAACTCAAGTTTTGTTTATCTACTTATTTACATGCGTTTGTTTAGATGTTTCAGTTATTGTTCGAATACTTAATTCATATACAAAAACATATGCTGAAACAAAAATAATAAAACAATCTACAAGTGTCAAAACGATTTATACTAAACTCAATTTGTTTCAATAATTTTCTGTTTAATGATTTTATATTTTTGCTTTTTAACTACTATCAAAAACAGGTGTGTTAAATCATAAAAGAAAATTGAGGTGACAAGACAAGCCCAGTGGCCGTCCTGAGCCGAGGTTCGTACCCCACAGGGGGTGCCCTCAGCGTGGTCACTTAATTTTAAGGGTTGAGAGTGACTAAAGCGCTCACCCGAAAGTCCGGTGAAGCTGTATTCAGCCGACTAGCGTCAGGCTTACAGCAAGAGTCCACCAAAAAAAAACAGGACAATAACAATTTGTGTTTTATTTAATATACAAAGAGATATGATCAAAATACGCACAACAAGTTTTTTTAAGTTAATAACACTCAAAAGATGCTAGTTGTGACGTATTTTGGCAAGAGCGGAGAGCAAAGGTAGCGACGAAACAGCGCTGATATATTTTTACTTGAATCGGTGTAATATTATCGTAATATTTTGGAAAATATAATGCACTAGCTTTGCTCGCGGCTCCACCCGCGTGAACAGCATTTTCCGGGATAAAAGTAGCCTGTAACCGTCTCCACGTGATTTAGGCGTGAAAGCGTAACAAACAAACTCACTTTCGCATTTACTTTCACCCCCTTTTTCATCCCTTATTAAATAAAATTTCCAAAATTCCTGAAACGTTTATTTATTTGTTTTACGTCAATAACCGAAATACAAAATGTTGTTTATGTAACTTTCAAAATGACGGACTTTCATACATATTATCATCCCCTATTTTGACCCCTTTGGCGTGGAATTTTCTAAAATCCTTTCTTAGTGGGTGCCTACATAACAAAATGAATATACAGTCCGAAATTCATGCTTGTAGTCTTGATAGTTTGCGCTCGGTAATGATGAATCAGTCAGTCAGTCAGGACATGTTATTTTATAAGTATGGATTGTTAGATGTCATGTAGGTCCGTCAATCTTATTAATATCGTTGAATATAAAATTTCAAATGTTTTATATCCCGAAGGTGGATTAAGGCCAGGCAGGCGGGCGGCGCGGCGCCCTCGTAATATCAGTAAACACTGCGACTTTATTGATGTATTAACGTACTATTGGAGAAAATATGAATTATATATAGATAGGAACCATATAAGAAATATTGTCATACGTACATACATAACCATATTACCAGATCCGCACCGCCCTTAATTCTACAGTTTACAACGCCTTCCACACCGCCAGAGACAGAAACAGATGGAGGAAGATCCTACGAGAGAAAGTGACGCAGAAGGGAGGTCACAACCCTCAATACTGAGGAATACCATGCAAGGAGGAGGAGGACATACATGTTCACCACGCCTATAATCCTCGAAGGGTTAGGCAGAGGTGTAACCAGTACACCCACATTTCGCCGAACGTATTTCCGTACCATAATGTGATATCGCCATATCGGGCACAATTCCAAACTCCGGGCTGATACTGAGCATTTTGTGATAGAAAAACCCATTATAACTTTTACCCGACCCGAGGATCGAACCCGGGACCTCAGCACAGCAGTTGTACCGCGTACGCAATCCAACTGCGCCACCGAGGCAGTCTATAATAAATATTTATAATTCATAAATCCCCCCTCGTTAGTAGCCGAGGCCCGTGTCCAGTAGTGGGGCGTACATAATATTATTACTTTATGGGTATTCATTCAATATTAAGGTTTCCGTTTACAAAAACTGATGAGAAATCATCAAAAGTGAGTTTTAAAAAAGAGCCTAGAACTGGCTAGTCTATAGTAGTCTATAGTTTATGCAAAAGAAAATAATAAAAAAAAAATTCAACCGTAAAGCAAAATTAAAATTATTATATTCACAAAACATCAAAGATTAAAAGCACATTACAGCATCCAATCTCTCGGAACCAATTTCTCGAGACAGGGTGGTGTACTAAGGAACAGGGAGAAGGGTCCCTAATTAGCGCGAACGTGTTGACCCGACTAGGGTTGGCAGGCACTAAAATAAAAACCGAACTCGGCGCTGCATTGGGCCAGACATTTCGCCGTAAAAGCCACACACATTTTTTTATGGCCAAACCAGAACCTCTTAAACCCAGACATTACTTTCATATTAAAAAAGACGGTGAGGTTTATATTATAGTTATTTATTAATTGTTATTTACTGTGATCGCACGCCGTAGATCAGTATATCCAAAAGCTTAACAGACGCCGAATACAAAAATATTTGGCAAAGCCAGTCCAGTGGTATATGTCCAGCTAAACATAGACACATGGCAACCCTAGATCCGACTTCGTAGATTCCTACTGTCCGATTATAGTATGGTGGTGATAAGGTGTCACAATTAACAGGCTGACAGAGAGTTTAATATATATTAAAGATAATTTAGCTTCTTAGTTTTTTTAACATCAATTTTGCACATTGTGTAGTAGCGGAATCAACAACACCGGAACTCTAGCAGCGTAGGCGCCATAGCAACAGAAACTCATGAATACAGACGAAACAGGTGCCCATCCTGTCCGGTCTAGTTTTTACTATCCGGTCGGATACCGGAAACTTAACTATGAAAATTTTATGATATTAGGTGTAATATAATGTATAACATATTGACTTGTTATAATATTATCAAAGGGACACCGTCCATATAAACATTTTAGACATCTATAATCCACTTGATGGACCTTATCTTCGTAGGCTCTCTCAAATTAACACATCACGCTTAGTAGAGATGTTCGGCTCACAGGGTGGCTAGATATCTGTTATCCTGCCAAATCATTATCAATTTCTGCGCTAGGTAAGACACGGGCAATGTATTATGTATGTATACGCGTACTCATTAGTAGATAAGGGTGCCCAAGAATTTCGACCCGAGAGACTGTATGGTGTAATAGCACTTTTAATCTAATTCGATGCGAGCAGGCGACCAACACGAGACACGAATAAATTATTATTTAATTAGAACCCAAACATACGTCCTCCGTTGATTCTCTTCCCAGAATACCTTCTGCGCCGATAAAAATATATTTTCACGTATTTAAATCACGCACAAGGAAAATATGTTCGTCAAGGTCCTATGAAATTTGTCATTCAAGTGCGACCAGACGCTGCGTGCACGCAACACAACCAGTCTCGGCCGACGATTTTCTTCTGCGACACACCGAGCACTGGTTTTCCGATATTGAATTAATTTAAATATGGATTTTTAATTTCCATATGAGTTCATGGTTAACGTTTATTTTTGACTTGTTGTTATGATTGATTAAAACTAAAATATACAGCAGATATTTCTGAATACGTCTACGTATTATACGATTACTGGAAACTTTTGTAATGTTAAATTAGCTACGAAAAAATCTAACATACCGGACTTTACTTATCATGGATTAAGATTTTTTTTTTAAAAATCAGTTTTATCATAACAGAGGTCTACCAACTGCGAGCAACTGGGTCACCTGATTGCGAATCATAAACAGCTAAATGCCAAAAGAAGCTTGTATGCATTGCCTACCTTAAACAGGGATTAGGAAGTGGTTTTTCAGAGCCCGATTTTTAATTAATTTACTGATCATATATTTAATTAATAAATATAATCTAAATCAATCCTTGATCATCACGTAACATACATTAACACGTCAGTCAAACATAATCAGAAAAAATAGCTAATTAAAAACCGAGACAATTAAATAGCTGAGTGCATCACGATGTTTACAAGGAAGGCAGATCAACACGTAGCTCGCCGAAATATCACTATCGTACGGATTGCGTCGTGAATTTTTAGAATGGCTTCCTGGTTCCTTGTAATTGACGTGCTCAGGGCCATGTGCGATTCAAAAATGTTTATTGCGAACGCTTTTTGAATAGGCCTCTAGGATGTTTTGGTGAATGAGTCCAGATCTATAAGACGTCAAGACTAGGATTTATAAAGTGTGGCAAGGACATGATAAATGACAATATACAAACTAACCTTGTTGCGGAACATGATTTTACACATGTTGCAGTTTTTTTTATTGCATAGGTTTGCAAACGAGCAAGTGAGTCACCTGATGGTAAGTGATCTACACCGCCCATGTACGCCCACAATACCAAAAAAATGTGCGCGTTGCCGACCTTAAAGGAAAAGGATAATTAGGGATTGGGAAGGGGAGGGGATTTAGGCCTCCGGATATATCACTCACCGTACCAAACGCAGCAGCAAGCCGCTAATTACGTCGGTTCTTTCTCTTATGAGATCAACATGACATCCAATTCTTTTGAGAGATCCAATAACGGAAATGACATGTTTAAAGACTGGATCGAACTTACGATGTGTTGGTTCAAGGTTGATAAGCCTCCGCTAGATCTATGATACGATCAAAACCTTGACTGCATATGATAAATACCTATCAGTTTTAGGAACTCAGGCCGCTGACCTAAAGTACAAATAGTTTGGCAACAACTTACAATAGATTGACAAGTTGCCAACTATCGACATGTATTTATGCGACTATTACTACTACAATGCGTTTGAATTGTGATAATAGTATTGTTAATGAATGGACAATCTATCATGTTTATAGAGTTTCTTTGTTTTTGAGAATGTCTCCAATATTTATTCGACTACAATATATTAATTACCGAGTTGGGTAGCGATGAAGCCACGCTGTAGACCACTTTATCTACAGCATGAATATTATATAATGAAGACCCCATACCATTTCGCATTGTATTGTTTATATAAATATAATAAGCGATGTGCGGCGTGCGACATCCGTAGTTCAGCACACGATATCACACGTCGTTTAACTTCACCTTTATTCGCTAATCTATCTTTCAAACATGACATCTTACAAAATACTCGTAGTAATTAGTAGGTATCGTCGATATATGAATCATTGTGTGACGTAACCTCATTCTCCGTTCAGTTTCGGTGTCGAAAGTGAAACAAAGCTAATTAGTCTATTTTAGTGATCTAAATGGTTGTTTAATTGATTCCGTATCGTGAAATAAGGAAAAACAATTTTAACTATAATTTAATCCACCGGCGCGGCGACCGCAAACGTTAAATCTATTCGTGTATTTCTAATTACTTTCTGGATGACGATCGAAAAATAGTTAAATTGCTGTTAATTATAATTATTGTAAAATAGGCAATAAGTTTTTTTCTTAAAATATATTTTGTTTTAATTATATGAGAAGCGAATCGGTCGCTGCGAGTGCCGAATTTCTGCTCCCAGAGTTTAAACACTGAGTTTAAACTGTCTTGTAGTCAATATATGGGGCAAGAGACATCATATTTGGATTTCACTCCATCCTAAAACTATTATTGGGGCTATGTTATTTACTTATTCATTTATTCGTCAATTTTAATTTCTCCGTGGTGCAATAAGCGACTAGCTGACTCTGAAAAGAGTGAATGCGATTCCCACACCGAGACAAATATTTGTTTCGGGTTTGGGTGTTGGGCAAAGTTGGGTAAGTCCCTCGCAGTTCCAGATGCCAACGATACGTAGGTAAACCTAGTATGGGGGTCAGGACTGTGTAACTATTGTGAGTATTTTACTTAAATAGCTCTTACTTATTTGAAACTTTGTCTGTTCAGTTGGTGGTCCAAGATGCTAAATATTGTGTACACGTTGATAGCAAATTGCCACGTTAATCTGTCGACAGCGTGGCTCTACCACTCAAGATGATGATTATGTTTCTTGGAATAGATGAATGTCCTGCAGACGTAGAGAAAATACGAAAGACATATCTACTTCATTAAATAGTAGTATACGTTTTCCCAATAGTATTTTCATGCAACATGGTAAAAACTAGGTGAAAAATAAGTGTGAAAAAATGATTCGGGTCTTTAAATTAGCGACACGTATTTGCACACAAGCATGAGCTTGTGTAAATAGTAATTGAGTTCAATGCTTTTAAAAAGGTTCAAAAGCATTGAACTTACAAGTTTTACGTAAATGAATCAACAACAAAAAATGTGTTCTACAATATTGTGTAATTTCACACTATAAATCATGTGGCATACAAAATCCCGCTCGAAGCACACGAGTGTCATAAGTGCCTTTTCACATGGCTCGGCTGCCGGATAACCGGTGCTGAGTGTCTGGTAGACGTGGCGTACAATATGCGTAATATAAATTGGTTACAAGCAGCGTTGTAGTTACTGTCTTTGGAGATTAGGTGTTGGCGGGAGCTACAAGGGGTAGGTAAGTGAAGTGACAAACTTCAGACTGGTGAAGTTAAATTATATGGAATCTGTATTAAAAAAGAACTGTATTAGGAGTTGGGGACGCTGCAAGTAGCAATTTAAAGTAAACAACTAATAATGCTGTTTATATTATTACGTAATTAATAACTTCGTAAGTTCAGTTACGTAATTAGTAAACGTGAGAAAGAGTTACAAATTTAATCCAGGCCTATATTTAGATAAATTTGTATCGCAAAGTAATTGATTTCGAAATGTTTTTCAATAATTATAAATCTCAGAAGATAAGTTGTTGGCCACAACTCTTTAAGCACAGGCTGTAGTACAGTACTGAGTTTTGATACGCACGGCGCAAACACGGCAGCCGGGTCGTACGAAAAGGCACTTACTCAACGGTATTGCGAAATTACAGCCAGAGGTCAATCAAGGCTCGGATGCGCTGAATAAACAATTTCCTTTGTATTACTTTATCTATGTAAATTGAGTGTTAGATGTTTATAACATGGGAGGTGCCCCAGAGTTCAATGCTTGAATATACTTTGAATGGTGTTTATGTGCTTGTATGTATCGCCTTCGGATATTAGTGTATTTGAACATTATTGCGGTTGTATCAAATATTATTTATTAATTTTATAACTAAAGTGTCAGCTAAGATACATTCATGTTCTATTTCATTATTTTAACGATATTTTGTGCACCTGTAACCCGTTTTTTTATTTATTAAATCATCGAAACTAACGATCGCGATAAGATTATATCACATATTATTCAACAATTATTCTAACATACAAAAGAAAATATTATAACATGACAATAACCTTCTATATGTAGATACAGCTTACTGGTCCAGTCATTTTAGTAATTTCACTCGGAATCCGAGATACCCAGCTGTTAAGTCTGTAAATACTTGTATATTGTCACCCTAAAAGTTGTCTCAAAACCTACATGTGGTAGGGTGTGCGCAACTATTAAATTTCAAGGTCAAAGGTCACAAATATCGCTTTTTTTGTAAATATCTCATTTCCTATGGGTTTTTTGCTATTTGTATCCATTATCAATATTGTAGAATACAAAATTCTCTACAATTTTTGTTTAAAACTTTTTTTCATACGATGAACCGTTTTCGGGATAGAGGGCGGAGAGCGCGCGGTCACAAGTCCGTCCTTTTTTCAAGTTACATGAACGAAATTTTGTATTTCGGTTATTGACGTAAAATAAATAAATACGTGTTTCAGGAATTTTGGAAATTTTATTTAATAAGGGATGAAAAAGGGGGTGAAAGTAAATGCGAAACTGAGTTTGTTTGTTACGCTTTCACGCCTAAATCACTGAACCGATTTTGATGAATTTATCCACAGAGACAGATGGAGCCCTGCAGACGGTTACAGGCTACTTTTATCCCGGAAAATGCTGTTCACGCGGGCGGAGCCGCGAGCAAAAGCTAGTATAACATAATAGTTAATAAAAATTGACAAATATTTATAATCATTGATTTATCGATAGTTCATCAACTATATATGGCGCGTTTTCGACCGGAGGCACCGTTTGACCTGAAGTGATCCTGTGACCGCGCGGTCTCCGCCCTCTATCTCGAAAACGGTTCACCGTATGAAAAAAAGTTTTAAACAAAATTTGTAGAGAATTTTGTATTCTACAATATTGATAATAGGTACAAATAGCAAAAAAACCCATAGGAAATGAGATATTTACAAAAAAAGCGCATTAAACCGATTTTTGTGACCTTTGACCTTGAAATTTATTAGTTGCGCACACCCTACCATATGTAGGTTTTGAGACAACTTTTAGGGTGTCAATATACAAGTATTTACAGACTTACAGCTGGGTATCTCGAATTCTGAGATTCTTACCTAATTTAAGCTAAAATGACTGGACCATACTTACTACATAAACGTATGAATAAATACAGATAACAAATACTTTAAAATAAACGAAATAAAGGATACATATGTAATGATTTCTTATATTCATTTGGTTCTTTTTTATTTGATATAGGATAATTATATCTCATTGCAAGGTAAATGTTTGCTTTTGCTTCCAAGATAGGGGTCGGGCTCATAGTAGCAGATACCTCCTGGCTAGATTCCTGCTGTGAGATTTGAAGCCAAAATTCACTATTTCACGTTTCAAACGTGACTATTTCAGGAATGGGCTTACCACCGGTTCCCCGGGATATTGATAAATACAAGTCTAGACTCCGCCAATTTTAGGAGACGGAATAGGAACAAAAATTAAAGAAGCACAACTTTCGTGCGACAACAATAATCATACGGCCTTTACTGGATGGCTTCGGAGGCGGTACGACACCTTAACTTAAAGGGTTACACAGGTGCTCGCGGGACATGGCTGTTTCGAAAAGTACCTGTCGTGCATACGTCGAGAGCTGATACCGAAGTGCCATCATTTTGGTTGTATCGAAAACTCGGCGCAGCACACATTAGCCGCCTGACCCGGGTGGGATTCACCGCGCCGGGATATAGCCGCGGCCGTCAGTCAAGATCGACAGTGACGACAGATGGATCTCTGCTTTCTTTCTTTCACATTTTGCAAACACATTATATCCTTAAAAAAGATGACAAAGAAGGAAACGCAATGGATTCTTCCACTCCCTTTTAAAAGATGAGAGTCAGACATCGGAAACGGTCTCCATCCACCATAGAGGCCTGCAAGCGGCACTTGTTAGACCGGCACGCCGCCGCCTTTCCTGAGCTGCGCTATGTCTAGGTCTGCGCTAGGTCAATTCCTCAAACTACGATTGGCTCTGTACCGCGAAGGCTATAGCTGGATTGGATTTGGAAGGGCGCCCAAAGTCGGTGAGTCCAACATATTTTCAAGGTCTGTGACAGAGAGACCGGCAAACGGGAAAAAGGTAAAAGCTGGTGAGGTTTATAAATATGTTTCGAGACCTCATAAGATGGGTTTTTATCTGCCCTGTTTTATACTATACCACTGGCTTTGATTACTACTACATAAAAGTTAAAATTGTGTGCTCTGGGGTTTGCGACCACAGGATTTTCGATCGAGCTCACTGTATGGAAGTAAGTTCCACTCCCCACTACGCAATGATGTATATTAATTATAAAATAAATATAAAACCATCAATAAAGCCGTAACAGATTATTCACATTGTAATTTATTTGGATGGTGCCTCATTAGATAGTTGATTGGATGGCTTGAAGGTTGTATAGCGAACTTTGACTCTGGTGCATGTAGGTCGCGGATACACGAGTAGGTAGCTGTGTTCCCTTTATCTAAGTCTACAAAATTTAAATAGCAAACTTGCCAATTGATTATTAATTTTATCTTTAAAAATTAAGTATACGCATATGTGTTATAAAATGATTTTCTTATTAAAGGCTATAAGAAGTGATTGAGTAGAATAATATCAAAGACTAATGGTCTAAGATCCCGCGGAACATTGACCTTCACCCATCTGTTTACCGGATGAAACATATATTTTCGGGTATAAAATGTGTTGCTGATCACATTCCAATAGGGTTGCCTAAAAGAATATGGTCAAGGATATGATTAATTAAAATTTGAAAATAATATATTTTTTTTAAATTTCACTGATCTGTTTACCAAAAAAATGAACCTTCAATGAAAAGTGTACAATGTATACTAATTTAAACGGATTTTATCGCGGTTTTTTATTAATTTTGATCCCGACGTTTCGAAGACTTTTCAGCCTTCGTGGTCACGGGGAGGACTGAGGTGTAGGTTGTCCAAAAATGTTAATGTTACAGTATCTACCTTCAATTTACAATTATAAGATCTTTATGGTTTGGTCCGATCTACGCAGAAGGAGCTCACAGTGTCTTGAGGTCTGGCAGTTGGTCTTTTGGGCTCCGATTTAATTAAATGTATAATCGGATCCCAGGCCTGTGCTAGCTTCCAACCATCTTCTCTATTGAAATTCGGATGTTTTTTAATTTCAATAGCCTCGCGAATCATCCTGGGTAGGAATCGGTGTTCTTTGGCAAGGATTTGTGGTCTGTCAAATCGAAGATAATGTTTGGAGCCTTCCTCTGAATGTTCAGCAACTGCAGACTTCGTAGAGCGTCGGTGTTTAACATCAGCTATATGTTCTTGTGACTGTGGACTCTCTTACATAGGTCAAACAAAAAGAAGTATAGGGACCCGCGTAAAAGAACATATAGCTGATGTTAAACACCGACGCTCTACGAAGTCTGCAGTTGCTGAACATTCAGAGGAAGGCTCCAAACATTATCTTCGATTTGACAGACCACAAATCCTTGCCAAAGAACACCGATTCCTACCCAGGATGATTCGCGAGGCTATTGAAATTAAAAAACATCCGAATTTCAATAGAGAAGATGGTTGGAAGCTAGCACAGGCCTGGGATCCGATTATACATTTAATTAAATCGGAGCCCAAAAGACCAACTGCCAGACCTCAAGACACTGTGAGCTCCTTCTGCGTAGATCGGACCAAACCATAAAGATCTTATAATTGTAAATTGAAGGTAGATACTGTAACATTAACATTTTTGGACAACCTACACCTCAGTCCTCCCCGTGACCACGAAGGCTGAAAAGTCTTCGAAACGTCGGGATCAAAATTAATAAAAAACCGCGATAAAATCCGTTTAAATTAGTTTTATTTCAATGAGTAACATTCGCGTAAACGTAAGAAATCACAATGTATACTACCTGAAAATGCTAGGTTGCCTACCTTTTTCTGGGCACTACTACCGGGTTGCCGTGTGCAAAGAGGTAACACAAAAGTGGTAATTGCGCTCATCTGCTTTCCGCTTCAAAAGTATATCAGAATGAAGGAAATTTCATTGCGAATTCAGTAATATAGGGTTGCCTATGAAAATCTGCTCATGGATAAGGGTTGCCTGGCTTTGAAATCCGAAAATCGGAGCAAGTTAGAGATGAGTTTGTTTCGCCAGGTCTTCTCAGGAAGGGTCGCCTTTGGATCTGGTGGTAGTTTTAAAACAACAATCTGGAGATACACATGATACGTATTAATCTGTCTTATAACTAATTATATATTATTATATAAAAGGCTTTGTATTTCCGCAAATAATTTGGATTGAAAGACCGGACCAAAAACAAGCCCACTGAATTTGTCTAGCTGGATCATCTCAGGGCTGGGTCGCGCCGCGTTGCATCCAGGGGTAAAGGAAGCCCACTTGAGTTTGTTTCGCCGGGTCTGCTCAAGAGGGGTCTTTTTTGGACCGGTGGTAGTTTTAAAACACCGTTGCCGTTTCGATAATGCCTTTTTTTTCTCATGCCTCGGCAAAGTGACTACGCTACACCTGATGGTAAGTGTAGCGCAATCCAAGAATAGTGTTGACCAACGATAAACAATGTGTCCATCGTAGGTCGGCAAGTGCCGGCCTGCCAAAGGGCCAAGGGGGAGGGGAAGGAAAAAGGGATGGAAAAAGGGTTAGGATCAGGGGGCAAGCCGCATGGGGAGAAGCGGATATACACTGGCTGACCCTGGAACGCGACCCACACAAGGTGGGCCACTATGGCAGGTTTTAGCACCAATGTACGGTGGTCGCTATCCGGTCGGATACAAGTATCCTCCCACCAGCAAAAGCCTATGGTCCATATCGACGACCCTCCCCAATATATAACGATTTTGGACTATTCCATAGTAAAATATGGAAAAATAATAATAATAAATAGATTTAGTGTAATTGCCGAGTGTATTTTGAAGATGCTATGTATGTATGTATACATTAGTTGATACTGATTTCTATATAATTTTCTTTTACTTTTGCACTGACTTGTCATAAGCGCTATTTCAATTGCCTACATGATTAATAAACGATTTCATTTCATTTCATGAACGAGAGAGAAGCATTGTGCGTACTATGTGATGCAATAGAGGAGGGCGCAGTTCATCAGATGCGTGCTATGAATCTGTACAATGGAAGAGAGTGCGCATGCGTAGTGGAATAGTCCAGAATCGTTATATATTGGGGAGGTTCGTCGATATGGACCATAGGCATTATCGAAACGGCACGTGTTTTAAAACTACCACCGGATCCAAAAAAGAACCCTCTTGAGCACACCTGGCGAAACAAACTCAAGTGGGCTTCCTTTACCCCTGGATGCAACGCGGCGCGACCCAGCCCTGAGATGATCCGGCTAGACAAATTCAGTGGGCTTGTTTTTGGTCCGGTCTTTCAATCCAAATTATTTGCGGAAATACAAAGCCTTTTATACATATAATTAGTTATAAGGCAGATTAATACGTATCATGTGTATCTCCAGATCGTTGTTTTAAAACTACCACCAGATCCAAAGGGGACCCTTCCTGAGAAGACCTGGCGAAACAAACTCATCTCTAACTTGCTCCGATTTTCGGATTTCAAAGCCAGGCAACCCTTATCCATGAGCAGAGTTTCATAGGCAACCCTATATTACTGAATTCGCAATGAAATTTCCTTCATTTTGATATACTTTTGAAGCGGAAAGCAGATGAGCGCAATTACCACTTTTTTGTTACCTCTTTGCACACGGCAACCCGGTAGTAGTGCCCAGAAAAAGGTAGGCATTTTCAGGTAGTATACATTGTACACTTTTCATTGAAGGTTCATTTTTTTGGTAAACAGATCAGTGAAATTTAAAAAAAAAATATTATTTTCAAATTTTAATTAATCATATCCTTGACCATATTCTTTTAGGCAACCCTATTGGAATGTGATCAGCAACACATTTTATACCCGAAAATATATGTTTCATCCGGTAAACAGATGGGTGAAGGTCGATGTTAGGTGGGATCTCCTACTATAACATAAAATAACTTGTCGTGTAACTTAAGAGATAGTTTATTTGGTGTAAATTAGTGAAAAAAGAAAATACTACACACCTATGTACTACTAGATCATAGACCAGAGCAATGTTATACAAGTATACAATGCTTCGATGAAGTCATGAAGAAGAAACATCAGCCATCAGTCAGGAACTCAAAATTAAATGAAGGTGACATTGGGTATTGACACAGATATACTGTGGTATAAGGAAAAAGTTTCTCCTTTGGTAGGAGGCCCTTCCTAGAAGCAGCATCTCTCAATGAAACGCGCCAGCGTCTATTTTTACCCAGAACTGTCATTACCTCTTTTTACAGGTCTGTTATTTGCATAAAGTTTTACAGTAAAACTGGTTATATTTGGAATCAAACGTAGCACTGGCAAGTATTTTGGATTTTACAACGACCCGCGCCGCCCTTAAATTTCGAATTTCTAATAAAGTTGAAAATAAAGTTAAAATAAAGTGTTGTTTAAGGCTTAATCTCGCGCGTAATTAATAATAGATAAATAAATAGATTTAATGTAGTAGCCGAGTGAATTTTGATGATGCTATGTGTGCTATGTATACATTAGTTGATACTGATTTCTGTACATAAATTTCTTTTACTTTTGTACTGACTTAATTCATAAGCGCGACTTCTATTGCCTACATGTTTAATAAACTATTTCATTTCAATTTATTTTTCATAGCATAGTCCGACAGTCTAGCTAGGATCACCTGTTGGTAGATAAGTGATATCCACAGCGTATCTCGCTTGCCATACGAAATGCAGCAGCAAGCCGCTACTTTACGGTGTTTTTCTGTAGACAGTGGTGTTTAAGAATACAAAAGTTATAGGTATGTGTACACTTAACTATCATTAATAACCATGATTGCGCGAACCCATACTTACCAGGCGATACCGTGGGTCGCACAGTCATTACCTACCACTGTAATAAATAAGCCTACTAAAAATTCTGAAAATAGAAAATAAAAGCTATTGGAGATTTAATAACCAATCTATTTTTTGTACATAGCTTAATTATAAATATCAATAATAATAATTTTAATGATTTGCATAAACGTATTAAATTTTATCAAGAACATTTCTAGATTAGATATAGTAAAAGTGTAAATGTCTTGTTTCCAAATAAGGACAGTATGTCTCATCTTTAAGAATATTCCAAGAAGAAACTTAAATATCACTGGAATGATGAGTTCCATTTTATAGTGAGTGTAGTGTTGTCGTAGGCGGATGCAGTGACGCATTAATAACCTTGAGGAAAATGGATGATTTAATGTGGTTCTCTTAATCGAGGAGCTCAATACGAGGTGCCCAAGATCCCAGATTATTGATATTTACGATTCGCTAATAGCCAGATTGCAGAAGTTGTCACTTTTTAGCCAACATTAAAAGAAAGAGTATCTTTGCACTTCTGTTTAAATTGACAGTTTCTGTCGTAATTGGAACTTGAGCTGGTGGCTTAATATCGACTGAGGGGTTTTCAAAACGTTATACACTTTTAATATAACAATACTAGTTTGTGCTCCTGGCTCCACCCGCGTGAATAGCTTTTTCCAGGATAAAAGTAGCCTGTATCCATCTCCAGGGTCCCATCTATCTCTGTAGCAAAATTCGTTAGATCGGTTAAGCGACTTAAGAAAGGATCACCAACAAACAAACGAACTCACTTTCGCATAATTATAATATTAGTTAAGATTCGTTTAACTACTACTTTCATACTGGGCAAATGTTAATATGACTGTGAAATTAATTCAGTTATTTATTTTTACACATTGAAATAAAACTAATTTACACGGATTTTATTCGCCGTTTATGTTTACTTTTATTCCTTATAATGCCTTTCTGCCTTCGTGATCACGGGGCGGACGGAAATTAATTTAATATAAAGGGTTAGGTTTGATATTTTTTGAATCTTGAAGTATTATCATCGTCATATTATGTAAGTACTCACTTAACACTATATTTGTTCAGTACAATACGTTAGAAATACGTTCAAAATTTTCGAATTTGTATAAAATTACTATTTCCGAAGTGTCAAACTAGTTCATACAGTAAAAAAGAAAAGAATCGCTCCAAAACTAATTTCGTATCAGACAATTATGATATAAAATTACAAGCAATTATACACTAGCAATTTAGGTTCATGACTTGTGGGAACTCCACAAGTGGTTACTACTACTTAATGTATAGAGAGTAAACGAAAACGGTCATCGTTTTATTAAACTACCAAAGCTTGTGCTAGGCTTACATTGGCTCCAATGTTTGGCAAAATATTAGCTGATTTTCTTTTCTTAAAATTGTTTGACCCTTCCTCCTACATCAATATGAATATACTGGTATGGTAAGTTTAATGTGAAATGACGCGTTTCGCAAATCGTCGCGTCGCAACAATTTCTTGTGCAGTACGATTCGAAATTGCGCGATTTGTATATGAGATAATGTTAAAGTAATATCTAATAACTTTCACGAATGCCGTAATGTGTTTAATTGAACGATCCTTTCCCACGGTTATGAGTTTTGGTTATTTTCTGTATGCTCAGATCATTACTGGACAGGAAATTTCGAGGCTGTGTGTGAAAAATGTGAGTGCAGTAACGAATTTCTATTCTCCACGTGTATGCATTTTTGATGCAATAATAATTTTGTGCATAGTTATAAAAATGTGTTTTCATTTGATGATTTGATAAGGGTATAGAGGTCATCACCTCTAAATAAATACGTTCAAAAATCACATACTCCTGGATTCGAGCTAAACTAAGAATACATTAGGGAGAGGTCTCTCTACTGCATATTATGTATACATAATATAATAATTGCACTCATTTTTCACGCAGAATTCGAGTAATTAAGAACACAAAAAATGTCTGGCAACGTCAGTTCACTACTTGAGTGTAATTATCTCTGTTCACGCAACTGAATAACGAATCATTTAAAAAATGTTTTAAAATACCAGACAACCAAACAGTCAATAAACGAGTTAAGACTAACTGAAAAATCGGGCCGGGGCGTGGCGGGACAGAAGCGCCACAAGCAAAAATAACACTTAACGGCACAGAAACAAGGCCCTTTAGCTAAGTAGCAAATGAAAATTATTCCAAATGTAAGGACAAAATTGAAGCTAAGAAAAGCGTGGAAATCATATACATAAAATAATAAATAAAAATCCCTTTATTTCCACAGATTTGCTTTACACAAAAATAGAAAGTATAAACTTGTTGTGCTAGTTAACTAAATACTAATGAATATTCAAAACATTACGACTTATCATGTTTTGTGGTCGCCTCGACAAAGTGTAGGCCGCCCCTAACTCCCTCTACAAGACTGTCAATCGGATAATCAGCTCTAAAGGACGAATTTGTTTGTCGCGCTGGCGTCAGTAACGCTGCCGTCTGTCAACTCGTCTGCTTGACACTAGAAGGGATAATAGATTTACTTAGTGTATAGTACAAACAAAAATTGCACTGTTCTTTCATAAAAACAGCGCAGGCGAGGCGACACTTTCGCCACATGACATTGTCTTTACCAAAATCAAATTTGAACCTTTCGCCCGAAAAATAGAGATGAGCTAAGATTGACGAAGCATGGCAAATATGAAAGCCATACAATTTTATAAAAAAAAAATACATAATAATATAACAAATAAAGCAATGCTGCCTAAATTTATTTCTTGGACTCCAACATCTTTTTCTTTTTACCTTGTGCGATCACTTTTAAGTGTTTTCGAGAAAAAAATTAAAAATCCATCAACAGTCGGAATCATAAAAGGAATAAACAAATGACTAAAAATGGTGCCCGAGAATCCAGATTAGGTACTTCCGGCGATACTAAGACCTAAAATAAAAAGGAAAGGTCAGAGCGACCTGCAAGTGACTCAGTGACTCATTGTTTAAAGGTGACTCGGGTACTGATCAACGGATGTGCTCGAAATGGCACCATGTCCGCGAAAGATGTCGGTGACGTAGCCTACCATGTGCTCTCCATTCATACATGCTTACATAAACACGATATATCTAACTTCTTCTATTTTATCAATTTCGTTGCGGAATAAAGCTTTGTTTAATTTCCAGAGAGTCGTTAAGCTTCATTGTTCAGTGTTAAATATTCGTGCTACAGGCTACTGTCGAACCTGGCTTACAGGAGTTATAGTGGCGAGTATATGGGCGAATTAATAAACTAAATAGAAAGAAATAAAGAAGAAAATATAGCTCATTGTGACCAGCATCATTATAATTGCCAAAATTAACTAAAAAATAACTTAGACTGCGGTGTGCTCGTCACAAAACGGCTACACCTCAACATATTGTGCTAACAAAAATACTCACGGTGATCTTTCGCAGGACCGTTTGGTTATGTCACGGCCGAATCAAAGGTACACTCACCATTCACCGATCTTATTTCCGTCCCATGACGTGACATGGAGTGACCCTATCGCCGTATCGGACTGAAACTTCAATCCTCTGCAACTCTCATGTATTTTTCTAAAACACAACTTTTGATTGGCATGGAACTAATCACCTCACTGTTTTGATTGACTTAATAGGTTACCATTGGACTTGTCTGGTGATAATTGTACATATTATCGTGCATATTTAATGAATTTAGTTTTTTTTTTCAAAATTAATCTTATTGGACAAGTGAGACAAATACTAGACTGTGAATTACTATAACACTGCTGAAAATCCCCAGTTAGTACAATCAAAATCCATGTAAATTTAGCCATCAATAAAACGCATTTGAGTTCATGGGCCTATACTTACCATTGAACCATAGTACATTGCCAATACCTCGTACGCTATGTTGTATGTGACATGATCTTGAGTTCACATCCCGTGTAGAGACCCAGTAGTTAAGTGACACCAAAATGTTGTCTTGGACATTCTATAGGCGTACAAAATATTGAAGTAAGATCGTTTGTAGCATATAAAGCCGACGTGTGTCTGTTTGAGGGTGTATTATTAATATTGTAAAATGATGTATTGGTGGATGATTTCCAGGCCACAAGTTGGAGAATCTAGGTATCGTAGTGTAGGTGTACCATACTATATGAAACGTCCTAAAGCAGTGGCGCCATCTCTTAACTGTTTCTTGGCAACTTGAGTTTTAAAAGCAATAAAGGTGGCGCACTGTGTTTTATTGTGTATATTTATATCTATTATGAAACTATTTACGCTAATAATTAATGTTTTATAATTAAATCCCACTAGATATTTTTTTAATCTTTTGCATTAACTTTTTCTCTGCATCACCCTAAGGTCGACTGTGCGAGAATTTCTTTGGCATTAAGTCCGCCTTCATACATTTTAATTATAAAAAGTGTAAATAAATAAACTAAAAAAACGTAAGGCTATATATATGTCATAGTGGAAAGGAAAAATTGGATCAAACCAGTGCGAATTAACCGCAAACCACAATTTTACAAACTTTTAACTTCTGCATAAAATATCTAAATACATATAAATAATAGATATTACGACATAACCACTTATCAGGGCAAACAGCTGCGGTTAGAATTTGTATAAAACTTGTAAATTAAAATGTTTTTAACGTTTATATCTATATTAACATGGAAACCTACGCTGCGATTTGAGGAAAAGATGAACAATGCTATTAAACAATACTAATACAAATAGTTACTATAATAATTTAACTATAGCAATGCCTATCCATCAAAGGGGATAGTTTTTCTAATTATAATAACGTACCAATTGTGGCCTGTTGTTTGTAAAACGTGGCTTTACCTCTTCGAAACGATCACTTTATTTACACATTAATATTTACACTTTATTTTACAATTTAGTAGTTCTAGTAGGATTTACCCGCGTTTGAATCCCTTTGGAGCGGTTGTCGTGAGGGAGGCGGCTGGGCTGGACGTAAAAACAAAACTTCTTTCTGCAACATATCCAGAAATGTTTTTCCAACTGGTGTTAAATTGAGATAAGGGTAGAAGTAGTAGTATCTTAAAAATATAAAATTCAAGTGAATGTATGTAAATAGAATGCACTTAACATCAGGTCCAGAGCTGTTTTGCTGGTGGTTGCTTATATCCGCCCGGATAACGACCACTGTACACATGTAAAGTGTTAAAACCTGCCATAGTGATACCTAAACTATGCAACGGATTTAGATGCCGTTTTCAACAATATTCACAGAATTTATCCCGTAATGTTTATATTATGTATACAGGGTTATTTTTAAAACACCAGCAACCTCGCAGGGGTAGATACCTAAGGTTATAAGCTACTACTTTTGTTCTACGACTTTTGATAATTTGTTAGATTTTATTTTCATACAAAAATAAGTATTCATTTAATTTCCGTCTTGAATGTTACCTACACGCATCGCAGATTACGTAAGCAAACACGCGAAGCGTGGGGAACCGGGCTAGCGTTGAAGGTCATCGCCCGAGCCAGCTGAGCGGCTTCTTTGAGTCGCGCGCGCACGCCGAACGCTACGAAGAAAAATACGACACAACAAAAACTTGTAAAATCATTTTTTTTTAAATATATTGAGTTATATATAAACTCGTAGAACAAAAGTTGTTCCGTATGGGGTCAGCTATCTGGTCCTGCGAGGTTGCTGGTGTTTTAAAATTAACCCTGTATAACACTATGACCCATGGGAGCGGAGCAGTGGTTAACATGCGGGCGAGTGAGACCGCGAGGTTCGGCTAGTGTTTCTAAGAGTAAGGTGTCCTATTTTTACCCGACTGCCAAAGAAGGGTTACCATTTTAACTTAATGTTTAAGTTTTAAAACTTTTAATTATCTTTATGTAAAGTTTCGAAAACATCGAACCATTATCGTCCTGCTATAAAATAACAAAAACGCGCGGGAAATTTATTTTGACCCACAAGATTAGCCACATACTCAACAGTTAATTAACAAGTTTATAAATCAACCACTACATTTCACACTACATAAATTAACAAATAGACATTTATTGGGGGCATAGAGGAAATTTGCAATGCCATTCGGCTAAGACAACGCTGTGAAGCACGTTCATATAAAAAATATAATATGATGTTTGTAAATATAGATTTTTTTGTCAAACATGACAAATAAGCAAATCACTTATATCTGAAGGCAAGTGATTTCCACCATAAATAGTTATACATTGCATTCGTGTAAGGACATCACCAACTTTAACGAAAGTAAAAATGTCACTTTCCATCTAGTGAGATTGTGATGTCGCGATGATGGCGTGTCGCCTTGGTTATTTTCTTTTTACTTTTATTCGAGCACGGTAAAGTTACTGCACTACATCTGATAGTAAGCGCAGCGCAGTTCAATAAAACCAGTGACCACCGTCAAATAAATAGTTTATCGGTGGTCACCAAGTCAGGTTTTGACGGCATGTGTACGGTGGTCGCTATCCGGGCGGATATGAATATGCTACCAAAAGCAAAATTCATTATAATATATTCAATAATTAAAATCCATTGTAAAGGAGATTTTGTTAAGCAATTATTTTTTATTCACGAAAAGCTGTAAAAGTGCCCATTTCAGCATAATAATTGGGTATTACAGATTCTCCTTTATGCTTGATAATGAGTTTTTATTAACAGCACTTCAAATCTAATTTTCTTGGATCATGAAGATCTATAGGCTCTCTATCTATAAGGATATGACCGTAACAACTTTAATAGAACTTGAATACCTTGCTACAATACTTCATCATTTTGGAAGTTATTAAGATGGCATAGGCTCAATCCACAAGAATGACAAGTCATGTGTGATGCTGCCTCGGTTACATGTACTAGGTCTTATTCAATGGAATTTTTCTCAGTTTTGCATTTCGTCCTTTTTTATACCTTTAAAAATAATAGTCATTAAAATAGCCAGAACAGAATAACTTTTAAAACCGGATTTTTGTTCGCTGTATTGTTTTTGACATATTATCAAAAACGTGTGAACATACAGACGCTCTCTCACGTGAACATGGGGACGGTGTTTCGTTACATCCTTTCTCTTTTTAGACACACATGATTACCTTTTTCTTTAAATTTAACTGTTTAAAACCAAAATTAAAATTACGTTTAACTTTCTAAATATTTAAAGGGAAAGAAAGCCCCGCATCATTAGTTAAGTAGTGCCGTACGTACTACGTAGGTTGTGAACCGGTGAGGCCCTAGGTTCGATTCGCAAAATGGGCAATAAATTGTCTATTTTCAATTCCAAAACCAAACTTGCAACACAGTTTTGCCTAGGATCGGAATTTGTATCCGACATGCCGATAGGTTCATTCCCTATCACTATAAAACGAAATTAAGTGTACTAGTTAGATATTTACCTTTTGGGGATACGGACGTGAGCTTATAAAAAACGTGACGTAAAAAATACAGTAGAAATCCTGTTCGAGAGGTACTGTTAGAAATGGATTTATCATATCTTGTTTCGAATTAATTAAACTAATCGACATTTTACGATCGGCGGCATTCCGTGTTATTCCTGCTCATTATTCACATAATTAAATAATAAATTCGTAGCCTTATAGAGCACATATCAAAATGATTAATTGACTAATATTTCGACGTGACTTTTAATGACATTTTAATTTTATGCTTCGCTTCTTGTTTTGTTTATATACCTAAATCATCAGGCATTACTATACCATTGGTTATCATAGGCAACCAAGTTTATTTGAGTGGTTGGGAGCGTGGTACACACAGGCTGGTTTAATGCTTGCTGGTGGGTTGTTGGTTAGGTTAAAGGTGAATTGGACCGTTAGGATCTCCGAACCAAGATTTTTTTATTAGCCTGAATGACGAAACGTGTAGGTCGCTTGCCTGATAGTAAACATAACACCTGCCCATTAACAGCAGCAACACCACAGAATTTTTAATTATAAAGCACTGCGTAGCACTGGACTGCGCTTGTCACCCCGAAATATAAGATCTTAAGACTCTTAATGCACATTCGTTTAATGTCATTCAAACCGAAATACATCAGTGCTTACACTCGGCGGCTAAAATAGACAAAGCGGTAGTACCAACTTAGGCGACCTCTCCCATACGATGGACCTACCACCTAGTTAGATTGGTCTAGTATAGTGAGATCACGGTCCAAACCCAGTCAAAATGGGTAGGTCTCAGCCCAGCAATCGGACAAGCAGTTAAGACAAGTAAGTTCCTGGTAGTAGAATATTCATCTCGGCTCCGATAGCGACCACCGTGCACATGGTGTTAAAACCTGCCATAATGACCCACACACCTTGTGTGGTTTGCGTTCCAAGATCAGCCAGTGTATAGCCCGTTCTTCCGAGGGGCTTGCGGCATAACTTGATGGTTGATTGGGGCGGGTATAGGGTACATCCTTGTATCACTATGCCTGCATCGGTCATCCGCCTGTCTTGTTGCAGGCCCCTCGATTTGCTCCTTCCCTTTTCGGAGTGCGAAGAAGCGTTTATACATTTATACAGGCTGATATGATTCTGGTGACCACCGATAAACTCACTGTCTGTTGGTGGTCGATGGTTTTATTAAACTGCATTGCGCTTACCATCAGGAGTAGTATAATCACTTTGCCCTGCTAGGATAAAAAAAGACGACGACAAACACATGCTCTAAATGCCATTCTAAATAGAAGCAATTAAATGTTTATTGATAATACTGAAAACAGTTCTTAATCGCGTAATATTTAAAGATATAGATGAGTGAACTCGTAACCACGGCCAATAAATTTATATTTATAAGTGTTATATTTGGACCCGACTTTAATATTATTGTATCTATACAAATCTTGAGAGTCTAAAAACCTTTAAAATACAACATATTATCATAATTTTATAGCGAGTTTGTATCCATCAAATGATTACTGTATTAAACTCAGAGTATAAAATTATATTATATATTAAGGAAGCGAAAGCGTGACGTCTTTAGATGGGAATCAACATTGATGTATCACGTGAATATATCCTCTCGGTGCGGGAATAGAACCCGCGGCCTCTCGCTTCACAGCCAGCTACTCACCTACTGTATCACGGAGGCTGGCAATTGTTTGAATTTTGATAAAATCTTTTCAAGTCTAAAGTAAAAAACCCTTCACAAGTATAAAAAAATATATATTAAAAACTAATCGTACAGCGCCATCTATCTAGTTTTAAGTTAGGTTTTCATTTCCAACTAGCAACAGGTGCCTAATCACGAGCATTCTAGTTTCATCGAAATGTCCGTAACTAAATGAACAAACGCTACTATAACGTAGTGATACAAGGTTAATGAAGGACTTCTAGGCAGTCCATACAAACGTTTTTCCAAATACACTTGTATAATACATTACACTTGGATTTTATTCATGTGGAATTTGATTCTATTTCTCTACACTTGCAAATTTTAGCACATGAGAATTTTTTATTATGTATCAGTTCCTAAAAGGCTATTAGTATGCAAAACTTTGAAGTACCAACTTTAAATTGTTATCCATGTGATACCTCTTTGTGCAGTCACGTGCAGTAGCATTTTTAGTACATTGTTGTGGCTAACGTCCGGCATAGTTTTGTGACGCCACCCACTCTCAAGACGGATCACACAACACCTTATTTACAAAAATTTTACATCTTGTTTAGCGCCAAAAGAGTAGATTCACATATTTACAAATACATACACCCGCAAATCATAACCTCTTATTTCCATGCTGTCGGGTAAACACTCTAGCCTGTATCCGTAGGTAATGTGGTAGCCTTGCGGGACGAAAGTGCGTCGTGGCGGAATGTTCTCGCAGGTTACTTTCCATCAACCTTGAGGCTGGCACCCGCGGTACGATCGCCCCAAACTCGTGGAGCATGCTCTATCTACGCGCCCACTATACACGAGCTCAACAAGCTAATAATATCAGACTTGTATTATATACTCACCCGCACTGCTGATGAGGGGCGCTTTTCCGCCACAGCTCTGTCCTGGACTCAACATGCTATTTTATTTTTAACACAAGTAAGCTGATGATGAACCATAATCACCAACTACAACTGTGGGTGACGATACGATATCATCGATCGATATTTTTTTAACCGGCTGGACAGCGACCACCGCACGTACACATGTTGAAAAAGCCGCGAAATGCGAGTCGCGTTCCGAGATCAGCCAGTGTAATATCTATTATATTCTGGTCTGCATAATTCTGCCAACAGTCGAGGGACGCGAAATCTCTTAACGGTCGACATTATATTTGAATTGCACTTTACATCAAGCCCAGTGAAGTGACTTTGCGAGTTACGTGCGAGAATAAAAAATATTGTCTTTGCGTTAATATTATTGATAGAACTTATAATCCTATTATCCTTCCGTTTGAAGGAAGGGGTTCAAATGAATAATACATCACGCTGGTGCAATATCGGTTCGTAGATCTGCACGACTTACCTCATATCATGCCAGTATGTCACTAGTGACGTTGGGTTGAAATGAAAATAGGTTGAAGTGAAATGTAAAACTTTTTGTGTACCATTAGCTTTATTCATTTAACATCTCAGTGTTTAAAAAAACATTTATCTATACTAATAATAAAGCTGTAGAGTTTGATTGTTTGTTTGTTTGTTTGAACGCGCTAATCTCAGGAACTACTGGTTCGAATTGAAAAATTCTTTTTGTGTTGGATAGTCCATTTATCGAGGAAGGCTTTAGGCTATATAATATTACGCTGCGACCATTAGAAGCGAAGCATCAGTGAAAATTGTTGCAAAAACGGGGAAAATTATTCATATTTGAAGGCTTCCGTTGCTAAGCTACCCAAATAATATTATTTGAAGGCTTCCGTTGCTAAGCTACCCAAATCTATACTAATATTATAAAGCTGTAGAGTTTGATTGTTTGTTTGTTTGTTTGATCACACGGGCGGAGCCGCGAGCAAAAGCTAGTTAATAATAATTAGCTATTACACTTTTTTTTGTCTACTTATTCACGTTTTTATTTCCATGATTGATGTCAGAATCGAAACAGAAGCAAATTCGATGTCAAAGACATAAATTAACTGTTCGTTGGATTGAGAAAAACAAATCATTATAAATATATAACTAATATTAAATAGAGGCATAACAAGTAATCCAATACATTAGAAACTTAGAAACACAGTTATTTTTTAATTACTTCAGCGCTAAAGTGTGAGAAGCAACATTGAGTTTTCTAACAAACCACACATCGCAGACTACATGTATACTCTTCATTCCTGTTAAAAAATTAGGATGTTCTCAATTCATTTGCTCTGAATAATCAACAACCTCCGTGGTGCAATCTGAACGTTATAAGTAGTTCTTGGTTGTTAAAATTACTTAACACTTTCCATTAAGTGTTTGTTATGAAACTATTAGATTTCCACAATTTCTCCACTCCAGTGTACAGATACGGCGATAACGCCCACTCATCTCCATATACAGGCATTCGAAAGCTTATGCCGATAAAAATGAAATATTGCTTTACGTTTCCGGCGCAATGTAATTTCGAACAAAATCCATATGACTGGAGTGATCTACGAAACACATTGATTATTTAGTATAAATACATATTATTTTACAAAAAGCTTTCATTTTGTTCGTTGCTCAGCGGCAGAATGCACTATAAATATGATATAGACACGAGTATCTTATACTCAGGCTGAGAACCGTAAGGTCTTAAGTTCAAAACCCAAGTAGGGCAATGTCATTTTGTCTTTGAGTTTTTGATTCAAAATATCACACATGCTGGGGCTCGCCTTCTATAACATCATGGGACAAATTAAGGTGGAAGAACCGGGAGTTCAGTTGTAATACCTATCTTAAAGTACAGGTACTAGTTAGGAAATCTATCAACCTAAATCTAAATCCGTTATGTTGTAAATCACACAAACAGTTCACGTTTATTATAATACAAACGGATTTGAAAGTGAACTCAGTAACATACGCACCAAGGAACTCTATCTCAAAGAATTTGTACACGGAAACCCTGCTTAGCAACAAATTCAATCAGCAAAAAATACTGGTTACTTTGTATCTACAGCCTTATTCCGCAAATAGTATTTGTAAAAGTGTACGAATGTCCTTTCGCTCGCTCTTTCCACGGCAACCTTGCTCCGTTTGTGGTTAATGATCTAATAACGCTTGGAAATGTGACTCGACTGCCTCTCGGCGAACAAAAACTTGTTGAATTTATAGAATTGGATCATTTGTAATCGATACGTATATTATTCGTATAATTTGAACGCGTCGATGTCAATTAGAAAGTGTTTACATTTTATTTCAACTCACGATTTTAATTAGATAATGAACATGGAATTATTGATTTAAAACAATGTCTGATTAGGAATATATTTATAAATGTAGCATATATACTGAAATTAACAGCAGATTTCGATACTTAAGAGATATATTTAGATCGGAATAATTGGACACAGGTTTAAGTTGAACTCTTATTTGGATCGCTTGTTGGTACTTAGATAATCCGTGGAATAGAGATGTTTCTGATAATCATATTATAATTAGGAAATATTCACTCAAGTAATTGCATTGCTTATCTTTTGAGCAGATTGTTGTATTGTTATTAAAAAATCGTTAAATCGTTAGCAGTTCGGTTAAAATGTTTTAAGTAAAATATCATGAAATTGCATTTTCAATTAAACGATATCATATCTTTAGTTTCAGATCAAAATAAATACTTATTCCAAACGTTAAAACCATCTCTGTTTCTCAATAAAATCGTTCATATATCCTTCAGTGAAAAGTATGAAATAATCGCTCTCTTCCTACTTTCTCTTGGTAAATGTAATAACAAATATTCATCAGTGTCAAATATACAATCTCTTGAATCTGTCTACTTCAAATTAATTCTGCCGGCATTAAATATACGCCTCAACGTTTACAAAAAGTTGGAGCAATAAATTAATATCAAGAAAGCGAATTGTAAATACCGTGCTACAGAAACAATTACCGAAGAAATACTACAGCTTTTAATAACGTTGTTGCAAAATACAAACGGTTTCTAAACTCTATAAGAGCACACAAATGAGAAAACAATTGTTTGGTGTCGTGGTAACGCCTCCGGCCGCCACGCTGGCGCGTGCGAACCTAAAAAATGGACCACGCGCAACGTGAAGACGGCATCGAAAGGGACGAGTGTATACACGAAAATTACGTAAACGATAAAGACGCAAAACTCGTTTATGTGTGAGCGAGAGAGGAGGACGTGAAAGTAGCACAAGAGAAAGAGATAGTCGTTGAAGAGAAAGAGTGAAATTGGCGTGGCAACTTTCGCTGCGCTCGTTTCGGTTACGTCAGGCTGCGCCAGCGCAACTTACGCAACCTGCTTTGAAGAGATTATGACTGCATGACACTGATTTGAATGACTGCTGGAAGTAATCAATTTCTTTTTGTCGTGGCTTCCGGTGCACATAGAAGCATTTTAAACATTGGCCATAGATTTAGCAGACTTATGTTTTGTCTTAATTGAGATATCGGTGATAGCTCATAGATTGACTTTAAAATATGGCGTTTGGTATTCACATAAATTAAATTAAAATTATGTAAGTGACTGTATTATTATGTTAAAGTGTAATTGAAAGCGTTTCTCGTATACATTATATTTCGCAGGTGTTCTCCTGTATAGCCATGGATCATCTGTAAAATACTAGATTTGGCCCGCGGCTCCTCCCACATTGAAGCCGATGATGGGCAGCAGCCGTTTATGGTAAGATTAATGTTTATCAAGTAAACATTAACCTACGATCACTTAAGTATTATCCTTGAGGCACTCGCGATATTGGTTACCTTCAATTGTGGGTGAAGAAAATGTGGAACATTCTATTCTAATCAATATATTTCAAAGACGTTTATGACATTCTACAAAGTATGAAGCTAGTATTTAGACCAGAGCAAAAACATTTAAATAGTCCTTCGACGTTATATTACACAAAATATAAAGAATCTACTGTATTATTTATGAATCGAATGGAATTTATACCTAGGTTCCTGATATTTTTATATTTTTTTGATAAATCAAGTTCCGAGAAGCGGTTTGGACAGGACCTGTTTTCTGATTTCGTCAATAATAATAGGATACCTATTGTATCCCAAACACAAGGATGGTACCATCAGGAGCTTGTCCATTCCTCATCACGTGCCACTTAGAAATTACTATTTTATATTAGTTTAAATATGTATATAACAAGCTTTTACATTCGAATAGAGCGTACAAAGTGTATTATTTTAAATAAGCATTGCCAAGATGCTATTTGATTTATGTAGATTATTATAGAAAATAGGTAACTGACTTCGACGTAAAGAAGCACGTCATGCACTAAAGCCAGTAAGGTTTCCGAAGGCCTAAAACATATTCCCTTGCTTCTCTACTTTCCCCCTTGATAAATTCAAGCTTAAAGCATCCCGGATCCACAATATGGTACACTAGGCTTCTACTAAATAATGTTTGAAGGCCAGCCTTAATGAGCAATCGGGTCTCTACAAATAAGAGGTCTGTGATCACACATGATTAGACACAATGCTAGATGATCAGTCACTGCTTTTAAGGAAACAAATAGTAATGGTTTGTATATTTGTTTGTTTTGGACCCCCAGTAATCTCATTAACTAGACGAAATGGCATAACAAATCTGACACTTTCACCTCGGTTTTCTATGGTACTGAGTCACCCCGGTCGAGCTCTGCAACTTATTTCATCATGTCTTAAACTATTTCCTCTATTATACTGATTAAGCATCGTGCTGATAATAGCAATCCCTATTATTTAAATAAAAACTCAGCAATGAATGTCTTCTAACTGGACAATAGTAAGCACCTAAAACGATTCGTACAAAATCCAATTTCGCAAAAGGTTCCACTTTGATATGAGACGAAATAATGGCAGCACTGGTTAAACATTACTAAACGTTACGTTCGCGACAATGGCATGGCTTGTTATGCTATTTTCCTATTTACTTAATCGCCTTTTGATGATTCCGTAGCGTTGTGTTGTCACAGTTTAATGTTATACAATGTACTTATACGGTACTTTCACTGTCGCTGCTGTTTGCACTATCATTAATGTTATGTTTCTGAACTTTTTTATTAACCGACTTAAAAGGGAGGTTCTGTATTCGACCCGTACCTTCTTCTTTCACCTGTCCTAACCTCACTCGCAGTAAGGTCAGAACAACATAATTTTGAACACATGTCACAGAAAGATTTGGCTTGTATTTTTTACGACCGCGCGCTAGCCTGACGTCATGACCTCTGGGGAGATATATTCGACCCCTATGTATATTATGTGTATGTGTTTGCGATTAACTAAAAAATTACCTCACTACTTTACACGAAGATTTTAATCTTTAATACAATATGAGGTTATCATCTTAAGGTTCAAATGACAAAATGGAACCGAACGAACTCTTATAATTTCGTCATGTCTGTCTATTCGTCTGACGTATGTCACGATCATTTTACATGGAGACTATTAGCACTATATGGATGAAATCGTCACATCGATCAAAAATTCCAATTTCGGGCAACTCATGTGCATATAAAATCTCTCATATTTTTATTGCCCGACTTGGAGATCTAACGAGGTCGCCGGTTTCAGTATTAGTAGTGCCACGAGACGATATTTCAATATGTACTCCTAAAAGCTTATTCCCAGATGCTATAAACCGCCCACGGCAAGATCGCTATCAGTTAATAAAGTTGTTTATCATTTATTATCATGCAAGCTTTAATAATCATATATAAATCACAATGTAATGCTGGTTTCACGACGGCTGTCCATATTGAACCAAAGCATATGCAACATCACCAGAGGCTACAGTTTGTGTCAATAGACTAGCAGACAATATAAACAACGTTTTAACCAATATATCACCACTAAGACCGAGAAAAGAGACCGCAATACATGTCGACAGCGACACCTCACTTTGTTTAAGTTTATTTTTATTATTTGATTGAATAACGAGACGAGGAAGGCGCTCGGCTGATGGTAAGCGCCACGCCTGCCCATAAATAGAAGCAACACCACACAGAACTTTGAATTACAAAGCACCGCATGACACTGAACTGCGCCCGTCACCCCGAGACATAAGATGTCAAGTCTCATAATGCCCAGTATTTTCACTGGCTTCAATGTCCTTCAAACCGAAACACAACAGTGCTTACATACTGTTGCTTGTGGGCAGAAATAGACAAAGCGGCGGTACCAACCCAGAAGGCCTCTCGCATACGAGGGACCTACCACCTTGTGCAACTTGTGCAAGAACTAAATGATTTTAGGCTTTCGCGATTTATATTCAAATATTTATTAAACGCGTAGTATTTGAAGGCATATATACATATTATTTATTTTTCCCCAATGTTTTGACTACGTTACATCGACCGTGGAAATATATAAATATTAAATAATAGGTATTTATACCTTCAATTACGACGCGATTAAGACCAGTTTAAATAAATATTATAATATTGTTTAACGTTTCAAGGTATTTGACTGAGATGGCACTACTCCGTTTTATATGAAACTAGCTGTCCCGCGCGGCTCCGCCCGCGTGATCTGTATTTTCCGGGATAAAAGTAGCCTAACAGTGGCGCCATCTGTCAGCAATGTGTCACGCACCGACGCCATCTACTTAAAATATTGGTTTGTAGTACATGCTATGTATCAGAGATGGCGCTGTATTTAAAAAATGATTTTCCCTATTTTCCCGCTTTTCTATTGAAAATTTTCCTAGATTTTCGTTGCTATAAACCTCACGGAGCCCGAGACCTTTCCAACGAATGCAAAACCGTGGAAATCGGTTCGTGCGTTCTGGAGTTATATCGTCAGGAAGGAAAACCCGACTTATTTTTATATAATGAAATTATATGGAAACGGTCACGCTCTCCCGCCGCGGACCCATTACTCAAAAGGTACTTATACAATCTCATACAAAGCGGACGTGTCGCTGTTGTGTTTCGCGGCCTCCGTCGCGTACCTCAAAATGCACCTTTAGATATCTACGGACATTAACAATTGTTGTCAACTACGTGTATTTTAGGTCCTCATATCCTGAACTGCAATACGAGTATTAGAATTTACGCAAAACTGGTCAGTGATAAAAGTATATTAGATCAAAGTGTTTACACTATTGAAAAGCTTAACAAAAATCAAGACCGCTTTCTAGATTAAACAAACCAGCTTCATTCAATATTTTAAAATTAGAACGTTTAACTTTACACATCGATAGTATTGCCATGTGAATCTTATATATTCTTACATCATAAATCATTAGCACATTCCCTTGATTAATTAGAACAAGGCGGGAATTCTGTCCTAGATCTCAAATGATATATTATACGCATCTTTTCTCGCTCTAATGCCGAAGCACAATACGGCCTGTACTGTCACTTACACATTTACAAAATCCACTACAACCTCTGTCTGTGTCGACGTACACAAACAACTTACTTGTGTGTGCTGCAATTGAAACTGATTAATACTATCGAACAATAATAATCTGTGCTGTGTTTTCACTGAATTCAAAAAGCATGGACATTCGGCCTAATTTGACGAGCTGATTACATTTGCGAATATTTCGTGCAGTGTTTCCATGTGTGGAGCACAACACAATTGGAATATGTGTGTGCGGTGTGTATGCATGGAGTTGTGTTGGACACTGTATCGTGTAGTTAGGTTTGCGTGTGTGCGTGTAGTTGAGCGTTCACAATGAAAGTCGACGGTTGCGTGGATTTGGGTCACAGACCACAGTTCCAACTTTGATTATTAAGATTACGAGCCGCGTGTGAATCATCGCACATCTTCTAGGTCCCCGATCTTGCAACAAGTTGCTCAACACCAAAATATTATGCGTTTAAAATTTATTTTACTTTGTGAAGTTTCTTTCACTATTTTATAAAGGTCAGCTGTTTTGGAGAGGTTTCAGGTCACCGCTAGTATAATATTACTAATGACTAGAGCCTTGGCCAACGTAATTGAAGTTGCAAGATTTTGTTTGTTTTAGGTATATTTTAAACCACTTTAGGTACATAATTTTAATATTGTCATAGGATTTTAAATCTTCAGAAGAAGTTACTTGGGAAATCGATTTATAGTAATATTATATAGGTACCTAATTATCGATTTGATTTTTGATATAAGAATTGTTTTTCATTCGTTAGTTTAATTAAGTTAAGCACATTAATAAAGTGACAAAACAGTAATAGACACTCAATTTACAGTTATTATATTCTAAACTTGAAGGTCAAAAATGTTATAAACTAATAGTAGGTGGTAGGTCCTTCGTATGCGAGAGGCCGTCTGGGTTGGTGCCACCGCTTTGTATATCCCTACCGTCAAGCAGCAGTGTTTAAGCACTGTGTAATATCAGTTTAAAAGACATTGAAGCTAGTGAAATTAATGTTATTATGGGAGACATCCTATGTTTCGGGTGATAAACGCCTATGACATGTAAGGCTTCGTTTTGTCTCTTTTTAGGCAGGCGTGGGCGCTTACTGTCAAGTGAGCGACTTGTTCGTTTTTAGGTAATCACGACAGCTAATGAACATGCACACTGTCAGAGAAATCATGAGTGCATACACTACCTCCAAGTGGAGGAATGATAATTCTGACAATGCGCATTCGTTGATGGTTAAGATTGACCCCATTACCACATAAGAAACGCTACAGCAGAACTGCCACTTCAAGTCAATACTCTGTAAAGCTGTAAGCGGTCGGGCTCCTAGATTCATGATGTAGGTAAAACTACAGCGCGGCTCTGCCAAATAAAATATATTTACTCAAATATAGACAATATTTAGTGAACGCCTATGTTTCACCACATCCATGCTACAAGCAGGTAATGTAAACATCTTCAGCACGATTGCATTATAACAATGATTTGTACGTCACAGTACCGCGAGATACCCTTTCACATGGTGTGCTCGCGCTTGCATTTCGTCACGCTGTCAACTTTCCTTTCCACTGGCACATGGGCGTATCCAAGGCGAAACATCAGAGGCAGTCCCCTAGTCTGCGAAGAGGGAACTTCCTTTTAGTGGTAGAGGTGCGTTACGAAGTTTGTCTCCAAACAAAATGTGCCGCGACCAGTCCGCACGTGATGGTACCACTCTCGTCCACAAAACCGATGAGGAATTTTAAAACTAGCTTAACTTCAGTATGTACCGCTATTGCATTTCGTGCGATCTGAGATTTCCGAAAACCCATGGATCTGGTTGTAAGGAACTGGAGTACGTTGTGAGCTTCTTATCTTTTCGGGGTCTCCTAACACAGGTATACTATATACTTAAAAGGAGACTTCAATGTCAGTTATTGTATGTGTTATTAGTTACGGAAATAAACATTTTCATTTTTTTTTTCTCCAATGTAACACCGCGCCGGTACAAATAATTTGGTAAAAAGATTGGTTGATTGATTTGGATATATTGGTGATAATGATAACTTATCAAGTAAGTGTGCTTTACTTAGCTTATTATTTTACCAAATAATAAGTGGTCACCACTAGAGGACTGTCACCCCCCTGGCCACACCCCTTAGTACGTCTCCGCACTTGTATGATCAAGATCATTTCATAATAACGACGTTATTTCGACTTTTAGTGTATTAATAATTAATTATAAGATAAACTGTATCCTCGTTAGCGAAGTACGACGGTGTTGTAATATGATTCAGTTTAATAGAAACCATCCAATATATAATTAACGCACACTCTCACTCAATTTGGAATCTTAGCACAGATAGAATAAAGTGGTGCGAGATATAATGGAGTGCGCCATTTAGATGAGAACTCATTGATTTTAATGTTTATGAAGTAGCGATGGTTCTGTCGCTTTGAGTCTCCGTGCTCTAATTATATGCTAAAAGATGGACTGTAAAACTAAATGTAGGTTATATATTTTCTTAAAGATACTGCCATAGTAAATTGGTTGAAGAATGAGGAATAAAACCTAAAATACCTTTTTCATTTCCATAAAAGACATATATGTATGTAATCTTAGAATCATTGCTTAACTTGATAACAACTTAATTAATCTTACACAGCTACACATCATTCCATAGTAGCTGGCTAATTAGCTACAAAATCTGACTATTACTTACTAGACAAACCACCACAAAACCAAAAAGCACTTTGTAAAAGTTAAGCTATGCCCTAAACACGTAGATATTGCGTTCTTTATGCATTGTTATGTTGTAAAGGGAAATGGATAATAAAGTATTTATACTAATGTACTTAAAAAATATTTCAAATCTTTCGATTGAACCATCCGAAACGTTATCGAGCTAGAAATGTATTACATATCACAATGAGTTTATTGAGGGATTTCTTGGTATTAAATGTTACAAAGTTTCGATGTTTATTCAAAAGTACAAACACTCAAGCGTAGAATGTTAGAAGGTCGGGCGCATCCATGGTCGCTGATAACGGACCACTGGTTACATAATAATATATCACAAGCTCATAACTTCATGTTGGTAGTACGGCAAACTATAATGTTCTTTTTTTACACAAACGAAAAACGAGCATGTCAGCTGATGGTAAGTGATCTTTACAGCCCATGAATACCTAAGATACCAAAAATATTTTGATTAGTTGCCGATCGTTAAGTCAAGTAATAGTGGGATTGAGATGGGGGGTGGGTGATTTCTTCGACTTTCGCAAATCTCATCGTATGAAGCACAAGAGCAATCTGCCAATTCACGTTTGTTTTCTGTGATATAATAATGGCACCATCTACCACTCCGGTCGACCGTCCATGATGCAGACAAAACTATTTACAGCGAGGTCTACTACTTACATAACTTGAATTTGTAACTTCTTTCATTCTAAATAGCAATAACCTAGCATAACAACAACTATCTCCATAGCAACAGTCTTGAACAAAAATAACTACGAACAGAAAATTAAATTATGACCTCGCGCATTTATAACGTGTCACAATCGTACAACAGTGCTGCTCTACTGAGGTCTTTTTTTGGCCTCACCTACCTGGCCTTTTGGCCATTGTGTTCGGGGAAAGTTATGTGAAAGAAGGACCCACAAAAAATCTGATTTCTCCCTGTCTCGTTTATTTTTTCTTTCTATCGACCCCTAAGAATTCCGATTTAGATCAGAGAATAGTTTTTATAAGCACGTACGGGCGCAATAAAGGAAAAAATGCGTTTTTTATGCACAGGTTACGCGTGGCTATAGTTAAATGTAGAATAGCCTTTGTTATATTGTTCGATTTAGAAGTTGTTTTCTGCTGGATCGGAGAAATTGTGCAGTTTATTCTAATGTATGTTGTTGAGGTGTATCAAGACAATATTGCCTTTGTTGATTCAAGACAGGATATCTCTGTCATAACACGCTGTTATGTACTGTTTATAAAAGGTTTTTATCACCTTATTGGTCTTGTAGCAGCGTATTAACCTGAGAAAATCTTGAGTTTCTGGGTTCGATCAACAGGTCGGTGTAATCAAAAGTGAGTATTCCGATTTGAAAAACATGAGTTCCTTGGGGTTGGAGTTTGTGCCCGATGTAGCAAGCGGCTCGGCTACGTCATTGGATGGTCCTTTCTACTCTTACAGGGATACAGGCGAAAACCTACAATATGAGACTCACTTGCAACCTAATCTGTGCAGAACTAAAAAAAATCCTCATTCATAACCTATCTGTAGATTAATTTGACTACACAAAGAGAAAGCACTCTTAACAAAAGAAGTAAAAACAACAGGTGCAAAATTCCACACGGCTCTGAAGCATGACAGTATAAATGCAAGAAAAACAGTGCTCGTCAGTCATCGGCGTGGAAAGTGATTCGTGACTGGTGCACGTGACCGGTGACGTCACACTCTCTCTCCGTCACTCGTTAAGGCAGGTGGACACTAATTGAAAACAACGTCTGTTGGAACCTAGACTCTCTGCCCGCAATATACCATGCAGACGTTAGCTCGTGGCTGTAGCGATCCACCAACTAGCTTTAAAGCAGCATGAGGAATTTTTCATCCAATGCCCTTCCTCCAAAGCCAAACGAGGCATATTCCCTGCCGTGGGACATACCAGGCTAGTAATGGAGAAACCACAAAATTTTAAAAGGAAAAATGTATAAATTGTTCGCTAGATATTAGGTTAGTTGTTTTGATAATTTGAGACTAGCAATGTCTATATCTAGCGAAAGGAACAAATACCAAAGATATGATAACATAAACACGACGTGAAAAATCAAGGCATATATTTGAAAGAATGCTCAATTGTATAGTAATATTTGACAAATGGTCGCTTAATTAACAATATCATATATGTTAAAATTGTAACAAATAACTGCGGCATTAACTGAGCGCGGGAATGCACCCAAGACTTCGTGCTTAGTGCGCGTTCAGGGGCAATGTGACCACTTAGTGCTTACTTTCAACTGACACACTTACTCGTTTTCTCTTACTTCATATAAAAACATAGAATAAAAGTGCATTTATTTTAATGTTCAATTGATATATCATACCGTGTCAACTCAGTTTTAATCGGAGTTAACGAATCGCAAACGATATGTACCTTCTAATAACTTGAAGAAAGCGATATTACGCCAAAGCAACGATTAAAAACTCGAGCGACGATTGTTTTGTATCGCCATCCCTTTCCAACACAATCCATTTGTTCGCTATCTCGCTCAGAAGAAAGTGCGCGTGCATCCAGCTGAACTGTTACTGGCTTTACGTCATGGACAGTAAATGGAAAATTTATAGATGATTACAAACTTTTATTTTTATAATGCAACTCCTATTTACACATTTTAAAAGAAAGTCTCTAAAAATATCTATTAAAATATAAAAGTTAAGAGTACCACAACACTAAAGACTATTAATTTAAATATTTTTTTACCTTGTTTGTAGTAATATTACATCAAGATGTCAATTTGCTCTTTTTAACTAAATACATCTGGTCAAATAAATACAGTGCATTCAAGACATTAAAATTACTGAAAAGTATCTATTTAGTAAAGTTTTTTTATTAAATTGTATAAATACTGTTCCGCTATTGGGGACTTGCCTCATCTTATGATGAGAGAGAGGGGTGAGGTATAGTACACCACGCTGGCTTAATGAGAGATGATATAGATAGATATACTTCATATACCTAATATTTTCAGATTATTTATGAAGAATAAATAAATACACCCAACAGTCACATACATAGTCCTGACGCCACAGTAAGATACGAGTCTTGTGTCGTGGGTATCAGGAACTACGAGAGACTTTCGGTCTCACGACATCCAGACCCCGAAACAAATATTTGTGGATCACACAAACATTTGTTTCGGTGCGAAGAATAAAAGGGCAGGAAAGCTAAAAACGCATATAATTGTACACATAATTTCTGAAAGTCAGTGATGTGCGCCCCAGGTGATGGTATCGTACCTCGGGCTCAGTAATCCCTTCCATTCATCGCTAGCTTATCACGGCTTTGTTGAAATTCAGCTAACAAAATAAATAACCATAGCTTCTGAAATTTCAGAATATACTGCTATCGATAGTGAGAGTGAAAGATGACGTCGAGAGTGAATTCAATTGTAAGTGGAATGAAATAGAGGTAGGCACTTGGTTGTGTGAGAAAGAGATGCAAGAGTTCGATATGAAGTGTGGGAATGCGTGCAGGTAAACGATGCAAATGCTTTCGAAGTGGCGCTGGGAATCGTCGGTGTTCATGTTATTTATTTTATTGAGAGAAAGCACTAACTACTATATTATCACCAATCGGTTTTTTGTCATGATCTATGAATATGTACTGGTTAGCCGTTTGTATAATGTACAACATGAATATATTAATCATAATATTTTAAGTTAGCAATAAAGTTCAAAATTAGATAATAATTGTATCTGTTTCAATAAACTACCATATGCTGCTCATTATAACAAAATATAAAATTTATCTGTATTGTAATTTGATGAACCTATTCTACGAAACTATAAGCCCGAAAATAATACTCAAGATCAATGCAAAATGCTCAAGATTATCGTGTTTTATCTAACATTAAAAGAAGACTATAACGATTATTGATATAATAAACTATTAAATATCAGGGATAAATAGATGTTTTTCGATATCAAATGTATGACAGCTGAATCACATCGCTGCCCCGATCCATCAGGTCGACTTGAAGAAAGTAAGAGCGTTTCGGTGTTTAGAAATTGTTTTTATACACGCATCTGTGAGGACTGACGAGTCTTTTGTGTACATTACAATGGTATGGGCAATAGCCGATCGCTTGTGCAACACGTGTGGCAGTTTGCAATTTTTTTTCTGATTTTTTTTATTTAAATATAGTTCCTATCGAAATAGACCTTTTTAACGATAATTAGGTATCAGGTCCAAATTTAGATAAACTCATAAGTATAGGAATAAAGAATGAACGTAGAGATGTTTTATTATGATGGGTACAAGTCGGGTCGCAAGGGCACATAAAACTTCAAATTGTCAACAATTAATTTCATACAATAAAAAGAAGATCACCTATACTATGCTTAAACGTATTGTACTTCTAAAGTTGGGGGGTTTTATAAGCGGTGGTGACCATTTACCACCAGGGGATCCAAGCCATACAACAGTGAATATCGTCGGTTTAACACTATATTTGTCACTAGCTTTTCCTCGCGGCTCCGCCCGCGTTATCTACTTTTTCCAGAATAAAAAATAGCCTATGTTATTGTGATAATGTAGCATTCTAACGGCATAAGAATTTTCAAAATCGGTCCAGTAGTTTTTAAGTTTATTCGTTACATACAATAATTCAAATCTTTTCTCTTTATAATATTAGTGTAGATTATAATGTAACGAAATCAAGTAACTGGAAAAACAGAGAAGTTGGAATCTAAATATAATACGTAATAAGAATATTAAAAATGTCTTTTCCCACCAAACTACTTTTAATACATCCTTTGGAAATGTGGCAAATGCGAGATCATTACCCTGTAGGTCATAATGATTTTCGGATATTCAATGCCTAGAGGGCATCGACCGTTGTCCTTTTATGTTTGCTCTTACTTTTTATCGGCGTGAATGACCATAACTCTAGGACACACGGACGACCTGCGTCTCCTTTATTTTCTTTGGAAATAATGTATGTATTAGTTTTGCATACAAATCTTGCACTGGGTGTTCGAAGTTCAATTGCCTTGTGTGCTAGAAATAAACTTTTTTTTTAACGCTTATGGCCCAATGGCATCAGTTCATTTGAATAAAAATTCGGACCAATAATTCACCACGTTGGTCCAGTGTGGTTTGATGTATCGCCACAGCCTTGTCCGTATACCCCGAGCATGTGAGATTGGTTTTAGTTCTGACTGATAGCTACTATTTAATCTTTATTTACCCACGTTATACATATCTAACCTGTACCCCATAGGGGTAGGTGAAGACTATGAATTTCCACTTTACACGGTCATAATATACCATTTTCGCTTCATCAACATTCATTAATTAATTGGTTTCATGGGTACTCCTGACCGTCTCTTTATTTAAGATATCGCCATTTGGAAGAAATCGTTTTATTGCAATCAACATCTACCTATTCTAAAAATCTTATTGTTTTTAATCATTAAAATAAAGAGTAATCTAACAGTTGTCTGTCCATTCTCTTTAAAATGAAAGTTATTTAACTGATACATAAATTTAATAACATAAATCGCGGCCACATATTCTATTGTTCACAATAACACATCAGACCCCGATTATGTATAGAGAGTTTTATTTACAGCATGAATGGACCAGCTCGACTGGATTGTTACCACTGTCTCACAGGAAACCGATGTGAAGTAGCGGCTTATAGTGAGTGAGATATCTGGAGGCCCAAATCACCTAACCCTTCCCAATCCCTTAGTTATCCCTTTCTTTTAAAGTTGGCAACGCGTCCATGATTCTCCTAATGTTGTGGGCGTTTTTGGGCGGTGGAGATCACTTACTATCTGGTGATCCACTTGCGCGTTGCCAACCTATGCTAAGAAAATAATCCTGACATTGTGTTATTTATAGGTAATTGATGGCCAATAGGAAGGAAAACTACCACAAAAAGCGCATTCGAAAAAAACGAAACATATTATATCCGTGATGTGCATCAGAGATTTTTATCTCTGTACGTCATCAGGAAAGGTTCAAATACCTTCGATATCATGAAGGAATTCCTTTTATATGCTTCACTTTTTATACGATAGTGGATAACTAGAAAATAAAATACTCATAGGTATATTAAATACGCAAAGAGAAAACTTTGTACTCTTTTACGCACACGGAGGAGTGAGAGATCTAGCATAATTACAGTTTATATGGGGAAGGAGTACAGAAAGCTATTTATATATAATGTTATATGTTACAAATACATTAAATTTAATAAAAACATTCACTATTTACGCTCTTACTACCAATGATGAATGTGTACACACTCACAGCTAACGTAATAGAACAATATTCAAAACATATACGTATATTATATGATTAAAAAGGTAACTTGACTTTGACGAAAGAACCTCAATAACGTTCAAACTTAAAACATAATGAATAGACGAATTTCAACCCTTAGGCGACGAGTAGTGCAGACAGTGGTGTGACCCCGGTCGAGTCGACTCTACTGTTTAATTTAACACTAATTTTGATCTCATAATTCATTTTAATCCAGTTGTCACTTTATATTATACCTTGTAATTACTTTTAAATGCTTTAGATCTATTTTAGCGTTGGCTAAGTAATTTCTTACTTGAATTATTTCTAATCCGAAGACCGAGATTCGTGTTCACTATTCCAATATGTTATTATAAGGAGATGCCTACAGAATATTTAAATTAATAAAAATATCATTGGTAGTGGTGGTATTTGCAATTTATTTTTATACTCTTAATAAGATAGGTACATACATATTTTCAAAAATATAATTAATAAATAATATAAAATATTGTTATTACGTATTCATTTTGTTAAAGGTTTTCGAAATAAAAGCAAACCGATCCAACCGCTTCTACAAAAAGTAGCAACCAAAACAAAATAATTTAACAGACACAAAACTAAAATTCACCGACATTCTACCCAATAAAGTTAAATCATCAAACAATACTTCCAAAGAATCGACACTTAGCGCCATCTACCGTAACTCCGGGGGACTAATCCACTATCGATTCATATTACTTATTAGAAAATAGATTAATCATTAACAACTTGGATGAACACGTGACTTTTCAATGACATTCAGACCGCAAGCACACAGTTCAGTGATTCTACCATAAAAATGAGTTATACGAGGTGTAGTTATACCGATAATTCATATACATTGCGACGTACACCTCGTGTCTGCAGCCTGTAGACCTCTGTACATTGTTACTTCACTATCAATGTTAAAATTGTATAATAATATTTCGTCCTCATTACTGCGCTAATGTCTGCCATGAGATCTAGTACACAACGATTGTAAATTTGGGACAAAATTTTGTACGGGATCAAGATTTTAAAATCCTAAACTACTTTTTACGCTCTACGGATATTGTTAGTGATGGTAACTCATCACCGCCGCTGTTCAACATGGTGTATTACCGATTTATAGAGAAATGCCTATTTTTTGGGCAGGGGATTTTCCTGGCTTACGGCAACCTCAATTCTCAATAAATCTATATATTATTTTCTACGATCTCGCTATTTCATTTCGTAACTGCTTTGCCACTTATGAAAAGAATTATCTATTGTTTAAAGTGGAAATTCGTGACGCTACTGTACTACTAATAGGAAGAAAAAAAGGAAAGAAAGATGGGGCAGTCATTTCTAATGCGTTTTCTAATTGGAAAAACACCAGCACATATCTTGCCCAGAATTATAATCTATGTTGTGCCCCATACGGAAAAAGTTTACTCCCGTGATATCAGAGGACGGAAATAAGTTCAAAGAACCCAGAATGCCCTGGCTGTATTATGATGTATGTTGTTTGTCAATACGAGAATGGAATGCATCCTTTCATTTCTTAGCACTCTAAACACCACTTGACTATAGAGGTCACAATATAACACGTTCTGATAATAAAATATAGGTCATAGACATAACCTATGTTTCGCGACCATATGTGCCTACATGACGCAGTAGTCTGGGTACAGGCATCCGTCATGTTCAGGATTAGAACCTATACTACAATGATGTCATTCTTGTTATTTTTCTTAACATATTATTCTCTTCTTGGCTTTCTGGATATGTATCAGCCTTGTCTATATCTGAAGACCCGAATCCCTTTCCCCTTCCCAATGCCTAAATTAATCCTAAATCCCTTATCCTTAAGGTCGGCAACGCCTCGTTCGTTCTTCTGGTATTGTGGGCGTATATGGGCGGTGGAGATCATTTACAATTCAGTGATCCACTTGCTGGTTTTCCGGCCGATGTTATGAAAAACATCTCTCGAAATGCCCGAATACCCCGAGACGCATTCCATCGTGTAAGCGATTAAGTGAAAAACGACTTAAAAGATTTTGCCCATATGCTAGGAAGGAGTCCCATGACTAGGTAGGTCCTTAGTATACACTAGGTCAGGTCTAGATTGGTACGACCGCTTTGTTTATTTCTCCTGCCACAGGTTTCCATTTCTCTTTTTCCTGGTTGGGAGAACATCGAAGCTAGTAAAATTACGTGGAATTATCAGATTTATATCTCGCCGTAAACAGCGCAATCCGATGCCATGCAACGTTTTTTTTATAGAATAAGATCTTTATAGTGTTGCTTCTGTTTATGTGCAGGCGTGATGTTTACCACCAAGCAACCTGCTCGTTTCGTAATTCACGCTCATAATCTATATATATAAAAATGAATCGCTGTGCGTGTGTCTCGCCAAAACTCGAGACTGGCTGTACCGATTTGGCTAATTCTGATCTTGAAATATTTGTGGAAGTTCAGGGAAGGTTTACCCGGTGAGAAAAAATGAGTAACATAAATAATAAGTAAAGGAAAACACTAAAAACGATAACTTAATTTTCCAGTACAAACTGTTCCTGGGTATGAAACACTTGATGACTTTTTGATGTGAAACATCTATAAGAAACGGACAGGACAGGACAGGGACAGGGACAGGACAGGGACAGGTCAGGGACAGGACAGGGACGGGACAGGGACGGGACAGGGACGGGACAGGGACGGGACAGGGACGGGACAGGGACGGGACAGGGACGGGACAGAACAGGATAGGACTTGGACAGGACAGGACAGGGACAGGGACAGGGACAGGGACAGGGACAGGGACAGGGACAGGGACAGGGACAGGGCAGAACAGGACAGGGGCAGGCAGGACAGGGACAGGACAGGGACAGGACAGGGACAGGACAGGGACAGGACAGGGACAGGACAGGGACAGGACAGGACAGGGACAGGACAGGGACAGGACAGGGACAGGACAGGGACAGGGAACAGGGACAGGGACTGGGACAGGGACAGGGACAGGGACAGGGACAGGGACAGGGACAGGGACAGGGACAGGGACAGGGACAGGGACAGGGACAGGGACAGGACAGTGACAGGACAGGGACAGGACAGGACAGGACAGGACAGGACAGGGAAGGGACAGGACAGGACAGGGACAGGACAGGACAGGACAGGGACAGGGACAGAACAGGATAGGACAGGACAGGACTGGGACAGGACAGGACAGGGACAGGATAGGATAGGATAGAACAGGACAGGACAGGATAGGGACAGGACAGGACAGGGACAGGACAGGTAGGCACAGGACAGGGACAGGGACAGAATAGGATAAGACAGGGACAGGACAGGACAGGACAGGGACAGGACAGGACAGGATAGAGGCAGGACAGGGACAGGACAGGACAGGACAGGGACAGGGACAGGGACAGTGCAGGGACAGGACAGGGACAGGACAGGTCCGGGACAGGGCAGGGCCAGGAGAGGGACAGGACAGTGACAGGACAGGGACAGGACAGGGACGAGGACAGGTACAGGACAGGGACAGGACAGGGACAGGCCGGGGACAGGGACAGGACGGGGACAGGATGGGGACAGGACGGGGACAGGACGGGGACAGGACGGGGACAGGACGGGGACAGGACAGGGACAGGACAAATTTTACACAAATATATGTAGGTGATACGAAGTCCACCGGGTCATCTAGTCTAGTCTTTATATATATAATTCTTCTGTGAGTGTGTATGTTCCTGAACTTCTCTTAAACGACTGGACCGATTTTGATGAAATTTTTTGTGTGTGTTCAAGGGGATCTGAGAATGGTTTAGATTCACAATTTTGTCCGCTGGCAATGTTTTTTTAATTAATTTTTAATTTATTAGTAGTTGTTGATTTTGGAATGTTTTACATTGAATCGCTCTGTGCGTGTGTCTCGCCAAAACTCGAGACTGGCTGTACCGATTTGGACAGGACGGGACAGGACGGGACAGGGACGGGACAGGACAGGGACAGGGACAGGTACAGGGACAGGGACAGGGACAGGGACAGGGACAGGGACAGGGACAGGGACAGGGACAGGGACAGGGACAGGGACAGGGACAGGGACAGGGACAGGGACAGGTACAGGGACAGGGACAGGGACAGGGACAGGGACAGGGACAGGGACAGGGACAGAGACAGGGACAGGGACAGGGACAGGGACAGGGACAGGGACAGGGACAGGGACAGGGACAGGGACAGGGACAGGGACAGGGACAGGGACAGGGACAGGGACAGGGACAGGGACAGGGACAGGGACAGGGACAGGGACAGGGACAGGGACAGGGACAGGGACAGGGACAGGGACAGGGACAGGGACAGGGACAGGGACAGGGACAGGGACAGGGACAGGGACAGGGACAGGGACAGGGACAGGGACAGGGACAGGGACAGGGACAGGGACAGGGACAGGGACAGGGACAGGGACAGGGACAGGGACAGGGACAGGGACAGGGACAGGGACAGGGACAGGGACAGGGACAGGGACAGGGACAGGGACAGGGACAGGGACAGGGACAGGGACAGGGACAGGGACAGGGACAGGACAGGGACAGGACAGGACAGGGACAGGACAGGGACAGGACAGGACAGGGACAGGACAGGGACAGGACAGGGACAGGACAGGGACTGGACAGGACAGGACAGGACAGGGACAGGGACAGGACTGTCCCACCGGGGGGAGGTGGAAGACGACCTGACTTAGGTCGTCGAAGTCAATTAAATATGCGACGGGCTACCTCACGTGCTATGGTGCAGTACCTCACTTAATTGCATTTAATGTAAATGAAACATTTGTATCAAGTTTTGACCACATTTTAAACAAATATATGTAGGTGATACGAAGTTCACCGGGTCATCTAGTCTATATATATAAAAATGAATCGCTGTGCGTGTGTCTCGCAAAAACTCGAGACTGGCTGTACCGATTTGGCTAATTCTGATCTTGAAATATCTGTGGAAGTTCAGGGAAGGTTTACCCGGTGAGAAAAAATGAGTAACATAAATAATAAGTAACGGAAAACACTAAAAACGACAACTTAATTTTACCATACAAACTGTTCCTGGGTATGAAACATTTGACATCTTTTTGATGTGAAACATCTATAAGCGCAGGTATAAACCGGATTGTTGGCGTGGCGAAGCTTGCAGTGGTGACGGGTCGCCACGCTATACTAGACAGGACAGAGACAGGACAGGACAGGGACAGGACAGGGACAGGACAGGGACAGGACAGGACAGGGTCAGGACAGGACAGGGACAGGGACAGGGACAGGGACAGGGACAGGGACAGGGACAGGGACAGCGACAGCGACAGCGACAGCGACAGCGACAGCGACAGCGACAGCGACAGCGACAGCGACAGCGACAGCGACAGCGACAGCGACAGCGACAGCGACAGCGACAGCGACAGCGACAGCGACAGCGACAGCGACAGCGACAGCGACAGCGACAGCGACAGCGACAGCGACAGCGACAGCGACAGCGACAGCGACAGCGACAGCGACAGCGACAGCGACAGCGACAGCGACAGCGACAGCGACAGCGACAGCGACAGCGACAGCGACAGCGACAGCGACAGCGACAGCGACAGCGACAGCGACAGCGACAGCGACAGCGACAGCGACAGCGACAGCGACAGCGACAGCGACAGCGACAGCGACAGCGACAGCGACAGCGACAGCGACAGCGACAGCGACAGCGACAGCGACAGCGACAGCGACAGCGACAGCGACAGCGACAGCGACAGCGACAGCGACAGCGACAGCGACAGCGACAGCGACAGCGACAGCGACAGCGACAGCGACAGCGACAGCGACAGCGACAGCGACAGGGACAGGGACAGGACAGGACAGGACAGGACAAGACAGGGACAGGACCGGCACAGGACAGGACTGGACAGGGATAGGATAGGACAGGATAGGGACAGGTCAGGACAGGGACAGGACAGGGACAGGACAGGACAGGGACAAGGACAGGGCAGGGACAGGGACAGGACTGTCCTACGGGGGGGGGGAGGTGGAAGACAACCTGACTTAGGCCGTCGAAGTCAATTAAATGTGCGACGGGCTACCTCACGTGCAATGGTGCAGTACCTCACTTAATTGCATTTAATGTAAATGAAACATTTGTATTAAGTTTTGACCACAGTTTACAAAAATATATGTAGGTGATACGAAGTTCACCGGGTCATCTAGTAATAAATAAATATGACAAAGCTGAAGACATAGAACAACAAAACGGTTACTTCTCAATTTTAATTATTTTTAATTATAAGATAAATACAGCCTAATTCAGTCCTAAGTAAAAAATATAGGTAAACCATATTTGACCTTACAAGAAAGCACCAATAATAGGTGATATAAACACTACAATTTAGGATACAATATTTTGTTAATATACAATAGACAAAGTCGGCTTCATTGTAGGAACTGTTACTAAATCAAATGTATTGTCTTCGTATCTTGCTGAATATTTATCACCTGACATTAGACATCATGACCTCATAATCATAAAAATGAAAGACCCTATTTCCTAAACATAACAACTCACTATTTATAACCTAATTCAAACAATAAACAAAAGCGGCATTCAGTATCGCAACGTGTGACCGAGTTAGGTGGTAGGTACCTACTGGCTCGGGCTCGGGACAGAGCCGCTTTATCCCACATGTGGGTCGACTGACGACTCGCCCGCGCCACAGCCCGCGCGCCGCTCCTCACACCAAAGTGTTTGTTACATGCCGAAACTATGTAATATATTTGTTTTTGCGATAGGGTACCTGATTTTATATATTGGATCTTTTCGCACAAGACAAAAAATAAGTGTCATGTTTCAAACTTCTAAGTATGTATATAGTAATTATTTGTGTGCGTTTCTTTACTCCGTGATAGTTAAAATCAAAATTAATATGTAAATTAAATAATTTTAACAGCTTTTTTAACAGCTGAACGAATTTAAACGTGCAGTTTTCGTGGCCCAGTAAGCGAGTAGCCGGCTGCGAAGCGAGAGGCTATGGGTTCAATTGCCGCATCAAGACAAATGTTTGCGTGATCCACGAATATTTGTTTCGGGTTTGGGTCTTATGGGATTGTCTTATGGGAAGTCCCTCGTAGTTCCCGATACCCACGATACAGGTTTAACCTAGAGTGGGGTCAGGCCTATGTGTATGACTGTTGGGTGTATTTTTTTATTATTATCTGTGGTGCTGAAATCGTTAGGGTTTCGTACGCATGCGGTTTAATTTTTTATTTCTTTATTTTATAAAATTTCGAGATCTACATAACGCAGTCCAGACGGACAGACAGGCAAACGGCGTAGGCTCTTTAATGGGATCCAAAAGCAAGGTTTTATAAGCACCGCCTCATCAAGTTTTCTAATATGTGTCATATAAATGGTGTGAATATTTTGTAGACAAAGCCCACCATTAATGCAATGCCATCTAGTGGCTAACAGCTGATTAATGACATTGAAAGATACCATACCAAGAGTGAAATAATCCTTCTCTCCACGAATGCTATTTTGTGCACGTATTTCAATTCACGCCGCTATCCCAGAAGAGGTGCATCAGTGCATTCATTGTAGAGGAATAAGATTTTAGATACAATAGCGTAATAAGAGTGTTGGGCGACTGGCTGACTGTCAGGTGGATGACGGATTCGATCCCCGCAGCGACATGTGTGATCCACAAATATTTATCTCGGGTCTAGGTGTCGTGAGACCGCAAGTCTTTCGTATTCCTGATACCCGTGACACAACTATCGTATTTAATAAGTGAAACGAGCATTCTTATATTCACATATCGAAGTTTACACGCAGTCATCTTCTAGAAAAGTCAACTCGGGTTTATAGATATCAGTTTCAGTTTAAGGTCCAGTGTTTATGTGACTGCTGAAATGAGAAAAAGCGATTCATTCGAAATAATGTATCTTAAAAGTGTTATAGTTACCTATATATCAACTCCTGTTAGTCGGTTATTATCTTAATTAGACTTGTATTGGTTTTTATTTATATAATACGTGGTTAATACAGCGCGCGGCACAAAAAACTTTAATGTGATGAGTAGATATACAATATCAGAATATATTGTAACAACCCATATCTACCAATACATACGAATATAGTGATATTATGCATTTGAGGCTTAAAATAGGTCACGGCGAAGTTCATATAACATTATAAATATATGGTCGCATACACTTTCAAATGGGGGAACATTTTTAAAGATTAGATAACGCGTGAGAATTGAATGCGAACCGCGACTGAATTACGTCATACTATATGGGAATAAAAATTGTAATTTTAAATGTAACTATTAATACGTGGGCTGTGGTAAATCAAGGGTGTGAGGCTTCTTTTTCTATAAATGTTGCTTATATGCGATATGCATTCTCTATGGTTACAAGTAATTAAATAAAATATTGATGTCTAATTAGTTTAAACTAAGTTAAATCCATTAAATGACATATTTAAAAACTAGGAATTGTATGAGTATATGCATCAGGTTCACATGCTTTTCTTCTTCGGAGTACCGAGACGATTTCTGCTTTAACTTCTTAGAATCATGTATAATATTAATAAGAAATTGGCACTTAAATTTAAAGAAATCCTTTTTGTTCGTTGATAATAAAATTAATTGTTTTGTGACATCGTACCATAATACATGGCTATTTGTAACGGTGACCTTACCGTGCCCTGCAGTTAATGAAGGTAGGTCTTTGGCCGCCACAAACGCACTGACTTTCAAACGTACGTTCAAGTGAGAAATTCTCGATTTACTTTTTATGGATATAAATTATATAAATGTTGTGTCCTAAAGACTGCACCTCTTTATGTTTTGAATTATTTAGTTAAATTTATCGATCCAAAAAAAGGTGATTTAATAAGTATATTTTCTAGTGTGATAAATTGTGGCCAAACCATTGCACCCATCTTGGCATGGAAATTGTGTTTTGGTTTATGCGGTATACAAATATCTCATACTCAATTTTTGACATCTGAGTCACCATTTTATCATTATTTTAACCGGATTCGAAAACGGAGAAAGCTCGTCTTTATTTTCCTTTATCTCAGTGGCAAAAAGACTACATTGGACCTGATAACGGCGCAGTACAAATATAATGGCATCGAAAGACATTGCATCCCTCGACGGTCAGCACAATCGTCCCTACCTGAAGTTACTGAGTGTACTCTAGCTGACCCCAAACCTGTATTTGCTTCTACCTACTTGAAGTCAAACCTCCTCAGAAGAAACGGAGTCTCGACAAATAGTATTATGAAAACTGACGCATATTATGGCCTGGGTATTAAATTCGTCCACGGCCATAATATGCTGCTACTAGAACAAAAATGTAATCTAAATTATGAGTATGTTAATTTATGTTATATTTATTGATATAAATATAAGATAGTTTAAAATAGCAGGGCACCTGAACAGAACCACCCAGCAGGGCTTGTGTAGTCATGTTGTTTGTTTGTAACTTGCAATAGATATTATTTAGTAGGTCGCGAATGCAGGTAAGGTTCAGTTTTAGTTAATGGTAATTAAATTAATAATAGTGGTTATTTCAGATTTATTTTATTGTTTTTTTTATCAATGACACCAAACGACATGAATTCAACTAGTTGATTAGCTGATGGTAGTGGAGATAGTCACTCATTTACTATAAAAGCCAAAAAGCTAAAGGAATCGCGTGTATGATGTTGTGTTCCTTTTAGAAAAACAATAGGGATCTTTAAGCATCGCTTACTGAAAGAAAGAGCAATGCTGCCAATTCCCGTCGGTTTACCGTGACATAGAAATACTATCTTGGGTCAAGCCGATTCACTCTGTAGACACAAACGGCTACAGCGAAGTACGAGCAATATGTTGCTATACATCTTGAATGGATAGTTTCAGAACAATTATTGTCAAACCAACTCAAAATATATTCCAACCTCTTATTATTGTAATATAAAAAAGAACTTATACTAAATGACGCTAAAAAGATCAAAGGTTCCGAAATTACAGTTAGAATTTATAAAAATATTAAGCGTCACTGAATTGTATACACATTATGACCCAATTCCGACCGATGTGTCGCAAGCAGTCGAATGATAAAATGGGGCCGCCAGAGCTTGGCGCACGCGACACTCGCGGGCCTTATTCCGTATTCAAATGTTGGGAATGTCGTTCTATTCAGAGTACTGGCCGCTTTCAATGTTCGTGTCCTTTGAGCTGGTGGCCACTGTTGTTGCTGAATTTGTTTCAGAATTCGTTTTAAGCAGTAATTTAAGTTATTATAATTGTTTTAATACGTTTTTATAGTAGAAGACAGACAGATAATGTGGGTCTGATAATAAACTTTTTTGAGTGGTAGAGCCACGCTGTAGGCAGTTTTGTCTACAGCATGAATGGGCTGGCTCGACCGGATCGTTACCACTGTCTCACAGAAAACCGACGTAAAGTAGCGGCTTGCTGCTGCGTTTCGTACGGTGAGTGAGATATCCGGAAGCCCAAATCCCCTCCCCTTCCCAATCCCTAATTATCCCTTTCCTTTAAAGTCGGCAACGCGCACATTATTCTTCTGGTGGTGGGCGTACATGGGCGGTGGAGATCGCTTACCATCAGGTGACTCACTTGCTCGTTTGCCGACCTATGCTATTAAAAAAAAAAAAAACTAGAGGGAGAGTTACTAATCCATATTTATATCAAACTCCTTAGCATCCACCGCAGAGATAGTGAAAAATCTCTCTTCGACCCAACACATTCATGCTATGGCCAACACTTTTTACAGCGTGGCTCTAGTATCTACCAATCCATAAGCGTACAAAATGAATACCAGATACACTTTATCTTTACTTACTACCCTATATGTAAATACACAGGTCGTACTGGCTATGTGAGAATCTGCTTTTCTATAGTCATGTCTAACTTCTCTAGATCTTGGGCGTTCTTTTCCATTGATACTATTATTTTCTTATATTTTAATTTATCTATTACATTCGAGAAAGATAGTAATAGTACAATGACTAATTCATCTATAGATAAAAGTTTCAATAGAAAACATGTCTCTAAGTCAACAACACCTTTCGTATAAACTCAGCCACCTGTAACTGATAGCCGTTAACGTTTCATTTTGTTTTCCATACAAACCTGCCATCAAGTATAAAGAATGTTATTTACAAAGCGGTGATGTTATGGAGTGCGAGTTATGTCGCGACGCGTACGGCGAAGCGCGGCGTGTCTAGAACAATATGAACCAAGCCTATCTCTACCACTGGCCAGCGATAAAGCACGTTTGTTAATAGGGCTGCGTACATCTAAATTATCTTCAATTTGGTTTAGTGCTCCTATCGCTAAGGTCATGTCAATATGTTCTATATAACATAAGGCTACGCTCCCTTCATACGACCCTAATTTTGAACACAGGTAGGCAAATGTGCAACTAGTGCGCCCGCGGTCCGCTGAGTTTATTTCGATAGAGAGTAAACCTCTCTAGGGAAGAACACCGGGCACAACCTCAATTCCAACCTGGGAACGATCAAGTTCAATAGCCTAAATACGCTTCCACTAGGCCATTTTAGAAATGAAAAGCTTATCTAACTTATAAAGATCGAAGTCAACATCGGAAGACAACATTGTTTTTTAAATAACAATAGCACACCCCTACCACATCATATTACTAATTATTATTATTATGTAATGTAGGTAACGAATGATTTTCTAGAATCACAATAATACAGCAACCCTGCAACACCAAAACTGGGTCTATGTATGTCACTTGGTATCGTGGAGGCGAAACGTTTGCAAGTAGTACCTGTCCGAGATTTATCGTTGAAGTTTTGTCAACCGCGACATTGTCTTATTGGTACACTAGTTTGTCAGTCTTGATTGTGGCGACGACTTCACTCACATAATTATACACCCAACAGTCACACACATAGTCCTGACACCACAGTAACATACAAGTATTGTGTCGTGGGCATCAGGAATTACGAGAAACTTTCGTTCTCACAACACCCAGACCCCGAAACAAATATTGTGACTCAAGTGACTTTTCCACGGAACTCACTTTAAGAATCGCTGTTTTAGTTATTATCCATTGTTATCGAAGTGCTTTTAAATGTTCACTACTCAAAGATAATGTCTCTGGGCTGTGAAGTCAAAGACAACAAATCGGCCACGATTGCCGACTCTTGTCACAGTTTGGCTTCAAAATAGCTTATCTTTTTCGATTTATGTTTCTTAGCTATAGCTTAATTTATAGCTGTATTTTTAAGCTTTTAGTCACGTAATTCATGGCACATGATGACGTTCATAACTCCCTTAAATAATATAGATAATTTTCTCTAAACTCTTTATATTTCAATTAAATATAAAACTCTAGTTTGTTAGCTATTGTAAAGGTATTTTGGAGGTTTCCACAAATATATACATTTAATGATTTAACAAACGATGTTGACCTCATGTGGTGTTTTATTATAACAGTAGGGGCAGTGTGGTGACTAATTTATTGTGTATGCTGAGAAATCCGAAATAAATGAGTAATAAACCAGCAGAGCTACCCCGTAATAAATTCTTAGACTGTCAACTGAGCACTGATCACAAAGAACTGGAGACTATGAACTGACGACTGGTGACTGACCGACTATGCCGTGGCAAGTGGGCTCCAATTATAGCTTCAATCATACATCTTTTACAAGATTTATCCACCCTTCTACTACTATATCGCACGATTATTATTTCAATGTACCCTAACAGTACCTATTGCTTTACGAGCTTACATTTTACGAGCGTTACATATCTCTGTTTAAATAATAGTTAAAAAAAACTTAAACACACGTTATTATTAAAAATCCAATTAAAAACCAGATTTTTAATAAAATTGAAAAAAAATGTATTTTATAGTAAAAAAAAGCGTAGGGTGCTTTTTAAGATAAGATAATAATATGATAATCCTTCTACACATGTCTGTCAATAAAATATTTATAACTATTGACACCATAATGTACCCCACAATACATCCTGGCTTAGTTTTTGGAAGCGTTTTTCTTACACCCAGTATACACCGGAAAAAACATAGCACTCCTAAAGCAAACGAACAAAATAGTAAATCACGGCCCGACCTCTTCCCGTCTCGTGAGATAAACAAAATGTTCATTAAATTTAATCATAGGGAACAGCTTAGGTATATAAAACTATTATGATTTGCCAGTTGTGACATGATTATAAATTAGAAATTTTACTTAGCACAAGCCTATTCAATAGCTTCTAGGCCGTTTGTCACCCTTTCGAAGCAATCCTGCAAGTGGCATTTAACAAAGTTAAACTAATTTGCATGCTCGGAAAAACTATTGATAAATATTAATGTAGGTATCTTCAGGTCCTTTACTCCAAAGAGAATGGAAAGACGAACCTTGAGTGAGATCACCGAACTTTCGACACTTAGGACTCGTCCTGGCTTGTACTGGTTATGTGTTTTTTGCAAACAAATTTCATTTATTTTTGCATAAGAATTAATATTGCATGATATATACCTAATTAGATATTTCTTACCTGGATTTAACAAAGGTTACAGACCAGGTACAATTTTTAATAATTATGAAATAAAATGGTGACGTAGATTTTTTTGCATAAATTACATAAGAAGGTTAAACAAATTATTTATAAAAAAAGGTTTAGATTCTTATGATAAGTCAAAGTGAATATTTTCTTATGAAAACATTAATCATGTACTTTGGCGATCAAAATAATATGTGATTGATATTTACCTAATACAACCAATGAGGCCAAGAACAACATTAGTCGTATTTTTGAATCTACCTATGTTAAGAGATATATGTTTTGTGAATATCTGGACCTGATCGCCAGTTAAAAGAGAGAGAAAGAAGAGAAGACACTTATTTAGTTCATTGTAACATAAACTTAGGGACGGGTGTATTGACAATTAATACAAAGTTAGATATAGTATGTAACTGCCCGTAAATCATTTACAGGTACCGAAAAAACACAATAAGCTGAAAACACTACGCAATTTTTTATCATAGCACTAGCGGACCCGGCCACGCGTTGCTGTGCCTAAGGTATACAGGGTTATTTTTAAAACACCAGCAACCTCGCAGGGGTAGATACCTAAGGTTATAAGCTACTACTTTTGTTCTACGACTTTTGATAATTTGTTAGATTTTATTTTCATACAAAAATAAGTATTCATTTAATTTCCGTCTTGTATGTTACCTACACGCATCGCAGATTACGTAAGCAAACACGCGAAGCGTGGGGAACGGGGCTAGCGTTGAAGGTCATCGTCCGAGCCAGCTGAGCGGCTTCTTTGAGTCGCGCTCGCACGCCGAACGCTAGGAAGAAAAATACGACACAACAAAAACTTGTAAAATCATTTTTTTTAAAATATATTGAGTTATATACAAACTCGTAGAACAAAAGTTGTTCCGTATGGGGTCAGCTATCTGGTCCTGCGAGGTTGCTGGTGTTTTAAAATTAACCCTGTATATGTTAAATTATATTGTAGTAAACCATTCAATGCAGTATGCGCCATCTATTGGATACTTACTCAATTCAGCCGATAAGTTATAGTTCAGTCCGGTCCCCAGTCCAGTCCGGTGCCCTGTCCAGTCCGGTCCCCAGTCTAGTCCGGTCCCCAGTCCTGTCGGGTCCCCAGTCCGGTGCACAGTCCAGTCCGGTCCCCAGTCCTGTCGGGTCCCCAGTCCGGTGCCCAGTCCGGTCCCCAGTTCAGTCCGGCCCCAGTCCAGTCCGGTCCCCAGTCCAGTCAAGTCCCCAGTCCAGTCAGGTCTCCAGTCCAGTCAGGTCTCCAGTCCAGTCCGATCCCCAGTCCTGTCCGGTCCCCAGTCCGACCCCCAGTCCAGTCCGGTCCCAGGTCCGGTCCGGTCCCCAGTCCTGTCCGGTCCCCAGTCTTGTCCGGTCCCCAGTCTAATTCGGTCCCCAGTCCAGTCCGATCCCCATTTCAGTCCGGGTCCCCAGTCCAAACCGGTCCCCAGTTCAGTCCGGGTCCCCAGTCTAATCCGGTCCCCAGTCCTCTCCGGTCTTCAGTCCAGTCCTATCCAGTCTCCAGTCGTGTCCGGCTCCAGTCCCAGGCCCCAGTCCGGTCCGGTCCCCAGTCCTGTCAGGTCCCCAGTCCGGTACCCAGTCATGTCCGGTCCCCAGTCCAGTCCGGCTCCAGTCTGGTCCCCAGGCAAGTCCGGTCCCCAGTCCAGTCCGGTCTCCAGTCCAGTCCGGTCCCCAATCCAGTCAAGCCCCCAGTCCAGTCTGGTCCCCAGTCCGGCCCCAGTCCGGACCCCAGTCCAGCCCAGTCCAGTCCAGTCCACTCCACTCCAGTCCAGTCCAGTCAGACGCGAAACCACAAGTTTAGCCTCTACCAAAAAGTGCTCAACACGGCTAAAAAAACATTCCAAAATCAACAACTACTAATAAATTAAAAATTAATTAAAAAAACATTGTCCAGCGGACAAAATTGTGAATCTAAACCATTCTCAGATCCCTTGAACACACACAAAAAATTTCATCAAAATCGGTCCAGTCGTTTAAGAGAAGTTCAGTGACATACACACTCACAGAAGAATTATATGTCGGAGCATGAGGAGTACGGACACTGAATTGACCTATTTTAATAACGGTATTCGTCGTCAATTGAAGGTACCGCCAATGATATTGTTTATTTGAGGGTGATTTAAATAGTTTGTCAGTGGATATCACTCGTACTGGGGAGGGAAACTCAATATAAGCAGCGCCTCCGCATTAGAGAGGGACGTTCTGTGTCTAGCTGTGACTGAGGATAGAAGTTCGCCCAACGTTACTCAAGTAAGTGTCGTTATGGTTATTATGTGTGGCTTATAATTGTGTGTGATTTATCACTGTGTTTAAATTGTCACTGTGTACAGTGTGTGAGGTAAAGGGCCGACTGTAGGGGATGGAGGAGGTCGGGTTAACACACATAGTAACCATGATGTGAGTTTGTACAATTCTGTGTTGATATTATTGAACTTATGCCGGTCGATCATAGAGAGGTGTAAATGGCCTCTCATAGATACGAGTAAATGAGCTTTATATTCCCTCCGAGAGAGATCTTCTCCCCGACATCAGAAGTTGGGATTGGCCCCACAGCCTATCCATTGACACGCCCGATAAACTTCGACTATCTACGAGTGATTTAGTGAGACTATTCTAATTTTATTGGTTCTGGGTAAAACAAAAATGGCAAGTAATATTGTCATGTGATGAGTTGGTTAGAGATGGATCCATGGTGCAGCAGTTCAGTGCCATTCAGTGTAAAATTATGGCATTGCTGAATTTGATGGTGTTCAGAATGTAAATTAATAATTATCTACCCGCCAATTATTAAAAATCATTGCACTCCTGAATTTGATAGTGTTCGGAAATGTAAATGAAAAATTATCTACCCGATATTTATTAACAATTCCAGGTCTTGATATTTTTAAAGTTATTAGTTTGCAGTAATTAAATTTATTGTGAAATTGATTATTGTGTCCACACCTAAAAAGTTATTGTGTACCTGTGTAATTAACTGTGTGTGTCTATTGTGTTGTAAGAGCTAATTTAGGACTATAATGGACGAGTTCTACTGTTGTGGCACCGTCGCTGGCATTGAGTGCAAGATATTGGTGCGCAAGAATTCCCGATCACTGAACCATAACGGCATACCCACGGCGCGGTGTGGCGGTGCACCGGAACCAGAGCGACTTTGCGGGATGACAGTGATCGCACGCATTTACGAGTGTTGAGTATACGGCGAGAAACTAACAAGAATTTGGTGAGATCTTTCCATTTGATGTAGATCGCGTATAAAAAGTGATTTGAAGTGCCTATAGGTTTTGTGGAGTTGTTGTGATGTGGCGACCCATCGCTGTAGCGATTGCCTGACGAAGTGAAAATAGGTTTCACTATCGAGCAAAGGTGCAGGGTACATCAATCCATCCTGATATCTGCAATGAGATGTGAACGATAATTTCTTTTTGATTTGTTATGAACCAATGTTTCGTAGAATAGAAGTTTAAGGTACTTAATTATTGACGATTGCACCAATTACACTGGAAACGTAAGCCCAATTCCAATATAAAGAATATTGATTTGCTTGGACAATCCATTAGATTTCTAATTATTGTATTTGACTACGACCTGTGACTTATTGAATTAGATCTTCGCTACATACATTTTTGAAAAGAAAAATAATAATTGAAACGTGTTTTGCTTCTGCCTATCTTGTGAAGATAACGGCGTGAAGATTTCTTATTTTTTTACATTGTAGTCAATTTAAAATGAGCATTTAGCGAAAACCAATTGATTTTATGGCAAAAGTATTTTTTTAAACAATAACGTAGAATCGCAATTAGCTATCGTCTACCCGACAAGATTTTTTTATTTTATTTTCATAACTGTTCTTGCATATCGTTTTGAGAAGTTCAAAAACCGAACAGTATTTCAGTTATTATTGACATAATTACATAAACTGTAATTCCTGTAGTACATTGCAATTGTTGTGCGGAACTGCTGAACTCGAAACAGTTTTTCAACTTTTTAACGAAATGCCTTTCGGGTCCCTGTCCTGGCAGATTTATTTCCCAATACGTATCAGGCTTCTGCCTGGCATACTTTCATGATTGCACGCCTTCTCGTTTTGGTGATTGTTTTCAGAAGCAGTGGTGACAAGTAACGCTGAGCGGCGCTTATTTGAAAGGCGCGTGGCTGTTTTCCGCTACAACGGCGTTAGCCGCCCATCAATGGCTTGCGTGGTTACTGAAACTAGATGCCTATTCCTGTGGTGAGCCTGGTGCTGACGATGATGAAGAGGTCTGTCCAGAGGATTTGCCCTGTCGTTTGTTTGCACGCCCTGCTGAAGACATCTAAAGTCTGATGAGCATCTATGTGAACTAATTCTCTTTTATGTTGTTTGCAAGAGTAAATTAATTTTGAATCTCAAAATTTGGAAGTGCAACGTTGTGAAGAATACAATGGCATTAAACTTGTTTCTTTAGCATCTGTTAGCGAAATTGTATCGGTGTACATTATGTTGGTGATTATTGCGTGGATGGTGTGGAGAGGTATTAAGTGCCTGCTCCGCCTAGAAACGAATCATTTGCATTGTATTCTTCTAAACTCATTGACTGTGACAGTATCGACGACAAAGGCTAAAATTGATCCTTTTTCTTTGGGTGATTATGTCCTACTAAAGAACGAAGAGCGAAATCAAACGAAGCTCGATCCCAAATTTAAGGGACTGTTTAAAGTTATCGAAGTATTTTAAAAAGCATTAAATTCAAATCGTACCTACAAGTATGCGCATGATAGATTAAGAAAAATGCCAACAGGTCACGTATCAGTCGAAATCGATGTAGATGATATTAAAGATGAAGCTTAAATTTGATTTCTGATTGAAACTTGAGTAAGGGGACTCTAGGTGCTACAGTGAGTTGTGTTCGACCGTGCCAGTAGCTATTTCGTAGTCCGTGGGAGCGCGGTGGGCGTTTAGCTCTGGTCGAGGTCGGGGTCTGTGAGGACCACACGTGTGGTCACCAGGGGGTGACACACGGGAGAGCAATGCGATTGCTAGTCGGCTGGATTGCCGGGGCCCTAGATGTCTTACTCGAGAGTTTGGAGAGTTGGTAGAGTTTATGCGGGAGTTTATAGAGTTTGAGTTTTTGGAATTTAGTTCGAACGACTGTGATGCGTGGCTCTGTCTGTGTACTTATGTTAGTATAGTGAATTTTGTATCCCCCTATAAGTTTTGTGAGTAATGTAAAGTTTAAGAGTTTTGATGTCTTTGTAGTTTGATCCTAGAATGTAAAGTGTGGTCAGGAATGACCGAGCGAAACACGGTATTCTCGTGGATGCTTTGTTGCAGATTAACCATCACACTGGGACGTGTGACGTGTCAGAATGGCCGTGTCGCAGCATGAGGAGTACGGACACTGAATTGACCTATTTTAATAACGGTATTCGTCGTCAATTGAAGGTACCGCCAATGATATTGTTTATTTGAGGGTGATTTAAATAGTTTGTCAGTGGATATCACTCGTACTGGGGAGGGAAACTCAATATAAGCAGCGCCTCCGCATTAGAGAGGGACGTTCTGTGTCTAGCTGTGACTGAGGATAGAAGTTCGCCCAACGTTACTCAAGTAAGTGTCGTTATGGTTATTATGTGTGGCTTATAATTGTGTGTGATTTATCACTGTGTTTAAATTGTCACTGTGTACAGTGTGTGAGGTAAAGGGCCGACTGTAGGGGATGGAGGAGGTCGGGTTAACACACATAGTAACCATGATGTGAGTTTGTACAATTCTGTGTTGATATTATTGAACTTATGCCGGTCGATCATAGAGAGGTGTAAATGGCCTCTCATAGATACGAGTAAATGAGCTTTATATTCCCTCAGAGATCATCTTTCTTCTTATTTTCCACGACATATATATATAAAGATAAAGCAATTTTAAGTAATTTTACAATTTGACATATGGTCAACATTATTTTCTTCGCACGCCTTATTATAAACATTAATATAAAATTAAACAGTACAGGAGCTCACGCATTAAAGACATTGTCATTAATGAATGATACATATAGAAGTGTGTCTGCGTGTCAATGGCACATAAAATATTATGAGGCGTCGAAAAAACTTCGCAGTAATTAGAATAAACATTCACAGCTACGTGCTCTCGCAAATTGTATATGTCGGATTTCGATTTATATAAGAATTAAAAATGTCATGACCGTTGACTCCTTGAGAGCCATCGGTCATGTCATTTTCATCCATTTTTTATTATAAGAGGAAATAATGGGAATGAGAAATCAATTCAATAATTAACAATTTTAATCTGAGTTAACTAACTAATTTTTTTAATCTGAACTAAAAATGAAATAATGAAATAACTGGTAATAATTTAATATTTGTTTGCAGTTGAATTATCCTGCATCAATCAATTTGAATAATCAAATAGAATAATAATTCAATAATAAATTTCCACAAAATAAAATCAATAAATCAAATTATTATTCGCATAAACAATTTACCAACAACAAATCCACAAGCAATAGACAAGAGTTAAATTGGAAAGGTCTTACCGCTCCGGCGCTCGACACAAAAGTGGCCGAGCTCCGTTGCGTTCGGCCTTAAATAAGCGAGTGCGCGCGTCACGAATCCCCACTCTCGTAACTCGGTGGTGGAATGTTTTCTAAGTAGCTTAATAATTTAAATTACAACGTAATAATTCATTTAAAAATATGAAATGATTTTACAAAGGTGCAGAACAGTTTAGAAATTATACTGAATAAAATACAAACTTAATAACTTGTTTCCTGTGTCAAAATGTCTTCCATTAACAATTCGCAGATACTATTGTAGGTGATTGGTGTTAGTAGAAATTAAAACTATTTAGGTCTAAAACATTACAATATTTTAACCTTAATTTATTAGTTGTCATCCAAGTTGATAATAAACAGTTTGAGAAAGTAAGGTTGTAATAAGGAAATAGTTTTGGACAATAATATCACAATAGAATAATCAAGGCTTATAAGCTAATTTGTTTACGTCCAAACGTGAGTTTTACGCTTAGGTATATCCGCGGCGACACGGCCATACTGATGTGCGGTGCGTGCTCTGCGCCGTGTATCTGTAATGGAACAATTTTATTTCAGTTTGGCTAGTTACCTCCACAGTAAACCTAAATATTAATTATCCATGAATTTTTTATTCATACTTTAGTAATTTGTAATTCATTAAAATTATAAATGCATGCGTTTACCAGGTGAATATTCAAGCATTACAAAAACCCCTACATACGAAATGCATTTGATTTTATAATACTTGGATTTTTAGTTTTGGTTATAGGTCGCCTAAACGAAGCACAACATTTTTTTTTGATATGGCTTTGGGGCGTCACTCGAACACTCATAACCATCTTTTTGATTTGTCATAACACGTCTCCGCCCGCTTACAACATAATCTTAGTAATATTTGCCCAACAGTAGGGTTGTTCTTTTAGTTGCTTTTTGATTTGTCATAGGACGTCTCCGCCCGCCTACAACATAAGAGTAATATTTGCCCAACAGTAGGGTTGTTCTTTTAGTGGTTGTATGACGCCTCCATATCGTCATCAACGTCTTTTGTGGTTATGGGTCGGATCCGCACGCCAAAGGCATCTTTTGAAATAGGTATTAAAATGCCACCATGTGTTAGCTAAATAAGTATGAAAGATCAGTAACCTATTAAGAATAGAACTATAACAACGCTATTCGTTAATTAGTTAGAAAAGTAAATAGTGTGAAAAGGGCTCACCGGATTAAGATGGTTTGACCACGTAGCCAGAGACAACTAGACATCTTGAGAAGAGTCGTTAGCATCTGCTGGGCGAGTCGATAGTCCAGCGCAGAGACCCGATGGTCCAGCTTCTTGTTCGTTTGGTTGGGCTTCTTCCTGTACAGATTCAAGTTCATTAGATGGCGACACGGTCATTAGTCTTTCGCTGCTGCATCCCGGCTGTGGTGCTCGACGTAGTTGATCATGAGCTACTTTTCGGGGACGTCCGTGATGGCCAATAACTTTCTTCACAAGATAGCGGTCATTATCGAGTACTCTGTGGATTTCATAAGGCATGCTGAATTTTGGATCAAGTGAGGTTTGGTTCCTTGGGTTATTCTTTATCAGAACAAAATCCCCTCGCTGAAACCTCTATCTTTGCTCTTCCTCTTTCGAACCTTTCTTTGTCTTTACCAGCCGCTTCGACCATCCTCTGTTGAATATGCCTCTGAATTGTTTCAAAATCAATTATTTGGTTATCGAAATCTACCAGGTTCAGTAGTTCTGGTGGTACGCAGTTCTGGCGTCGGGTCAGTAGTGTGAGTGGAGCAATACCAGTCGTTTTGTGTACTGTACAATTAAATGCTAACTGTAGACTCTCTAGAGCGGTATGCCACTCCGCTACCTCATAGTTTTTGATCATTATTAGACCATTTTTTAATGTGTTCATCATACGTTCCACCTGGCCATTAGCTCGACTGGTGCCGGGTGCAATTGAATGTATTTCTATGCCATACTTATCGCAATAGTTCTTGTACTGGCCAAGGAATTCGCGTCCACCATCTACCACTATCTGCTTCGGTGCTCCAAATAGGTGTATCACTTGTTTCAGAGCTCCAAGAGTGCTATGCTGGCTTTTATCGTTAGTATAATGAAGCAATACATATTTAGTGTAGGCATCGATGGTGACCACGACATGTTCCTGATCTTGTGGTGTTCCAAGCTTCCCGGTGATGTCCATGTGGATCACCTCGAACGGAACTTTTGGCTTTGGTATAGAATGTAATTGTACCTGCGTTGCCCCAGAAGACTGCTTAGATGTCCTACATACCACGCAATTGTCGACGAATTCTCGGATAATGATGTTCATCCTTTCAAAATAATAGGTTTCTCTTATTTTCCTAAGGGTTTTTTCCGAGCCTGTGTGTTTAAGAGCGGTATGAAAGGTGTTTATCAGGCTCCATTGGAAGGATTTTGGTACTATAATAAGCTTCTGTGCACCTAATACCTGGTCTGTCCTTTCATATTTGAGAGCGTTGTCTTCGAGAACGTATCCGGGTACCGCTTCACCGTTGTGCAGGGCATCTATGATTGGTCTAAGCTGAGGGTCTCGGTGCTGCTCCACAACAAGCCAGTCGAGATTCCTTGTCATCACGTTTACTGCCAAGGAGTTGGGATTTCGGCTGAAGAAATCCGCATGCTGCATTCGCTCGCCTTTCCTGTACTCTATGTCGAACTCAAAATTTTGCAGGTAAGCCCACCATCTATAAATTCTTGGTAGGAGATCTTTTTTGTGCTGTGAAGCCTTTAGAGCATTACAATCTGTAATGATTTTGAACTTACGCCCGTAGAGGTAGTGTCGAAAGTGTTTGATTGCTCGCACCACGGCTAGTGTCTCCAGTTCGTAGGAGTGATACCTGCTTTCAATATCAGTCGTCCGCATACTAAAGTAGGCCACGACGTGTTGTCGACCGTTGATTACTTGCACGAGAACCGCTCCGAATCCAAGACAGCTGGCGTCGGTGTAAAGTTCAATTGGTTCGCCTTCCCTAAATATTGTTAGTACAGGACTAGAAGTTAAATAATGGATGACTTTTTGACGTACCTCTTCATGATCATTAGTCCAGGACCACTTAACGCCCTGCTTAGTTAAGTTGTACAAGGGAACCATTACGCGTGCAAAATCTGGGATAAATCTTCGAAAATAACCCGCGAGACCATTAAATTGTCGAACTTGCTTTACAGAGGTTGGAATGGGAGCCTTTAGGAGGGCCTCAACCTTTTTGGGACTTGGGTGAACCTTTCCGTCTTTTACTACATTACCAAGATACTCTACGGATCGTTTAAAAAATGAACATTTTTCAACATTTATTGAGAATCCCGAATCTTGTAAAGCAATAAAAATTCTTTCAAGATATGAGAGACCAGAGAGAAAATCATAGCTCTTACTAAGGACATCATCAATGTAGACCTGTGCAACGCTATCTATACCATTGGCAGCACTACCAGGGTTCAGAAGTGGTCCTAAAGCACGATTAATACATCTTTGGTATACTGAGGGTGCGTTGCAAAGGCCAAACGGCATAGTTAAATATTCGTATAGCCCGTCAGGTGTGATAAATGCTGTTTTTTCTATAGATTCTGGGGAGATTGGGATTTGGTGGAAACCAGATGCCATATCGAGCGTATGGAAGTATTTACCACCTGCTAATTGGTCTATTTGGTCTCCTATGAGGGGTAATGGATAGTGGTCACGGATGGTATTGGAGTTTAATTCTCTGTAATCAACACATTCGGTCGTCACCGTTCTTTTTTTTCACGAGAATAATCGGACTGGAGTAAGGGGACCTACTCTCTTTAACTATGTTATTCTCAATTAACTCTGAAACAATAGACTTAACCTTTTGGCGTTCAATGGGCGTTAATCGGTATGGTTTTCGTTCTACGTATTTGTCCGGGTTTTTCAAACGAATTTCAAGCTGTCCAGTATTAACACGGGTTTTTGCGAAACCATTAGTAAAGAGATGCGAGTATTGGTTAAGTAGTGATAGTAATTGATCAATCTCAGATTGGTCGGATAAGTCATGATTCAAGTTATTGAAAATAGAACTGTTAGAACGAACATGCATGATTTGAGGCTGAGATACTAATGTTGCAGTATTAGGAGTTATAATTACGCTTAAACCGGTGTTGCACAGTAAGTCCGATCCAATTAACACATTAGTTGTCATTTCAAAGTCAGGTAGTACATGAAAAAGTATTTCTACATTAATATCATTGATAATACAAACCGTTTTTAGCGTACTTGTAGATATGACGGGTATTGGACCTACTCCACGTAGATAATTTACTACCTGCTGCCTACGCCCTGGGATCTTCTTAGCGACAGTCTCCCGCATCACTGAACACTCCGCCCCGCTATCAAAAACTGTATCAATCTCCATCTTTCCAACATACATACGCATAGTATTTAATTTACCTTTATTACCGTTAGTTATGGAGTTTATGTTGGACGCAACTTGTTTTTCACGACGAAAGCAAGTATCGAAAGTGTGACCAGGTTTAGCACAAAACGAGCAATACTTACTTGTGTTGGCTGTGGTGGTTGGGGCTGTGCTGCTAGATGTAGTGGTTGGTTTTATTTGATGGCTAGGCTCATTTCTGTTACGGCAATTTTGCCAGACATGTCCTAATTTATTACAAAAACTACATTTAGAAATGTTTCTATGATCTTGGGAAAATCTAGTTCGTTTTGGAGGAGGAGCATTTGAATGTGGAGGAGGCATGTAAAGGCGTTTAGTTCCGATGGAAGATGCCACTGAAATCAGTTCAGGTACAGTCTTAGCTCTTACATTCATGAATTCTATCCTCAGACGTTCGTCACTTATCATTCCAATGACGGCTTCCACTGCATCGCTGTTGTCCAATTTATCTTTGGTAACTCGCTTCCACAGTAACCAACCTTCGGACAAGAATTCTGAAATATTCTTATTTGGGCTGTAAACATGTTCCCTAAATTTAAGGATGTCGCGAGAATACCTGTCTTCGGGTGCAAAGGTCGTTATTATGGTCTCACGAAGTTCTTCCCAGGTGGAGGTAGTGACCAACCAGTTGTCGGCCCACACTCGAGCACGTCCTTTGAGTAAGCTACTTACTTTCATCCGGACATCGAAATCGGTAAGTTGGTGAGTACTTACAGCTGTGGAGATGTGATTGCACCATTCTCGGACACCAATGCTGCCGTCTGGGTCAAAGGAAGGTAAAAATATGTCGGTGATTTTTACCCTCTCACCTGGCTTCTGTAGGAGACGATCGCTCATGGTCTGCATCATAGTCATCATCTGCAGAAAGAACTGGGGAGGTATAACATTACTAGTTAATGGCGATTCGAGGTCCGTTGGTGAATTTTGACTGCTTTGCTGAGGCGTAGTTGCTGCAGGCACCTCTGCGTCAGAAGGTCCAGGGATGATGTCAGGGTCTGTAACATTATGACCGGCAGAAAGGGATCGCCGGAGCGATCCCACTTCTGATGTCGGATTTCGATTTATATAAGAATTAAAAATGTCATGACCGTTGACTCCTTGAGAGCCATCGGTCATGTCATTTTCATCCATTTTTTATTATAAGAGGAAATAATGGGAATGAGAAATCAATTCAATAATTAACAATTTTAATCTGAGTTAACTAACTAATTTTTTTAATCTGAACTAAAAATGAAATAATGAAATAACTGGTAATAATTTAATATTTGTTTGCAGTTGAATTATCCTGCATCAATCAATTTGAATAATCAAATAGAATAATAATTCAATAATAAATTTCCACAAAATAAAATCAATAAATCAAATTATTATTCGCATAAACAATTTACCAACAACAAATCCACAAGCAATAGACAAGAGTTAAATTGGAAAGGTCTTACCGCTCCGGCGCTCGACACAAAAGTGGCCGAGCTCCGTTGCGTTCGGCCTTAAATAAGCGAGTGCGCGCGTCACGAATCCCCACTCTCGTAACTCGGTGGTGGAATGTTTTCTAAGTAGCTTAATAATTTAAATTACAACGTAATAATTCATTTAAAAATATGAAATGATTTTACAAAGGTGCAGAACAGTTTAGAAATTATACTGAATAAAATACAAACTTAATAACTTGTTTCCTGTGTCAAAATGTCTTCCATTAACAATTCGCAGATACTATTGTAGGTGATTGGTGTTAGTAGAAATTAAAACTATTTAGGTCTAAAACATTACAATATTTTAACCTTAATTTATTAGTTGTCATCCAAGTTGATAATAAACAGTTTGAGAAAGTAAGGTTGTAATAAGGAAATAGTTTTGGACAATAATATCACAATAGAATAATCAAGGCTTATAAGCTAATTTGTTTACGTCCAAACGTGAGTTTTACGCTTAGGTATATCCGCGGCGACATATACATAACACGTTTATAGGTAGTTGACGAGTGCACACAGGTGCCCGCTGCCCACACCAACGTAGAGCTGCTCTAAAACAACTTAGAATTATAAATACACAAGCAGATGCGCCTATTGATGCACCTAGCTTAATTCTAAAGGTCAATACATACGATTTACATACACTTCTATGAACATAATTAACTAAAGATTAGTCTACACATTGTCTGTAATGTTGCTCGATAATGTTTTGTCTTGAAATAACACGGACGCAGAAAATATATAAAATACGAGGTAGATATAACAAAAACTTCTAGATTTATCAACATTCCCAACAGTAATTTATAGTAGCAATAAATGCAAATGCCTTTCTACATTCACCTCAAAAAGAAAAAGCACCTGGACACTTTTTAAGTCTCCATTAACACTTTAGCGTAAAGCAATAACTTACCATCCAATGGAACTCGAAGCTATTTAGGAGGGAAATTGGGTGTTTATACACAAATATAAATAAACACACATATGCATACAATAGCGGTTAAACAGAAAGTATATGCAAATCCTCCGTATTAAGAAATACTGAATGTTTAGTGTGCACTGTGCCTATTTCCTAAGATGGGCGACTCCGTCATTGCCTCCGGCGAGTTTAATTCAATTAAGTAATGTATAATTTTATTATTCCTTCGACGAAACTAAAATTTTCATTAATGTTGGAATTGTAATTTAATTATATTATTTTTTAAAAGTAGAAGGCTGACAAAAGAGCCAGCGGGTTACTTGGTGGCGTCAGCGCGGCCAGTTGCCTATTAACACCAGGGACCTCAGAGAAATCATGGGAGCGGTGCCAAACTTATAGGATATGGAGATTTAGGATCCTCTAGGCCTCAAGTAACATTATTATTGAAACTGGTACTTTAATTGCATTCTAGTACCTTATTATAGAGAGTGGCTACGTTTGACGAAGGATAGCTGATGCTCCCGCTACGAAGAAAAGAAGAATGGTCAAATGCAGGCTATTTTTTTCTTTTCTTAACCAATTATCTATTAAAAATCTTTATTTTCACTGTAATTTCATTTACATTTGTTTGAATAATAGCAAAGCGGGGTTTCAACATATGAAAAAAATATGTTGTTTCGACGTAACCGACACCGTCTCATTTAGTGCTATTTTGTTAAAAAATACCAGTTAATAACGCGTTTCTCTTTTAAATTGAAATAAGAGAATTGAAATTGTAATTAATTATTAATTAATGATTAAAAGTCTGATTTACTACAAACTGCCATCAAATTTCTAATATTTTATTTTTAAATTTTAAGAATTTAGGGTATATTCCTAGAATCATACTGATAATTCTGTTAAGACGCAAGATTAGCTTAGCTTTCAAATAATTATATATACAATTGATACAATGTGTATTTTCCTTTTAGATCTATACTGATGGAAAGTAAAAGAAAAACAATTTAAGAGTAACAGCTCTGGTATTTCCCGAGTGAAAGATTGTCGGACGTAAGAGAAAGCCTCTTTCCTTTAGTTAAAGACCGGCAATGCACCCACAGTTACTCAGCGAGCTATGGAGAGGGCTATGCTCGGTGTTTCTCTACGTGATCAAATCAGAAATGAGGAGATCCGTAGAAGAACGAAAGTCGCCGACATAGCCCAGCGGATTAGCAAGCTAAAATGGCAGTGGGCAGGCCACATAGCTCGCAGAACCGATAACCGATGGGGCAGAAAGGTTTTGGAATGGAGGCCACGTACTAGCAAGCGCAGCGTTGGACGTCCATCTACAAGGTGGACAGACGACCTGATAAAGGTCGCAGGATGTCGCTGGATGCAGGCCGCTTCCAATAGGTTGGTCTGGAAATCTTTGGGGGAGGCCTATGTTCAGCAGTGGACGTCTTGTGGCTGATGATGATGAGAAATGCACCCTGATTACTTCGGTTTTAGATTTTGGTATAATAATGTCTGCAGCCCTTTCCTATATAATATATCTTTATATATTATATAATTCTTCTGTGAGTGTGTATGTTCCTGAACTTCTCTTAAACGACTGGACCGATTTTGATGAAATTTTTTGTGTGTGTTCAAGGGGATCTGAGAATGGTTTAGATTCACAATTTTGTCCACTGGACAATGTTTTTTTTATTAATTTTTAATTTATTAGTAGTTGTTGATTTTGCTGTTCCTGGGTATGAAACACTTGATGTCTTTTTGATGTGAAACATCTATAAGCGCAGGTATAAACCGGTTTGTTGGTATATATACTAGACAGGACAGGGACGGGGACGGGGACGAGGACGGGGACGGGGACGGGGACGGGGACGGGGACGGGGACGGGGACGGGGACGGGGACGGGGACGGGGACCGGGACGGGGACCGGGACGGGGACCGGGACGGGGACCGGGACGGGGACCGGGACGGGGACCGGGACGGGGACCGGGACGGGGACCGGGACGGGGACCGGGACGGGGACCGGGACGGGGACCGGGACGGGGACCGGGACGGGGACCGGGACGGGGACCGGGACGGGGACCGGGACGGGGACCGGGACGGAGACCGGGACGGAGACCGGGACGGAGACCGGGACGGAGACCGGGACGGAGACCGGGACGGAGACCGGGACGGAGACCGGGACGGAGACCGGGACGGGGACAAGACAAGAACAGGACACATTTTACACAAATATATGTAGGTGATACGAAGTTCACCGGGTCATCTAGTCTATATATATAAAAATGAATCGCTGTGCGTGTGTCTCGCCAAAACTCGAGACTGGCTGTACCGATTTGGCTAATTCTGATCTTGAAATATTTGTGGAAGTTCAGGGAAGGTTTACCCGGTGAGAAAAAATGAGTAACATAAATAATAAGTAAAGGAAAACACTAAAAACGAGAACTTAATTTTCCAGTACAAACTGTTCCTGGGTATGAAACACTTGATGTCTTTTTGATGTGAAACATCTATAAGCGCAGGTATAAACCGGATTGTTGGCGTTGCGAAGGGACAGGACAGGGACAGGGACGGGACAGGGACAGGACAGGGACGGGACAGGGACGGGACAGGGATGGGACAGGGACGGGACAGGGACGGGACAGGGACGGGAAAGGGACAGGACAGGACAGGGACAGGACAGGAAGGGACAGGACAGGGACAGGACAGTGACAGTGACAGTGACAGTGACAGTGACAGTGACAGTGACAGTGACAGTGACAGTGACAGTGACAGTGACAGTGACAGTGACAGTGACAGTGACAGTGACAGTGACAGTGACAGTGACAGTGACAGTGACACCAACAGGATAGGATAGGACAGGACAGGGACAGGACAGGAAGGGACAGGACAGTGACAGGGACAGGGACAGGATAGGACAGGGACAGGGATGGGACAGGGATAGGACAGGATAGGGTCAGGACAGGACAGGCCAGGCCAGGACAGAGATAGGACAGGACAGAGGCAGGATAGGGACACGACAGGGACAGGACAGGGACAGGGACAGGGACAGGGACAGGGACAGGGACAGGGACAGGGACAGGGACAGGGACAGGGACAGGGACAGGGACAGGGACAGGGACAGGGACAGGGACAGGGACAGGGACAGGGACAGGGACAGGGACAGGGACAGGGACAGGGACAGGGACAGGGACAGGGACAGGGACAGGGACAGGGACAGGGACAGGGACAGGGACAGGGACAGGGACAGGGACAGGGACAGGGACAGGGACAGGGACAGGGACAGGGACAGGGACAGGGACAGGGACAGGGACAGGGACAGGGACAGGGACAGGGACAGGGACAGGGACAGGGACAGGGACAGGGACAGGGACAGGGACAGGGACAGGGACAGGGACAGGGACAGGGACAGGGACAGGGACAGGGACAGGGACAGGGACAGGGACAGGGACAGGGACAGGGACAGGGACAGGGACAGGGACAGGGACAGGGACAGGGACAGGGACAGGGACAGGGACAGGGACAGGGACAGGGACAGGGACAGGGACAGGGACAGGGACAGGGACAGGGACAGGGACAGGGACAGGGACAGGGACAGGGACAGGGACAGGGACAGGGACAGGGACAGGGACAGGGACAGGGACAGGGACAGGGACAGGGACAGGGACAGGGACAGGGACAGGGACAGGGACAGGGACAGGGACAGGGACAGGGACAGGGACAGGGACAGGGACAGGGACAGGGACAGGGACAGGGACAGGGACAGGGACAGGGACAGGGACAGGGACAGGGACAGGGACAGGGACAGGGACAGGGACAGGGACAGGGACAGGACAGGACAGGACAGGACTGGGACAAGACAGGACAGGGACAGGGACAGGGACAGGGACAGGGACAGGGACAGGGACAGGGACAGGGACAGGGACAGGGACAGGGACAGGGACAGGGACAGGGACAGGGACAGGGACAGGGACAGGGACAGGGACAGGGACAGGGACAGGGACAGGGACAGGGACAGGGACAGGGACAGGGACAGGGACAGGGACAGGGACAGGGACAGGGACAGGGACAGGGACAGGGACAGGGACAGGGACAGGGACAGGGACAGGGACAGGGACAGGGACAGGGACAGGGACAGGGACAGGGACAGGGACAGGGACAGGGACAGGGACAGGGACAGGGACAGGGACAGGGACAGGGACAGGGACAGGGACAGGGACAGGGACAGGGACAGGGACAGGGACAGGGACAGGGACAGGGACAGGGACAGGGACAGGGACAGGGACAGGGACAGGGACAGGGACAGGGACAGGGACAGGGACAGGGACAGGGACAGGGACAGGACAGGGACAGGGCAGGGCCAGGAGAGGAACAGGACAGTGACAGGACAGGGACAGGGACAGGACGGGGACAGGACGGGGACAGGACGGGGACAGGACAGGGACAGGACAGGGACAGGACAAATTTTACACAAATATATGTAGGTGATACGAAGTCCACCGGGTCATCTAGTTATACATATATTAGTTTTGCGTTTTGGTGCTTATTTATTACGGTAGACGGATTACTAACCTTGGACTTGTGAATTAAAACTTCAATAATCTCGTGGAACAAAATTTATTGTGCTGCGTAGGCTCAACGTTGCAATAGGAAAAGAAAAGTAACGTACATAATTCGTAAGAAAATCATAAGTGATAGAACCACTCACTTACCACTCTGTACACAATTTTGTCTACAGCGTGAAAGCGGCTCGGTAAAGTATAGTTGCTTGCTGCTGCGTTTCGTACGGTGAGTAGATATCCGAAGGCACAAAGCCTCCTCCCAATCCTTAATTATCACTTTCCTCTAACCCGGCAAGGCACCCATTATTCTTCTGGTATTGTAGGCGTATATGGGCGGTGAAGATCACTTACCATCAGGTGGCCCACTTGCTTGTTTGCTTGGAAAAATCACTTTCATACATTAGTACTCCTATATCCTTCTTCTTCTCCTGCCCTTATACAGAATAATTGGGCGTGTTTTTACAATCGGCCGCCTGACTGACGTCAACCGCTCTAAGGAGAAAACACCCCGACCCGAAACCAATATTTGTGGATCACACAAACATTATTCGCGGCGCGGGGGTCGAACCTGTCCCGTCCCGTCCCGTCCCGTCCCGTCCCGTCCCGTCCCGTCCCGTCCCGTCCCGTCCCGTCCCGTCCCGTCCCGTCCCGTCCCGTCCCGTCCCGTCCTGTCCTGTCCTGTCATCAAAAAGACATCAAGTGTTTCATACCCAGAAACAGTTTGTACTGGAAAATTAAGTTGTCGTTTTTAGTGTTTTCCTTTACTTATTATCATCCCCAGGAACAGTTTGTACTGGAAAATTAAGTTGTCGTTTTTAGTGTTTTCCTTTACTTATTATTTATGTTACTAATTTTTTCTCACCGGGTAAACCTTCCCTGAACTTTCACTAATATTTCAAGATCAGAATTAGCCAAATCGGTACAGCCAGTCTCGAGTTTTAGCGAGACACACGCACAGCGATTCATTTTTATATATATAGATATAGACTTTATAGAAGACTTTATATTTTTATATATATAGAAATAGCATGTCCTGAATGACTGACTGATTCATCATCGCTGAGCGTAAGGCTACAAGCATGAAATTCGGACTGTATATTCATTTTGTTATCCACAAAGACAGGATTTTAGTAAATTCCACCAAGTGGTCAAAATAGGGGATGATAATTTGAATGAAAGTCGGTCATTTTGAAAGTTACATAAACAAAATTTTGTATTTCGGTTATTGACGTAAAACAAATAAATACGTGTTTCAGGAATTTTGGAAATTTTATTTAATAAGAGATGAAAAAGGGGGTGAAAGTAAATGCGAAAGTGAGTTTGTTTGTTACGCTTTCACGCCTAAATCACTGAACAATTTTTGATGAATTTATCTACAGAGACAGATGGGACCCTGAAGACGGTTACAGGCTGCTTTTATCCTGGACAATGCTGTTCACGCGGGCAGAGCCGCGAGCAAAAGCTAGTCGGTTATAAAATCATACAATACCTTCTTATTCCAGTGTTAATCGAACATCCTCTCACCGAGCCCTTTTTGTTGTAAAGTGTGTAGAAAAAGTCGACAGGCTGGGTGTAGGTTCGGTGTCCTGCCAAGGCCGCATTTCTCGCACCAACCAAATAGCCCGAGATCATTTCTCCGCTTGTAAATAAAAAAGTGACGAGTTGCAACGAAACGCCGAGAGAGGTTCCGTGATTTATTATGTTTATTATATTTTATTTTTAGTATTTACGACATACAATATTATAACTCATTTAAATGCTGAATGTATATGTTATAAACATTGCCGTACTCAAGTGCACTTAAACACAAAAAAATACTTTATCAATTAGTCATTTCTTACAATTCGATTAATATTCAGAGACGTCAATTGCTATTATTTCTGTATTCAGTTATGGAGTATAACGCAAAAATGTATACTCGAGTACACAGGCACACTTTAACCGGTTTTAAGGGTAAAAATAATTGAATTCTAAGAAATTATTAATATTTAACTACCGTCGCTGAGTGCGTCAGTCAATCGCATACGGTGCGATACATTCTCTTTACCTCAATCCTAAAGGTTCACCTCAAAAGTTAACCAGGGAACCCAAAAAACTCGGTGGTTGGTGTAAATGTCAGAGTTTGAACGTGTTCGCGTCGCATTGCGTCGCGGGCACGGAACTGGTCTGGCGATGCCTATCTACCTTTATGGTGTCCCTACTCTCATTAAGAGGATAGTGTATGTTTGACGAGATTTCATTGTCCTCTCTCGGAACACGTTATTTATGGACTCACTTGGTTATTACAATTTTTAAGTTGTAGAACTGGGCTGTATATATTTATATTTTCAACAGTAATGGGCCGTCGCGACCGGGTTATTACCACTGTCTCACAGAAAACCAACGAATTTTAATACGCAAATGCAAGAAAAATAAAACACGTGAATGATACACCATTTTGTTTTAACACATTTTCCGACGGTTTCGTTGGCGCAGACACGTGATAGCATACGTACAAACATGTACCTACTTGTAATCGATCTCATTCTCTCGCAGGGTAAATCCTATTTATGAATATGTTTGTCACTTTTTACTATCGCTTTATACTATTCTTACCCAGTATGGAACGCGATGGTATATTAAGGTCTCCTTAACTTTATGAACCAGGAGTGGAACAACTATGAGTGAGTTTTTTTAAACATCATTTGCTTGATGGTAAGTGACCTCTATCGGCCACGAACACCTTGTGGGTGTCCAACCAAAAGTTTTATGGATGCGTTACTGACCTTTAAGTAAAGGAATTAAGGTTAGGAAAGGTTGCCATTTCACATCGGGAGTGTTTACAGGGCGGCCTACGGTGTGGTTTCTTAAAAATCACTTAAAAGCATCTGCTACCTTATAATATAATTATACATAATATATATGTAAGTATATGCAGTATATGCTAATCATGTATTGCCATGACATTCATAATTGATATTCATTTGATAATGGCTGTATATTTATGATGTAAGAAAACTTAACGTAGAGTTAATGCATAATGCGTTGTGAAAATCAATTGATTATATCTATTTAGTTTTTACTGAAGCAGGTGGTGTAAGTAATTGAGGAACAATTTTCATTCTATTTATTCTATAAATGTACACTTAATATAATTGTACACTGAATTGAAAAGGTAGAAAACCGGACATAATTATAATGATAACAACACTGTATTACTTGAAAATCGCATCTGCCTTTACCACGCAATATATTTGGGAGAAACAAGAGATTTATTTATGGAACAGTATATAAGACAGCTTTATGCAAAAAAATACATCGAAACATTATATATTACATCGGTACATGTAATTTTAATTGTCATAAACGTTAAAATGTTCCTTACGAAAATTGAAATCACGGGTATCGACACTTGGAACATATTATGTTGCGACAACAATCAAAATGCTCCAATATGCCTTAAGCGCTGAATTTCACACACATTATCCTACTTTTTTGGGTATGGCGTAGCACGTCGACAAATAATACTGTCACAAGAGTTAAGAGTTATAGTTGCTATAAATGATTTATAATACAGTAAAAGAAACTGTATTAATATGAAATGGAGCCTTGAATGGAGCCTTGTTTTTGCTCTCGCCATGTTTTAGTCGTTTGTTAAAGTGGCAGCAAACAATAAAAAAAGTATCGCACTAACAGGTGGATTGGGGTTGGTTACCATATTAGCCGGCTCTACACACCTATCGACAGTAATTAGCTGATAGCACTCGTTTTGATCTTGTAATGCTTAGCCACATAAACGGATGTGCGGCCGCGTATACTATAGATGGGAGTGCGATTATCGATCGTCTTGTTTTTTATCCCGACATGGTGTGACTACACTTGCACCTATGGCTAGTATGGTGCAGTCCAAATACAATGTCCACTGTCTTGAAGGTTGCCAGGATTATGCCGGCCTGAAGTAACCAGATATACTAGTTTACCCTAAAACGTAACTCATCGGAACGCGAATATCATGTGGTTTTCACCATTTACATGATGTTCGCTATATTATTACATTCGCATCAAAAATTTTATGGCTTTTTTATAGAAGAAAAGATCGATTGTGTGAGTCATTAACAATACTAAAGGAATCATTGGTACTAAGTTTCACTCACCGAAGCGTATTATATATCTGATATAGGCAGCCACCGAATAAAAATCGATCAGCGCCGATCGTGTATTACCTATAATTTCAGATTACCGTGAACAAAAGTGGCATTTTTCATTTTATACATTTTCAAATCAAATAATATTGGTTCTAATCGCTTTTCTCGGCTGTATGTACTCAAGTCACAATTCCAATGAAGGTGGTCAATCGCTAACACCATGTCGCCGGATGTGATGCGCCGACCATCTGCAGTTCCGGCCGCTAACAACTAAAAATAACACTTTAATTTATTACTGGTCTCATACCATGATCAATGAATTAGTGCAGTAACCAGTATCTGACCACTGTTCCCTGTGTAAACCATTGAAATATTATGCACTAACTTACTAGAACTGACACTGCGAAGGAAAGTTGTACACCACGCGCCGTATTGTACCGCCGTTACCTATTGTACCTCGGTCTATTCAATCACGTTATTGCCCTTTTCCCGACCTAAATATGAACATTTTAATAAATAAAGATTATTTTATAATTTATTTACATTTGGGTCATGCCCTTTCGCATTGTATCGATCGAGTGAGACACCCGCAGTGTTGCGCTGTAAGTGGGACGCAATAATTTTCTTCGTTTCGGTCGTTGTCCGTTCTAGTAGGTTAGTACATAATAGTTGAATGGTTTGAGCACCTTACACGTGGCGTGACCACCTTTCCTAATGTAATTTTTATTCCGTCGCCATATATGGTGCAGTACTAAGAGAAGTTGATGCGAACATATGGGCTGAGGCGGTTACAAGTGTTGTTTTTTTCTTTGATGCGGCTACGTTTAGATCGCCACACGGCTTTAATATATCCATTTGCTATCTATTGCTATCCCTTACGATGCTGAATTTAATTAATATCATTTCTAAAACGAATAAATTATGAATCAACGTCTTATTCATAAATTGCCACATTGCAGACACTTTTGTCTATAAATTGAATGGTATGGTTCGACCGGGTTGTTATCACTGTCTTATAGAAAAACGCCGCGAAGTGGCATCTTGTTGTTGCGTGTCACACGTTTAGTGAGATTACCGGAGGCCCAAATCCTCCCTTTCCTTCACAATATTCGTTCCTTTCATTTAATGTCAGCAATGCATCCATGACACTTCAGGAATTGTGGGTGTTCACGGACGGTGAAAATCACTTACCGTCAGATGAACCAGTTCCTTGTTTATTAACCTCTCTTAAAAAAATACAAATATTATTTCTACAAAATCGATATTTATTTATACGCAAATTAAACCCAATGATGTATACAGTACTAATCTATATCAAATATTTATGTTACTTGGTACCTGATTATTTTTGGTGAATGGCGACTTTTAAGACCCCATTGACACTTACAATTCCAATATAATATGTATATATTCAAAGACCATTGGTATAAGATGGTCATAATTTTACATACGACGTCGTATCATCTGAAGTAATCATTGTAGAGCTAAGCAGTAGACTGTTTTGTATAAGACAATTCGGCCGGAATGGTATCATAACAAAATTGTCGGAGAAATCGATCTAATACATAAAAAAGCATAAAAAACTCGCCGAATTGAGAACCACCTCCATTTTTTTAAGTTTAGTTAAAAATTAAAAATTACCAATGTAATCTCACAGCTCAGACCAAGTAGAACTGCTTCTGATACAATGTTTAGCTTCTCCATCGAGATAATCATTTATTAAAGACAGGTGTTGTACTGCCGCTGACTCGCACATCACATGAGTTCTGTATAACCGCGAATCTTTGTGTAAGTAGAGACTAACAGACATGCATACATAAGCTCTCGTCTTTATCCCCAAAGGGGTAGGCACAGATGCTCCTACTACGCCAACCTTATTTAATAATATTACATGCTGTAATAAGTATCAATCCATAAATTGACTCAAACACAAATTATGATTGCTCTACCTAAGATTTGAACCTTACCGGACCTGACTTATCTTCTTAATCTGTATACGCAGCCACTGGACCAACGAGTACATGTGGCGAAACTAAAATATTTTTTGTAAATTTATTGTCTGTACGCTCCCCTGATGGATTTGACATCAACCACACTTTTCACGATAATCAATTTAAAAAAAACAGGTCCACGAAGGTTAAAGACCTGTACACGAAAGCTATGTTTAATTTGAATGACTTATTGTCAAAAATAAATCTAAATATAACAGCAATTACCTAACAATAACGTATTTTCAGATGAATTAATTACACGTATATTTTTTTGTTATCGCTAGAAAAATATTTGACCTGAAGCTTCGTTACACAAATTTAATAAAATGAACTCGTAATTAAATTATTAGTAAGACTCTATCGGCTCTAAGTTAGTCTTTATTTATCTCGTATTAATCGATAATATATCAACTTCTAATAGAAAATAAGCTATAATTTATTCAATTGATGACATGCGTAGTATTTTAATAGATGGTTCGTAAACAGGTGTAGGAAATTTTCCTAGAATGAAAATAAAACATGTTTATAAAAAATGATAACCGACAGGTGGGTGACGCTGCTGGCGCAATTAAGGGAGGATAAGGGAGATCTTCGCAATCTGGTTCTCAGGGATGATAAAGTAATTTATTGAACAAGTAAAACGAATAAGGTATAAATGTAACTTATTCCCAACCGATCCAGATGGGAATAAAATCAAAATAATACTGGAATCATTGATATCCATTATATTATATGAATACGTGATAAGAATCCATACAATATTATTAAACAATAGATTTTTTTTATTCTTTATTTTATTTTGTCAGCAGCGATAGCTCAACGGAAAGTGGTACAGACTGTCAAGACGAAAGTCGAAGGATCGAAACCAGCCCCAAGAGCATACACCTCTGACTTTGACCTCTGAATTTTCTAAGTTTGTCAATTATCGCTTGATTTGCGGTGAAGGAAACATCGTGAGGAAACCTGCATACCTGAGAACTCGATTTACTATTTTTTTTTTTAAGTTTTACTACCTTGAATTTTTTTTCAATACCGTAGTTAAAAAGTCAGACGGCACACCTTTTGTTTTTTATGGATCACCAATAACGGACCTAAATAAAAAACTAATGTTGGATCATCAATTACATTTTTAAATACCAATTCATCGAAACCCATACCGCATCCGTGTGATGTAAAAAAATCACCGCTTAATTACATTTCAGTTCAACGCCTAATTTCATTTATTTCGCAATTTCACATCAAGAAAAAAAAATATCCGTGATGAAAGTTATTTAGTGATTACCCCTAATGAAATTGTTTAATATATATAATAATACCTTCGTATTTGTATGTATTGACAATCGCTTTTTTTAATGTATTGACCAGCAAACGAACAAGTTTGTCACCTGATGGTAAGTGATCTTCATCGCCTATATGCCCACAATACCAGAAGAACCATGAGCGATTGCCGACCTTAAAGGAAAGGGATAATTAAGAGATGGGGACGGGCAGAGTGATGTGGGCTTCCAGATAGCTCGCTCACTGTACGAAACGCAACAGCAAGCCGTTACTTGACTTCGGTTTTCTGTAAGACAGTGGAAACGACTCGGACCAACCGGCCCAATCATACTGTAGACAAAACTGTTGACAGCGTAGCTCCACCACTCTAAGGTCATCACAAGGTGTTTCGTGTCCAGGTTTTGGTTAGGTTTGGTTTCAATTATAATAAAAAATATAAAAATATGTGGATTAAATGACTCTATTCGCGATAACTCTTAATTTTAACCCGTTGGTTGTTTCTCGCATCCCTGGGAACATAACGGTTTCGCCGGAAGCAGCGGCACTGGTCACTGCGTCTTTAAAAAACAGCATAAAGAAAACTCTTTCAATTTATATTTTATTATGCTTGATACATGCTACATTGTAAATCGTGATAGATGTCTTAAAGTTTATTTGCCGTCTAGCTTACATTGAAATTAATCGATATCGTTTTTGTTGCACAATCATGTAATTAATGTGCATGCTTTGTAGAAACCACCATGAACTCGAAAACAAAACACGAAAATTATTTACTTGATCTTCTATGAACTGGTGCTTAATAGGTACGTTTTTTTCTGACGTTCTAGCTTGAATTTAAACATACATCTGGCCGTGATTGGGCAGACCGCAATTCCTAAATTAAATTATGGAGTTTAATTCAAATTTTTGAAAATTCCAATAATTTCTTCGTTAAAAATTTAATTATTCCTATACATACATTATCTGTTGATTTATCTGCGCATTTCTACAACCGTGAAAATATTATGAAAATGTAAGAATTTATCCGATTAGCGATTTATATTCAGCAAGTGTTACATTCTCTTAATACTCGGTAATTTTAGATAAATGTAAAGTAGCACGCCACACGGCCTAGCAGAGTGACGACCTGCGAAAAGCGACGGGCAGTAACTTAATGCAAAGAGCTAAAGAGCTCTGAATTATTCGGTAATTATTGTCCGGTAGTGGGTTAAAATATATGTATAAGATTCGAAGGACTACTGTTACTGACTATTTCGTTATTTTTTTAGCTTTCGGCATACAGTATCAGAACATCTGATAATTATTATCAATTGAAAGGGAACCCTGCAGTTTTGAGATAAAAGGAAACATTATTTTTATTTGTAAATCTTGTCTGCTCGTATTAAAAACTCAAAACAATTAACCAACTTTACAGATAGCAACCTGCGAGATGACCATTTTTTCATTTCTCAAAACAATTAAGGTAAAGGTTGCATTCCATATGAAAGCAAAAGCGCGATGTAAAAACTAGTAAGCCAGCGCCGATCAATCGTAGTGGAAGAGCAGGCTGTACGCACTGGCCACTAGCCACTAGCCTCTAGCCAGCCTTCCCACGGTCGTGAACACCTGTGCCCGCGACTGCGCGGCTGCGCGGCTGGACCCGGTGCTAGGCGCTACGGTACCTTCTACTAAATCATGTGCGTCTCTATAGTTTACGTCCTCTTTTATTTTGCTCGCGTTAAAGTTACATTTCACCATTCACTCTTTACGAGTCAATTATCGTTTGTCCTATTTTTTAGCGAATATTTCTTTCTATTAAGGACCCCACCTCGCTAAGTTTTCAAATTGCTGTTTGGATGAGGCAATGAGAAGCGGACTAAATATAGAATTCTTCTACACATAACCCCCGCCCCGTAACCTCACATTTACTGCGGAGGGGCCGCAGTAATTCTTATAACTGATGAAATAAGTTTAGAAAAGAGCAACGTTAGAGTTTCTTGCCCGTTCTTCTTTAACGAATCAGCATTCCGAACTGGCGGTAGAGTTAAAATTTGACTGAATCTAAATTATGTTTGACATTTTACTGATTCAATAAATGATTTGATTTGATTTGATCAAACCGCGTTCAAAGAGTTTAAGGTACCTTTGTTTTATACTATTTATTGATAAGTTTAGTTTATGCTTCACAATAATGCACCTGGATAAATGTTTGACTGCAACTGTTTACGACGTGCAACTAAGTATTAAAATTCAGTGAGGAGTTTCAAACTCCGATTGGCTAACGATACCATTCGGTGATTTCAACATTTGTAGATTTACACTTTTCTCTGCGCATTAGCATAAATCTGTCGAGCTTCATCATCATTAATATTTTAACTTGCTTTGGATCGGCAATTCATGGCAGGGACCGGTTAGATTTAGAAAAAGTAGCTGTGTGCTAACCCATTAAAGCTCCGATGCTATTTAAACTTAGTCTCCACAAATTGTAATGAAAATCCAAGGTCATATAATGGATTATTATTTTCGTTCTTCTTGTGAATATAAAAAATGTGAAATTACTTAGCTATAGCAAAAGAAGACATTGTACATTCTTAAAATAGTATAAGACCCCGTTATCTTCTCATCAACCAGCTACCAAGCAATAATTGTACCGTCTGATCGGAAAAAAATCTCATAATATAAATGCATACTCGTTACAATAACGCACAGCTATTAGTGGAATGGCATATATCGAATAGCATAACTCCAGTCGATCCCGCAGAATTAACTGCAATTATAAGAACAGTATAGCGAGAGCGGGGCACGCGCGGGGGGGGGGGGGGGGGAGATGAGGAGGAGAGGAGACCCACCCTTCCAGTTAGTGTAACGGTACTGCAGCTTCTCAGGGACAGGCAGCGGAAACTAGCGTCGGACTTGGTCTAAGCCAGTGGAGATCGAACTTGTAGGTCACATGAAATATACTGTTATGAAAATAAATGTGAGGAAATTTTTTCACAATCATTATTCATCACACATTCAAGATAGACACTGAAAATAATCGTGATTGTGAGACAAAACAACATAGGTTTCGTACCAGTGAAACATTAATATTCCTTAAAATTTTATGATACACTAGCTTTTGCTCGCGGCTCCGCCCACGTGATCAAATAAACAAACAAACAATCAAACTCTACAGCTTTATAATATTAGTATAGATTTGATTTTGATTTGACAACGGAAGCCCTCAAATAATATTATTTTGGTAGCTTAGCAACGGAAGCCTTCAAATATGAATAATTTTCCCCGTTTTTGCAACATCGTTCACTGATGCTTCGCTTCTAATGGTCGCAGCGTAATGTTATATATCCTATAGCCTTCCTCGATAAATGGACTATCCAACACAAAAAGAATTTTTCAATTCGAACCAGTAATTCCTGAGATTAGCGCGTTCAAACAAACAAACAAACAATCAAACTCTACAGCTTTATTATTAGTATAGATACGTACATCGAAATGATAATAAATAGAGACGGATTATTAGTCTACAAAATATTAATATTTGTGGTTCATATAAATCAGAGCCGAGCTATCTATATCTATACTAATAATAAAGCTGTAGAGTTTGATTGTTTGATTGTTTGTTTGTTTGTTTGTTTGTTTGAACGCGCTAATCTCAGGAACTACTGGTTCGAATTGAAAAATTCTTTTTGTGTTGGATAGTCCATTTATCGAGGAAGGCTTTAGGATATAACATTACGCTGCGACCATTAGAAGCGAAGCATCAGTGAAAAATGTTGCAAAAACGGGGAAAATTATTCATATTTGAAGGCTTCCGTTGCTAAGCTACCGAAATAATATTATTTGAAGGCTTCCGTTGCTAAGCTACCCAAATCTATACTAATATTATAAAGCTGTAGAGTTTGATTGTTTGTTTGTTTGTTTGATCACGTGGGCGGAGCCGCGAGCAAAAGCTAGTTATAAATATAATTTAATGTGTGTGACAGATTCAATCTGCAAAACGATATATTTACTGCATGTTACAGAGACGTCAATCAAATAAATGTGCAGCGTGTTCAATATTAAGGATCGGTAACACAGTACGAGCAGCCGACAGTGAACTAAGTACTCCCGTCATTATGAAGTGTTAGTCACAGTAGTCACACAACAAAGCTGGTGGTAGGATATTTATATCTGCTCGGATAGCGATCATCGTACACATGATGTTAAAATCTGCCGTAGTGACCCACATGTGGATCGCGTTCCAGGACCAGCCAATGTATATCCGGTTCTCACGAGGAGCTTCCAACATGACTTGAAGGTCGGTTGGGGCGGGCCCTCTTCGGAGCGTGAAGAAGCATTTATGCAGGCCGCAATAATTCTGGTGGTCGTTGGTTTTTTGAATTGCACAGCACTTACCATTAAGTTTAGTGCAGAACTTTTAGTATTTCATCCCCGATTTCTACTCTTAAGGGGTAGGAGGACACTGGAGCAACGTTGGCGCTATACTCTTTGGAATGAAAAAAGAGTCATCCAAATCGGTTCACCTTTCACGGAGTTATGTAAAAACAAATACACGCATCGAATTGAGAACCTCCTCAGTTATTTTTATTGGTTAAAAAGTTGTCTAGAGAGAGGATTTAGCGGTTCATTTTGTAAGTAAGAAGATATAAAAACTCAGATGCGAGTTATTGAGTGACTTATAGACTACAGTCACTGGCATAATACACTCATACAGTTGCTGTAACTGCACTACAATGCTGACCATCATCATCATCGATCGTTTAATCTGTCCGTTCGGTTACAAAATGCTCGCTTTTGAACCTATTAACATATTAAGAACAGTTGTGTGACGAAAAGTCGATATTTTTTTAATTATGGGTTATTTTATAATGTCGAAGCATTGGGTATGACTGTACATCTGCTTATAGACAATTCATTTGGAATTTCAGTGGTAGAGCCATGCTGTACAGTACAGTTTTAGCTTCAACATGAATGGGTTGCAGCGACCAGATTGTTAAATATTCTCTGTCTACAGAAAATCTACGTTAATTAGCTTGCTGTTATGTTTCGTACTGTAAGTGAGATATCCAGAAGCTTAAATGCCCATTCCTCTTCCCGATCTCTTACTTATCCCTTTTCTTTAAGATTAGCGACACGTCCAAGATTGTTTTGGTATTGTGGGTGTTCATGAGCAGTGCAGATCACTTAAAATCAGACGACCCACTGGCTTGTTTGCCGGTTTATGCAGTATGCTATAAAAATAATTAATGTAACTTGGCCGAGTTCCGTAAATAACTGCTACGGAGAAATTAAAATTTCTTATTCCACGCCGACCCCCGGCCGAGCCAGATAATATATATGGCTATACCATATCCGAAAGACTGAATAATATACAGGGTTATTTTTAAAACACCAGCAACCTCGCAGGGGTAGATAGCTGTCCCCATACGGAACAACTTTTGTTCTACGAGTTTGGATATAACTCAATATATTTAAAAAAAAATGATTTTACAAGTTTTTGTTGTGTCGTATTTTTCTTCGTAGTATGCGGCGTGCGCGCGCGACTCAAAGGCGCCGCTCAGCTGAGCGGCGCGTTGACCTTCAAAGGAGCTAGCCCGGTTCCCCACGCTTCGCGTATTTGTTTACGTAAAGTGCGATGCGCGTTGTAACAATCAAGACGGAAATTAAATGAATACTTATTTTTGTATGAAAATAAAATCTAACAAATTATCAAAAGTCGTAGAACAAAAGTAGTAGCTTATAACCTTAGGAATCTACCCCTGCGAGGTTGCTGGTGTTTTAAAAATAACCCTGTATATTTAATGATTATCATATTTTCACAAGTTACCTAGTGTTTGGTTTATAATATCGTATTCTTACGACTTGTACCACGTCTATAAAGCTGGTACAAAAACTAGATTTTGTCACGCAAGTGATTATTAAGCCTTTCGAACGGATGTGATGGCGCTACTTGCTTTTAATTGGAATGCTATTTCTCGTTTTGCTTTCCAACAAATAATTGAACTCGCATCTTGTAGTTTTATAGAACTATTTCTATGCATTCTGCTTTTGCTTCGTCGACGTCGTATATCGCATCAAACTTTAAATGTATGTTATTGAGAACCCGCTTATTAATGAAAATTATTAGTTATCAAGGGAACTCTTACTTTCAAGAAATATCACTACTGTGTGTTACTTTATCGTGGTCGGGTAAATTATATGTATCTTATGCCTTTGTAACGAGTGTTTAATAGGTTGTTGTTCTATGTTAATTATACGGTTAGTTTTAAACCGTGTAAAGGGAAAATAAGTAAGATATGTACATACGTATATTTATGTGTAAGGTGGGGGAAAAGTTTCTTCGAATTTCATATGCAGCTACAAGACATTTTTTCAAATTAAATTACAACATAATTATCTAAATATTTAAAACTCAAAGATGACTGACTGACAGTGATCTATCAACGCACAGCCCAAACCACTGAAGGGATCGGGCTGAAATTGGACATGCAGGTAGATGTTATGACGTACGCATCCGCTAAGAAAGGATTTTGATAAATTCTACCCCCAAGGGGGTAAAATAGGGGATGAAAGTTTGTATGAAATTTTGTCAATTTTAAACGTTCACGCGGGCGGAGCCGCGAGCAAAAGCTAGTTATTACTATATATGCCGTTTGTTGTTATATTGCCATCTTGTAGGAAGTGACATGTTCCCGTTGCTATAGAGATGTTAGGATTTTTGGTAAAACAATTACGATATGTAGTTTTAATATTTTTCTCTTGACGTTAGCTTTACACTACCCAAAGAAATCTGAAGATACCGAAACAACTGGAAATCTGAGGTTGCAAGACCAGGGCAATAAAGAGAATACATTAACACTCTCCAACCAAAACCAAAACCCCGCCGCGAATAACATTTCAACGTTTTGGTCAAAAGAAAAGAATAGGTTTGCTACCTTGGGCTAGTTTTAGAACGAAATCTTTCTTTTTTGGAGCATATTAAAAACGTGGGAGAAAAGTCTAAACGAAATTTTTATGCCTTGACAAGCATTTCAACTGCGACGTGGGGTCTGTCATTTAGCACATTAAAAGTAATTTATGGAGCTACTTACTTGGGATGTATATGCTATGGGCCTGACTGGGCTACCTGTATGGGCTGATAGGGCTACTATCGGTGCCCTGAGAAGAAAACTGCTCCAAAGACAACGCCTGGCGTTGATATTCTTGTGTAAGGTGTATAGAACAGTTAGCACCAAACCTTTGCCTGTCCTTGCGGGTATACTTCCTTGGAGGTGCAGCGTCGCGCCGCTGTGTATTACTCAACGAGAGAAAATATGGACAAAAGTTTTGTTACTCAAGCGACTTTTCAAATATACTAAACAAATGGCAATGACGATGGGATAGTTATACTAAAGGACAGCATCTACATATATCAGTAGTTCCCTTCAGTTCGTGATCGTCTAACAAAAACTTGGCTCTAGCCAACTTCTAAGTTGATCACTGTGTTTCACAATTTCTCACGGGTCATGGCAACTTTAAGTTAAAACTGTTCTCATTTAGGTTAGTTGGTTCGCCTGCGTGCCCATGCTCTACACTTAACTACCGGTACGAACAATCTACACATCATATTCTTTAGGAGTGTAGGTTCTGGCAACATGAGCTCAACATTATGTTAGACATTATGCAAATGACATCTGGAGTTGTATATTATTTGTATCTTGTGGAGACTAGAAAGAATTTCCGTGCTTTCCGGCGTTTTTGCCATAACTATTATTGGAATCAAGTTTAACAGCTCGCGTGATAGGACCCACTTAATAACATCCGTGGTGCTTTATCTGGCTTCTCCAGTTGTAAATGTCCTTACACTTGAGGTTAATACCTCCTCAGTTCATTATTTTGTCTCCCACTTTGCTATGGAGGGAAGAGGACAATTAATATTTCCAACTCCTCCCTAACATTCTATCTGATTAATTTTGTTGCGGGATAGAAACATTTAGGCATTCCCAGAGACTCGCTGAGCTTCACTGATCAATGTCAACGAAAATGCGTTCCACTGTTGATCCTGGTGCATAGGAGTAACAGTGTACAGTGTACGGTACAGTGAGTACAGAGCGAGATAGTCTCTATCCAGCCAATTTTTTTTTTCTGAGTGGCTGAGTATGTGTGTGGTCTGGCGTTATCATGATGAAAAACTGTAGTATTACACTCCTTCTGCTAATAAATTCGGGGATTGTAATTCTCAATTTCTTTCTTTAGGCTCATTACCTCAGCAGGTATCTCTACTGCTAACGCAGAAGAGATGCGGATTGATGGTTTACCCGGCTGTAAATTAAATTAATTAAATTTAAAAAATTAAATTAACGATTTACTTTCAGTCCCACCATATAACCACACCACCTTATTGCACCTTAATGCGGGTTTTGCCACAGCCTGTTGAAGTTGGTCGCATTTTGAACATGATGTTTTTAGGACATTATTATAAAATATTGGGGCTCACTGACACACCAAGGCTTAAACATATTTAGCCTCTAAACATATTATGTTAAAAAATGTCAGATCGTATGAAAATTTGATCTTGTACATGTTTAGTGGTACGATTACGGATCATTGTACAAGTCGGCTTAGATATTAGAAATGTATTATAATGTGTATTACAAAAGAAATAATTAATGTTTTCATACTTGTGACGTTGCTTTGGTGGTTACTATTCGCTATGGGAAAAGACGTAAATAATAATAACTACAAGGTTATGCCTTTTATTCATGACATCACTAATTTCTTATTAAATAACAGGAAAACATTACTAATAATAGATTATCAGTTTTGTTTTTACGTACCATGAGTACCATGCAATAATGAGCCGTGAAACTAAACAATTTGATGTAACAGAGATGTCAGGAGTGAATGGTCACACCATATTTGTAAATGATTAATTACACGTTCGACCTTACTTTGATGATTGAAGGAAGTTATTTGAAAGAGATTTCAAGTTTTTTTTTATTAAAATTAATACGTAAGTTCTCTAAATATGAATAAGATCCTTTATATTTTTTCCGTATGACGAAACGAGTAGGTCAGTCGTCTGACGGTCGCGCGTCACGCCTGCCCATCAACAGACACAACACCAAACAAAACTTTGAATTATAAAGCACTACATGGCACTGTACTGCGTTCATCATCCCGATACATATGAAGTGAACTCCATAATACCTAGTAATTTCACTGGCTCCAATGTCCGTCAAGCCGAAACACAACAGTGCTTACACACTGTTGCTTAGCGGCAGAAATAGACAAAGCGGTGCCACCAACCTAGACGGCCTCTCGCATACGAGTGACTTGCCACCTAGTATGGCGAGGTCAGATGAACAATTTAGTGTAATCAGTCTTTAATTATGATAGGTGTTTTAACCGACTTATACAACATTAATTTTTATACCATAACGTATACCATAAAGCCGAAACACCCAAATTATATTTTGGTATAAAAGATCAGATAGAAATAAAAAATAACAATAATAATGAAAACTCACGCGGTGACAGGCTACGATATTATTATCTCGTTTCTTGAATTATGCATGGGTACAGGCGCGCGCCGGGCACTGCTGCGCTGCGCCTTTGGTTTCGCGCCAACACGCACAGCACTGGTATGGTGCTGCCACACCGATGTTATAAAATGTTCACAAACATTTTCTAACATTAAATCTAACATTTTATAACATTTCTTAACATTTTATAACATTTCTTAACATTTTCTAACATTTCTGAACATTCTTCTTTGACGGCTTCTTTGATCGCGCCGCTCTCAAAAGTACCGCCGCCTGCGGTTATAAAATGTTAAGAAATGTTACAAAATGTTACAAATTGTTAAGAAATGTTTACTAAATGATGCTGCCACACCGGTGTTATAAAATGTTATATAACATTTTCTAACACCGGTGTGGCAGCACCAGTACTATTTACACTGTTTCGTTTATTAAACAACATCTGCGTTTCCACCAGAGATTATGGCTTGCGAGGGATATGTATGTTAAGAAGAAATCGAAACGCAGCCTTATTTACACTTCATTACTAACAATAACAACTAAACATATAAATCTATATTTGTTCAAAATGTCCACCCAATGTGTCAATGTAATTTCGATAACACATAATTAGTGTTCTGTTTTCTTGTATTAAAAGCAGTTTTAATTTTGTTTTTTAGTTCATTTTCACTTTGCGGCTCCGTTTCGTACACTGTCTTTAACGTGTCCCCAACGGTAAAAATCCAGTTTAGTCAGATCGGGTGAGGACTGAGGGTGCCTGCCACTGTACAGGTCCGCTCCTGCCTATCCCTCGTTCGTCATATTCTTGATTTTAATAAGCATGAACTTGTCTCGAAAAATGAGCTGGGGCTCCGTCGTGCTGATAATAGGATCCGCAACCACGAGAGTACTGTAATGGTAGGTCATCAAGCAAATCGGGAAGCGTTGTAGACAAGAAATCTAAATACGTTTCACTGTTCAGTCTAGGTAAATAAACAGGCCCGATGACCTGTGTACCGATTATGCCAGCCCATTTTTTTTTTTTTTTTTTGTGTTGGGATTGCTGTAAGCCTGACGAGAGTCGGCTGTATACAGCTTCACCGGACTTTCGGGCGAGCGCTTTCAGGCGCTCCCAGCCCTTGACTAGGTGACCACCGCTGAGGGCACCCCCTTTGGGGTACGAACCTCGGCTCAGGACGGTCACCGGAGAGGGCAGAGACATCTGCGATTGGGGTTTAGGGGACTATTTTAAAATCTAATTAATGATTAACATCATTATTAACATCGGCTCGCGGGCCGGTACTAGGGTCGGGGGCGTTGCGGGGAACGCGGCGCGGTCCTCGGCGGCGAGGACGGTATGTCGGTTGTGTGAAGTGTTTTTTCATGAATTCCTCTCTCCTTCGGATGGCCAGAGTGGTCGCATCGTCGGGGTCAGTGAGGACGCTACGCGGACGTCTCCACTTTGCACGGTCAAAGGGAGTGTATATTGAGGCTCGTCGGACGAGCGGATTCGGATGGTGGGCGGCGCGATCGAAATAGCGCATGCTGTTCATTTTCATGAACTGCCGGATGGTCGGCAAACCCACGTCCACGTGGATATTGAGATTTCTCACATACCACGGGACCCCAGTGATTCTACGCAGAAAGCGATTCTGCAGGGTTTGCATGCGTCTATATCGTGTTTCGGGTACATGCGCAAACGCGGGCGATGCGTAAGTCATGATCGGCCTAATGCAAGTCGTATAAATCCTAATCTTGTTGCGGGTCGAGAGTTTGCTTTTACGGTTCATGAGCCAGTAGAGCTGGCCCAACGCGAATGCGGCTCGCGCGCGTACCGCGTTTAAATGGGGAATGAAGGTAAGCTTCTGGTCAAGGGTAACTCCTAGATATTTAACTGTCTTGGTCCAGGGAATGGGCATGTTAGACATGGTCACATTCGGGACTGGAGCAAGACGAGCTGGGAATCTATCGAATATGATCGCGGCGCTTTTGGACGGGTTGATGGTGATTCGCCATTTGCGGAACCACTGACCGAGTTCGTCGGCAGCGGCTTGCAAAGTGCGGACCACCTCAACCGGATTTTTTCGCGATGTATAGATCGCGGTATCATCAGCAAAGAGCGCCAGATGGGCGTCCTTTGGTTTGGGAATATCGCTTGTGTACAGCGAGAAAAGGAAGGGAGAGAGAGCGGAGCCTTGCGGGACTCCGGCCGAAATGGTGTGTCGGGAAGAGAGGCTTCCCTCCACGCGATATCTGAAACCGCGATTCGACAAGAACGCTCGTATGATGTGCACGAGCTGAGTGGGCACGTTCATGGAATATAGCTTGTAAAGCAAGCCATTGTGCCACACCTTGTCGAATGCTTTTTCGACATCGAAAAATATGGCTCCGGTGGGGATCATTCTAATGTTTTTATCGTAAATGTGCTCCGTGATGCGGAGCACCTGATGCAAACAACTGTGGCGGGTTCGGAACCCAAACTGCTCCGCGGGGAGCAGATTGTGGTTCGCGGCTACTACTTTCAAGCGATCGAGGACGATACGCTCGTACACCTTACCCAAAGAGCTCAAGAGACTAATGGGGCGGTAAGATGTCGGACTAGATTTGGGTTTACCCGGTTTGGGTATTCCTATGACAATTGCCACTCTTGTGGAAAGAGGCAATTGCGGAAAGCTGCGTCTAAAATCGCAGTGAGGATTTCCAGCAGATGGCTGGGGAGCATCTTAAGGACGCGGGTGGAGATACCGTCGCCCCCGGGGGCTTTACGTCTTTTGAGTTTCCTGACCAGATTGCTTACTTCATCGAATGTCACCGGTGACAGTGGATTAAAAGGCTCATCGACATCCGGGTCGACGGCGGAGGTGGTGGCGAGATGGATCGGTTGCGTCGGCGGCGGGAACGCGTTCCTACTTTCGACAAACTCATTGACCGCAACAAGATGGGCCTGTTCTGATGGGAGGACTTCGCTGAGAGAACATTGAGTTTCCAGGCTGTCGTATGCCAGCCCACACATTCACTGAGTAGATATGTTGGAAAAAATCCGCTCTGGCAAGATCAGAGGCGTCTCTAGCCCATGTAGCGCCCGTGTGCAATCATTACCCTAGCGCCCTCTAGAGTAAGTGCGCGATCAATATGGAATAGACCTAAAATACTCGGCGGGCGCCCCCTAGAACGCTGCGCCCGTGTGCACCGCACACCCTGCACACCTGGTAAAGATGCCTCTGGGCAAGATGAGGGTTTACTTGAGACCAGTAGTGGCTGTTATTTATTTATTTTATTTATTTTACGAAGCCACCATTCAGTAAATGCGATGCATTATGCTCTGTCACTGTCGCATAATTCTTGAGCTCGCCTAAATGGTACGGGTATTAACCGTCGTCCCTTGAGGTTCTCCAGGCGTAGCTTTGGCTCACATTAAACAATACTCCTGCTCGAGCCGTGCTGTTCTCAGGGTAATTAGACTTGTAGTCTAAAATACCTTCTTGCACAGTGGTCGGGCGACACCTCGGTCGATCGCGGTCGGAGAATGAAACTGGCCGCAATCCCTCAGCCGTTGGCACTTAGCATCGTTTGCCAAGACACCCGTATACCAAAATGCTCTTCATTTTATCTCACTGCCGCGGACACATTATCACCACAAATCGCGAGACTACACACCATCTCTGTATACTCAACGTTGCTGTATCGAAAAGCAATCGCGGAAGCGGCACGTGCACGAAATCGTCTATGCAAAATTACGAAAGATGCATACAGGCCCATACTTCCGGGGTGACCGGGTGACTAATTAATAAATCAAGCGCACCCGCCGCCCGCGCGGTCGCAGGGAGCGAGCGGGACGTGTGCGGGGTCACGCAGGGGAAAGGGTGTGCTTGTAACACCGGATTTTAACACGCTTGTATTAGCTTCATACGTATGTTTGTATGTTGGTATACAGGGTTATTTTTAAAACACCAGCAACCTCGCAGGGGTAGATAGCTGTCCCCATACGGAACAACTTTTGTTCTACGAGTTTGGATATAACTCAATATATTTAAAAAAAAATGATTTTACAAGTTTTTGTTGTGTCGTATTTTTCTTCGTAGTATGCGGCGTGCGCGCGCGACTCAAAGGCGCCGCTCAGCTGAGCGGCGCGTTGACCTTCAAAGGAGCTAGCCCGGTTCCCCACGCTTCGCGTATTTGTTTACGTAAAGTGCGATGCGCGTTGTAACAATCAAGACGGAAATTAAATGAATACTTATTTTTGTATGAAAATAAAATCTAACAAATTATCAAAAGTCGTAGAACAAAAGTAGTAGCTTATAACCTTAGGAATCTACCCCTGCGAGGTTGCTGGTGTTTTAAAAATAACCCTGTATAACGGAATCTTTGAACATGATTTTGACCTCCTTCAAAACGTCGGATTAAATCAAAATTTGGCATACTTATCAAAGACCGACACAATGCAATATTAAAAAAAAGTATTGTAAAATGTGATTAATTATAAATTGTGATGTGTATAAAGTTTACCTTTTACGTCAATAGATGGCCCCAGCATAGAGTTAGACCGCGCTATGGTTTACTATTTCGTTTACCCACTTTTTTGGTATTCGGGTTAGGAATTACGTTGTGTCCAATTGTATCGACTTGTCTGAATCTCTCAGGATCTCCGCTAATTATAGGGAATATCGTAGTATCTAGATTTATACCGAACTTTGTATTGTCAGTTTGTTTCTCATAATAAATCATTACGTTATGAACATTGCATCAATACGTCACGTCTTATTTGTGAAGAACCTCAACCGACTACAAATTACAATATATGAATATTTCGGGTTTGTAATATGTATACTAAAAATAATGTTGTGTATTGTAGTGTCATGTCAATATCAGTTTATAACGAAGATCGAAACGCAGCAGCGTGTAAGATTTTATTTATCGTCCAGGAAATCCCGCCCGAGTCTCCCATTCAGTTGCTTGTATTATTTTGTAATTTGTGTATTAGACGTACTTAGAGCTTCTATAGAGCTCAAAACTGATGAAATGAAATTATTAGCAATGTATTAATTACAGTCACTAAAATTAGGTCTAACAGTTACCTAACACAAAGGAATGTGTTAGAAGAGAACTTCTACTCCGCCTCCGATTCCGGCTCCGATAAATCAAATTTAAAAACTCCGGCTTCGATTGCGCTTCCCGTATACTGACTTTTGTAACATCCCTACCGTGTGCATTGACTGACCTTGTTGTGGAAATTATTTAAAAGAACCACGATGTAGCCAGTTATGTCTACAGCATGAATGAGTTGACTCGACTGGACATACAGAAAACCGATTGTACAGTAAAAGGTATGATCATCTCGGTATGACCCGTGAGATTTACGCAGCCCCAAAATCAGCTCCTTCCTTCTAATCACCATTATTTTCCTTGAAACTCACATATCCAAATATTGTAAATGTTTATGAGCCGTGGACTGTATACCAATCAATCAGGAGCCTCACTTTTGGTTTTGCGGCATTCTGTTTTCATTCGTCATAAAAAAATTAGAAATGAATGTTATGCTTGTTGGAAAACCTAAATAAATATACTTGTTGACCTTGTCATAGAAACTGTTAGGTATTATTAATATTAAATACTTTTTTTGTATTTCGTGATTTTGTATATTTATTCGTTTACGCAGGCTATAAGGAACAAGAACTATGAATTATGATTCCATTAATGGCCACTTTGCCGTCAATTTGAAGAGGCCGGTATTTCTCAAAATTGTAAATCATACTTTACATTGAATTATATTCTTCGGCGTTAGTTATAAGTTAGCTCTGAAAGGTCACAGGACGGCGTCACAGTTGATATTGGTTTAATTTTGTATTCGGTGGACGCAAAATGCTTTTAGACCAGTTATTATATTTTTTAGAGTTCTCGTAGTATTTCAATGGATCATAATTTCTTGAATTGATCGTATCACCACAGCATATCATAAACACAGTTCTAAATTTCAATCAGGAATGACTATATTTATGCAATTGGATATGATTACAACAGATATTTTGGTAGAAACAACCTCTGACTTATTGAAGACATGTGTGTATTGTTAATTTTATTAACGCACGCTTTGGCGTGTGAAGTACAATTTGTACTGTACTGTGAAACTGTGAAGTGTGTGTACGTGTACTGTGAAGTACATATTTGACAATACTCCCACATTAGGGTAGCATGGGGCAACTTGACTCATTAGTAGAGGAGATCCGTAACCAACACTGGAAGAATATAACATTTTATTTTAATATTGAGTGATGCAATGCTGATAGACCGACACGAGTCGGCTGTATTCAGTCATTCAGTCAGCTTCATCGGACTTTTGGGTGAGCGCTTTAGGCGCTCTCAACCGTTAAAATTAAGAGACCACGCTGAGGGCTCAGGACGGTAGCTAGGAGAGGGCCGAGACATCTGCGATTACTGATATTGGGCACTTTTAAATATAATCTTCATCATCGGCTCGCGGGCCGGTACTAGCTAGGGTCGGGGTGGCGGGGAACGCGGCAAGGTCCGCGACGGCGAGGACGGTGCAACGGTCGCGTGGACTGTCGTCCGTCGGGTGGCCAGACTGGTCTCATCGTCTGCATCGCTCTCGCCTGGACGCTACAGAAAATATTACATTACATATACGACTGCCAAAAATTATCTAGCTTATTATTTAGACATATCACTGGAAATGTAGGTAAGGATACCACGCAAATCTTAATCGGTTAAGGCTTTGAAAAGCTATAGTGAGATAAAGATACGCCAGAACAAACATCAATCTTGATAAGTTTTAGCAGACTTGTAAAACACAGCATATATGTATTTAATTGACATTTTAAGACTTCCACAGAAGTCGCGTGAACAATGACACCTCGTAAACGTGACATTAAATCCGTGCGCTATAAATACTGACTGTCATCTTACGAGTATAGTGTAGTCCGTAAATAACGGTCCGTTCGGAAACCTGTTCTTAAGTAGCCAATTTTCATATTTATTAACTGCAAACATCTTAATTTATTAGCAATATCGTAATTTGTGTGATGTTTTTACAGCACAAGGTCGGCACACTAGCAAGTTGGTCACCTGATATAAATCACCAACATCAATATGCGGAGGAAACGAGGGTACTTTACAGACATGAAAGTGAATTAAGATGTAGAATATCGTTTATGGTCTCCAGAAATATCATTAAATGACTGCATGAATAGCTGCTGCAGCTGATTTTGTGTGAGTGAGGGTTTTTGTTCTAGCCGGTGGAGCATTTATAAGTAATCGTACTGTACACAAAAGTGCTTACAACGAGGCTCTACCATTTACAAAGTACTGTGCCCATTTCTAATTTATGACAGTTTCCGTAATACTATTTTGCTGCTATATTATAGGAATGTACGTACATGTTCGATTTGATATGTTATTGGTATGTTGATTGATTTGAATATATCATGGAATAGATAATTTGCTCCATACATTGATTTGAATGTCGTGTTTAGTTATTAAAAGTTGTATAAATGTTAATTTTATTGTCTTCATGAATTATTTAGTTTTTAAATGAATACAGTTAATTAACGCAATCAAAATGCTCTCCGTTTTATTTATACTAGTTCTGCTAGTTTTACAAAAAGTTTATTTTTAAACAATACACAAGTTAAGTATGAACTTGCATTACATCAAATAATTATTAGGTGGTAAGTTTCTCGTTATCTAATATAATTTCTTTATCTATATCTACCGCCAAATAAAATTGCGTAAGCACTGCTGTGTTCCGAATTGAAGGACTATGAAGCTAGTGAAATTATTAAGCATTATGATACTTAACATCTTATGTCTCGGGGTGGCGAAAGCAATCCAGTGCCATGCAGAACTTTATTATTTGAAGTGATGATTGGTGATGGTTCTGTTTATGGACAGGCGTGGCGTCTACCATCAAATAAGTGACCTGCTCGCCTCCTCATCTAAAGCTCATAGAAAAAAATAGTCTTGTAATAAGTATGTTTTGTACAGCGCAGTGGACGAGTTGCCGGCTGTGAATTGAAAATCTAGGGGTACGAACCCCACACGAGGACAAATGTTTGTGTGACTATTTTTCTATGCCATAATATTATATGGTCGTCGTCCGATGTAAATTCGAAGAAATAATTCCGAAGTCCGGATGATAGACTAAAACACCTATATGCACTGATTTATGCACCGACTTTGATATTTTTTTCACTAAAGTAAAACAACATTAAAAACTTAAAAAAAAAAACGATGTAAAAAAAGAAAATGTAAAATAAAACTAAACAATTTTGAGTCGGTGGCATTTATTGACCATAAAACTACAGCAACACAGACTTAACATTATTTATATTTATACTAAACATTTATTTTGTTTTTTAAAAAAAAAAAAAAAAAAAATACATCCTAAGATGTTATATCTTTGGTTTTTAATTATTTTTTTACGAGAACAGTCTAGCAGCGATAGCGAGAAATGCTTTTGTAAGAGTGTTTGTGTAAGAAATAAGATAAAATTGAACGTAATAAACTAACGTGACGATACTACCTCATCAGATCTTTAAGAAATTTTGAAATAAAGCTCATCTTTATATATATAATTCTTCTGTGAGTGTGTATGTCACTGAACTTCTCTTAAACGACTGGACCGATTTTGATGAAATTTTTTGTGTGTGTTCAAGGGGATCTGAGAATGGTTTAGATTCGACAAATTTGTCCGCTGGACAATGTTTTTTTAATTAATTTTTTATTTATTAGTAGTTGTTGATTTTGGAATGTTCATTTTCCAGTACAAACTGTTCCTGGGTACTATAAGCGCAGGTATAAACCGGATGGTTGTCGTTGCGAAGCTTGCCGTGATGACGGGTCGTATAGCGTCTAGACTGGACAGGGACAGGACAGGGACAGGACAGTGAGACAGGACAGTGAGACAGGACAGTGAGACAGGACAGTGAGACAGGACAGTGAGACAGGACAGTGAGACAGGACAGTGAGACAGGACAGTGAGACAGGACAGAGAGACATGACAGAGAGACAGGACAGTGAGACAGGACAGTGAGACAGGACAGTGAGACAGGACAGTGAGACAGGACAGTGAGACAGGACAGTGAGACAGGACAGTGAGACAGGACAGTGAGACAGGACAGTGAGACAGGACAGTGAGACAGGACAGTGAGACAGGACAGTGAGACAGGACAGTGAGACAGGACAGTGAGACAGGACAGTGAGACAGGACAGTGAGACAGGACAGTGAGACAGGATAGTGAGACAGGACAGTGAGACAGGACAGTGAGACAGGACAGTGAGACAGGACAGTGAGACCGGACAGAGAGACATGACAGAGAGACAGGACAGTGAGACAGGACAGTGAGACAAGACAGTGAGACAGGACAGTGAGACAGGCCAGTGAGACAGGATAGTGAGACAGGACAGTGAGACAGGACAGAGAGACAGGACAGTGAGACAGGACAGTGAGACAGGACAGGACAGGGACAGGACAAGACGGGGACAGGACGGGGACGGGACGGGGACGGGACGGGGACGTGACGGGACGGGGACAGGACGGGGACGGGACGCGGACAGGACGGGGACAGGACGGGGACGGGACGGGGACAGGACTATCCAACCGGAGGGAGGTGGGAGACGACCTGACTTAGGTCGTCGAAGTCAATTAAATGTGCGACGGGCTACCTCACGTGCAATGGCGCAGTACCTCACTTAATTGCATTTAATGTAAATAAAACATTTGTATTCAGTTTTGACCACATTTTACACAAATATATTATGTAGGTGATACGAAGTTCACCGGGTCATCTAGTTAAATGTATAAACCTCTTGACCTACCCCAATAGTATATTAATTGATTTCAATCGACTCTTAACGACCAACAATGACGACAACATTGAAAAACAGCGTAATGTTACCACGATAATGATCTCGCTGCTATTATGTGTAATGCCTTTATTACAATTAACTGTATTATTATATGCTGACCTTGTAGGTCGATTTCTATCGTATAGGGTTACCAACTTGATCCTGCTTCTTTATACTGTCTGTGTTATGTAATATTTTCTTTGTAGATATCAATTAATTTTACAACACATACATAGTTGTAAAGTTCAATGTCGAGGTTTACTTGAATTAAAATACAGCAACCAAAAAATTATGATTATTATGATTATTACTATTGTATACATCGTCTAATAAATCTGGTGTCACACACAGGCTGTGATACTGGTGATTTCCTGGGTTGGAATTCCAATTTACTTTGATTCGCTAATAATACGTGAGTTATCCGGAATTGGCATAAACATAGGCATTAACTAAGAGGGTGAAATCGAGGATGAAAGACAGAAACTTTGATATGTATGCACCTAATTTGATGATTATTTCAATATAAATAGTTAAGTAATAACATTATTACTAAAATAAACCAGACACAAAACAAACACTTATGGTGCTGCCACACCGGTGTTAGAAAATGTTATATAACATTTTATAACAGCGGTGTGGCAGCATCATTTAGTAAACATTTCTTAACAATTTGTAACATTTTCTAACATTTTTTAACCGCGGGCGGCGGTACTTTTGAGAGCGGCGCCGTCAAAGAACCCGTCAAAGAAGGGCCGATGTCATGTTTTCAAATGTTATAAAATGTTAGAAAATGTTAAAAAATGTTAGAAAATGTTAGAAATTTTTTTTGTTAACATTTTATAACATCGGTGTGGCAGCACCATTAAAATAAAACTACGCAATTGTTTGTCAGTTCTCTCTACCAATCAGTAGCCGTTAAATTGCAATAACACCGACTAAAACGATCATCATCGGCAGGATAATGTAATAAGCACACGAAGATTACGAATCAGGGCGAACGAGGCATTGAAGCCGAGAGTTCAGGTGCCGTGGTGTAATAGAACCGTTTTAATGAGCCGAAAACTTTGTGACGTTTGTTACGAAAGGGTTCCATGAGTTTTCATTCTAATCATTCATAGGAAGTGATTTTTTTACTAAAATCTAAAGACTGGCGTAAAATATCGTGTTCTGTTTTTAAATATAACCGGAAATTAAAAGATTTTAAATCTATGTTAATACCAGCATACGCACACACAAGATGATTGAATTATAGCCATGTGATTTTTTTTAGTTTAATGGTAGAAGTCTGCAAACTAAATAGTAACTAACCTTATGGTAAGTGAACTAAGTAATCACCGCCCATAAATATGAAGCCGCCCATACCAGAAGATTCATATAAGAGTTGCCGTTCTTTATGGAGAGGAATGGTGTATGGAAAAAGGGAGGTCAAGTGGCTATATAGTTTCGCCATAGTTGCTCGTTTGGGCGAATCGCGTTCCGGAATCAAACAGTGTACTATATTCAATTCCTTCAGGCCGCAATAATTCTGCTGACTGTCAAAGGAACCCTTATTTATTTATTTATTTATTTATTGGTACAATTACAGACAACAGACTACATTTTACATAACGTTACACTTATAGAAGACATGATATAAATCTGGCGTCTATTTACTACTGTAAACAGCATTCAAGATACACAGCTTCGTAATAAAATAAGAGAGAAAAAGAAACAATAGATTGTATTAAATTTAACAATTAGATGTAAGTTAAGTACATCGCTATCTATTTATGCCGTGGACAGTGTCTACAGCTAATTCAACTCTTATGTCCTGAAAGTGTTCACGCCATGGTATCATTACAGCAAGTAACAAAGAGTTGCATTAATGACATGCAAATGCTACGATGAGCGCAGCTTCCGCACATTGAAAGTGATAAAACGAGAAAAGTGGACGTTGTTAGCCAATTATATGAATACAATGGGACTGTCTACTTAGTAATGAGATGCAATCCGATGAGCGATGTGTTGGTGTATAATATGCACTGAAATATTCATACAAATTCTATTATACTGCATTTTCGGCTTTAATTATACGGACGGTGAATAAAACTGCTTTTTCAACCGACTCCAAAAAGAAGAAGATTCTCAATACGCCTGTATTTTTTACAAATGATACGCTACACCATCTACATCTCCAAATATGAAATGACTTTGATGATTATTTTTGTGTTCGATAGGGTTTAATCCGAGGATGTTGCCATATTATATACATACATATTCTTTCTATGACGGTGTGCACGGGGAAATAGAAAACTCCTTAGCGTAAAACATAAAATGTACCGCAACTTGAGTTTTCAATTAGGTATTAAGGTTTTTAAGGTGTTTTTTACTTACAGTTACTTTCACTTTAATTCCCCTACCCAATCCCTAATTATCCCTTTCCCTTAAGGTCGGCAATGCGCCTATGAGTCTTCTGGTGGTGGGCGTACATGGGCGGTTGAGATCACTTACCATCAGGTGACCCACTTGCTAGTTTGCCGACCCATGCTATAAAATAAAAAATAAAAATAAAAAATACTTGATTGACTGGTCATTGCAGGTATTTCACTATTCCATACTAACTATGCGATCCCCCAACCCACACTGGACGAGTGCGGTGAATTACCACATGAGCTCCATCTTTCTATCAAGATCTTTGTCCTTCAGCGGTACTTATCAGGTGTATAAAAGTTTACGTATGAACTACCATGAGCCCACAATATATTGGATTGGATATTCAGTAAGATTTATTTTACTCGTAAAGAACTTTAACTGGACGACCTTACAAGGCAAGAAGGAAAAGAGAACGAAACACAATCGAAATACATATATGTAGATAACTAGCAAACCCGACCACACGTTGCTGTGGCTAAGGTATAAGTAAATTATATTGAAGTTAACTATTATATTTGTCATACAATAAAAAAATAATCTCCAATAAAAAATATTCATATTTCTCAAGTTGGATCAAACTGCACACAATTTGCAAAATTTGATAAAAATAGGTTCAGCACTTTAGGAGTTCATCGCGCACAAACAACGTGATAGGATTTTTTTTTCTATACATACATTATAAAGGAACATAGAGAAATAATGATGCAGGAACACCTATAAAATCCTCTTTAATACAATTTTCTAGCATTTTCGACATCCACTTAGCACATGAATGTAATAGGTACGTATTTAGAAAATTGTGCACGGAAAATTTCCCAACCGTCATAATAAAATATTCAAGGCGAAGCGTAAATAAAAACCTCTTGTATGTAACTAATAATTGTCGGCGCAATTAAATGGTTGCTCTTTTAATTATTCAGTCATGCAAATGAGCGGCATCTCATTATTCTGAAGAGTGAAGTCTAACGATCATTCGAGGATTTACTCGCAATATAATAATATATTTTCGTAATAACACCCTTTTCCTGTTTTCACCAGCATCTTCTAAATTAACGGGATCTTTGTATGTTTTAAGGGCGCCTTACTTGTCAAAAATTTACATAAAAAGTTACAAAGAAATTGACATGGTTAAACCACATATGTTTTAGGTTGTTACTTTAGGTTCACAAGCCAGCGCGTATCTTAGTTTTTGTTTTTATTTATGTACGTTTTACCTCTCGTAATACTAATACATTTCCTCCATACTATTCTCGGGGTGTAAATATTTTCCGCCTTATAATCATGTGCATTGCCCGCGACTCCGCCCGCGTGAACCTCCCTTTTCTCCTTTAGATTGTAATTATCCTAAAGTCCTTTCGTAACGGGTCCCTACATTACACAAACTATAATATATAACTAATTATATTCTGATTAAATTTCATGATCCTTATTAGTAGTTTTTGAGATGTGATATTTCTTAAAATCAAAACTACAATATAATTATGTTAAATCAGATTTTAAATATTTTCAAACATAATTGTCTACAATAATACTGTCTTGTATAAGATGCTAAATATGTAAGTTGACTAATTTCCATCACTTTACTACGATCAAACAACAAACCCGCCTGTATTTAAACAAACTTTTGCACTAACGATATTAATAGTGTCGTAGGTATCGATTATAATTATGGAAATATTTGCGCATACCTTAACTGAGGGCGACTTGAATCGTATTTTACCGCTAAACATGTTTATTAAAGTCAACTTTCATACGATTTGACGTTTCTTAGACAGAGGTTTTAGTTTTAGAGGTTAAATACGATTTAAGGATCGTGAAGATGACTTGAGCGATTGTTTGGAATTAAAAGTTAAGTCAGACTCATTGAAATAAAACTAATTTAAATGGATTTTATCGCGGTTTTTTAATAATTTTGATCCCGACGTTTCGAAGACTTTTCAGCCTTCGTGGTCACGTCTTCGTGGGTGGGTGTGGGTGTATAAAATCCGTTTAAATTAGTTTTATTTCAATGAGTAATATTCGCGTAAACGTAAGAAATCATTAAGTCAGATTGGCAAGTAGAAGTAAGGTGTCACATTGGCTAATAGCGTTTTCTAGATGAAATCTTTAAAAATAGCTGTCTTTCACGGTTTAACCGCAGGCATGTTACTGCCCCGGTCCTATGGACGCAGCGTGATATACATATAAAGCATCCGGAATAAATTTATCTAAATGATAGTGAAAACAGCATCTAAATCCATTGCATAGTTTAGGAAAAATAAGCGGACAAACAAACAGTCAGACGCAGATACCAACTTTGTTTAATACTATGTATGTATTAATTTAAGTACATGCCGCAAAAATATATTCTACTAGAAAATATAAAATAAGGTATTGAAAAAAGTTATGGTGTGCATTATGTGTTAGTATGATTTATAAAATGTTAATAAATATGACGCTCACTCCGGCTATACGTTACACTATAGAGTAATGTGATTTGTTCTTATTGTAATCCAACCATAGGTACACCGTACACGGTACCAGGTACACGGTACACGGTACACGGGCGGTGTGACGGCCGTAGACCTCACCTTGACAGGGCATATGTCTAACGATACCTCACATATTACACCACTCGGCTATTATATACGTATATGGACGTTGAAAGATTGTCTATGGAACGAAAAACTACTGTGAAATTGAGTACAAATACTTATTACTAGCCGTTACCCGTGGCTCCGCCCGCGTATTTTTTTTCTGGGATATAGGTAGTCTATGTTCTAATTCATGTCCTGGTAATTTTAATTTGCCAAATATTATCCTCATTATTTCATCCGTTAAGACGTGATTATTCAAATATGTCTCTTTTGTGTATGTTTTCCTTCGTCACCTTCACACCTGCCTTGTACATCTCTGCATCACCCTAAGGTTGACTGGGAGATAATGCTTATAGCATTAAGTCCGCCTTTATACTTCATGTATATGAAGTGTAAATAAATAAATAATCTACAAAAGTCCAAACTTTAAAATGAGTAATATTAACCCTATTAGTTTATTTATTAAACTTTGTACACATGGTATACAGGCGGACTTTAATGCCTTAGGCATTTACGATTCCTAAAATCCTTTCTCATCGTGCGTCTAAATTACACAAACTATCATCGTAATTAATCAGTGAGTGAGCCAGTGGTATTTCGCTTTTATATGATTGATTAAAAGTAACGGGGCACGTTTTTCTTAATTTTGTAACATTGACTCGCAAAAGCTGGGGGAGGTAGGGAGAGAGGGTGAACTTTGTATGACACTATTTTACGGAGCGGAATACCATGAGTAAAAAATACAAAGATGGCCTATTTTTTATCCTGGCACAAAACTGGCGGCAGAGCCGCGTGCAAAAGTTGGTAAACGTATATTTGCATCTTGTGTTCAAGCACGATAATAATATCCATTGAGTAATATTACAAATATTTGTATCGGTAATATTGCAAATATATGTAGTTACGGGGCCGCTACATAAATAAAAAAGTATTATTCATACCTTTGTATTTTTATAACAGAAGGGCGACAAACAAACAATGTAATGATCTCAAATAGCCTGGAACACTCACGAAACCAGAATCATCTTCGGTGCGTTGCCGGGCTATAACAAATGACATCGATATTGAGAAGGGAGGGAAGATTTTGGCCTTCCGGAAATCTCATCGTACGAATCACTACAGCAAAATGCCATTGTGCGTCGGTTTTCTATAAGACAGCGGTTCAACCTTGGTTGAGCCGGTCCATATAACTGAGACATAATACATAATGCGGTGAAATCACTAAATGTGATTATGTTCTAAAAGATTTACCATGCGATAAAAATATAATCAAAAAGTTTGTTCTTATAGTAGAAACAATCTGTGTTTACTTACTACATAGTTTTGTTATTTATTAACAGTATCAACAATCTACATATGTAGACACGAAGAATTTGGCTGCATTCTATTTCTCGTAAACGGCATGATGGAAGACGCGAGCGAACTCCACAAAACATAGTATAAGTAACGCATACTCGTATATGTCGGCACTCGACACCGTTGATTGGCGGCTCTAATCTCAAATGCCTCGAGAAGGTTACTGGCTGGAGGAAGACCTTGGAGGCAAACGGATTTCACATCACCTCACACGTAATGCTAATATCTATCATTTTAACTCAAACTATTCGCTTTTTGTGCTGGCAACCTCGGCTTTTGAAATATTGCGTTTGGTAAGCGACAATCGGATGTTGAATACATAACTATGGAAATCTCGGTTAATAACCAATGGCTATGTGTGTGACTAAGGCTAAATCCCTCTCTTTCTTTCGAGGAGGCCCGGGCTCAGCAGTAGTTGCACGTGTCATATGCTTCTATTAAAACTTAATAAACACACGAATAGAGATCCTACAATAAGTTCAATTTTACCCAAATTATTTATATTAGGAGCACCATGCAATTTTATTCAATGGCCAACCTAGAAAAACCGCAGCACCGATATGTAACAAAGGTTCTCCATGAACTAAATCAGCCAAACAACCTTGCCGGATTTTATGCACAATATGATTACCTTAATTCGTCGGATACCTACGTAAAGCAATTTACGTCAAATAAACAATGGTCCTGAGTGACAGAAACATTACTTGAATATGTATGGCGATGGTTGTAACTCGTAGGTACCTCTTTAATTGCGATCTTACCGCCTATTAACTCGGTACGCGACTTATCATTTTCACACCTTGTCAGTTTGTAGGGTTGGCTCATGTTGCTCATGTTATATCGAACAGGACAGATAGTTTACTAGTAAATTATAAGTAAATAATGATTAATGAAGCTTTGCCTATAGAAGTAAAAGACATTTTGAAAAGGATTATTAACATAAGAATAATACAACTGGTTTGTGAGGTACTCCATAATCAAATTGTTTAAATTCTGCCAAGTCCTATGGAGGTTATTAATATGAATTTGTCTTGTATTTATTTACGTCCATTGAAAATATGTGTTTTTATAATAAAATAGTCATGGTCAATTTAAATTTATTTTTTTAATAAAATCTGTCTTATTTATATTTGTAAACGTTCTAAATGAGATTCCCAAAATATTTTATTAAATTAGAGCGGATTTCCTAGCTTTGTAAATGCAATGATATATTTTTAAATATCCACGACACAATTACTTTTTATAATTCATCAAATCCTCTAAATTTATTCCTTGTCCGTATGAGGAAATGCTAAACAGTAAGTTTATTACCTGAATAAAAACTTACTTGAATTACTTTTTTGCATACTTTAATCTTTATTGACTAAACAAAAATGGTGATTATCTTCAAAATGTAACCTTGTGAGAATCCGGATGCTTTTAATTTATGCGTGGGTAAAAATAAAGTTATATTTTTTCTATTAGGAAACGACGGATCGGCACCGTGGGAGGCAAGAGCTGACAATAGAGGAAATATTTTCAAGCTAATTATACTTTTCTGCAATATTCTCGCCAATCGACTCTGTCGTGTGCTTCTTGCGTAAATTAGGCTTAAGCTTCATTTACATCCAGAGAGTTTTAGTACGACATATGCGAGTTAAAAAATCAGACAATATAAACGAAATGTCGAAAACTATTATACCAGAACACATTATACGATTGCCGTTATGAAATTGTATGGCGGGGCCTCTTAAATAACTGTTTTCTGTTATATTCTGGCCTTTTTCGCGCGACAATCGTTTATCTCTCATCGTGTAAAAGGGGCTTTAGCGGCTACAATATTTAATTTTGCATACATACCGACACGCATGCATCCTTGAAGTAGTTGATTAATTTAATAAGATTTATTTAATGAATTAATTATTTACTTATTTAATCCGTTAGATTTGCTAACCCTATAGCATTCCAGTGTTGTAGGTGGCAATTGGCAAGTGGCAAGGATATCCACCCGAGCAGATCTTATTGAATTCACCATTGTTCGTTACACGGGTCTTAGTACTTAGCCCATTTAGTAGAGCTCTACAAACGAGTCTAAGCATTCGTTTGGCGACACCATCTAAAAGTACCTTATATCGATTGTTAACAACAAGACAAGGATAAGAACTAATGAATCAATTACAGAAAATGACAATTTATTTTACTGCCTTGTACGCATTATTGTTACTTTGCTATGTATATAATTATCTAACGCCACACATCCCATCAGTGGAGTGGTGTGCATTCTGCACTCTACACTCTACATAATACGTATCTGTGAAGGTACTTGACAAACCAGAAACAATATCGGCGCTAGTGAAAGAATGCAAAACAACAGTGACTACGCTGGCAGCAGAGACAGAACTTATCATCACGTGGTCGATTGAGTACCGGAACACCAAGGAATCAAAGGCAGTGAAAAGGTTGACGAGCTGGCCAGAGACGAAGCTGATAATCCATTTGCAAGACGTATTTACTTTTATTTGGTTTTAGCTTTTGTTAAAACTTATATTATTTAGCAGTTTTCAGTGTTAGGTGCAGCTTTGGTATGTAAACTACTACACAATAACACAATCGCGACGAGTGAGCTGTTGTTCGTTGAGGAGTTTCATTATTTTTACTACGTACTCCATCATCAGATCTTAACCAAATTTATCTATAGAATGATTTTTTTCCGATAATAGTGGTCTACAGTTGGTGGCGAAATCGATGTACATACATAACAAAAGCAAAAAAAACTCGCCGAATTGAGAACATCCTCCTTTTTTAAAGTCGGATAATAAATACATTATTGATACCACCACTCTTAAGGGTTCGTCCAAGATAATGACGCAATGAAACAGAATTCTAATTCAAGTTCATATTTTACTAATTTTATGGGAACAAAATAGTCTTAGATAATGAACTACATTACGGGAACAGGGCTTCATAATAATATGTAACATATCTGTATGTCTCTATAGAAGTGAAAATATTACAAAATATATCAAGCGGAAACCGTTGCCGTTGGGACCTCTATCAAACATAATTAAAAAATACGAATTCAAAGGTCATATCAGAAATTAAATATGTATGCGTGTTATTATTTATGGGGATTATATACGTTACCTTACCGAGCAGAGTAAGGTTGTGAAAAAATCAATAATAAATCAAAACGCAAGTTTTGTATCTCATTTTGCGAGATTAAAGTAAATGTCAAAATATTAATGAAGGATTTCTAAAATATTCACTTACATAGCTTAACGTTATGTTGTAGCATCTCTGAGAAATCTGTAGTCCAGTGTTTACCCAATTCATTTCTGCTTGCTGCATGCATATTAGAATTATGCATGCAGACGCAGAAGGCAAGCGAACAAGCAAACGATTCATGGAAAATGATCACTACCGCCCATTTATACTACACTAGCTGTCCCGCGCGGCTCCGCCCGCGTGATCTGTATTTTCCGGGATAAAAGTAGCCTAACAGTGGCGCCATCTGTCAGCAATGTGTCACGCACCGACGCCATCTACTTAAAATATTGGTTTGTAGTACATGCTATGTATCAGAGATGGCGCTGTATTTAAAAAATGATTTTCCCTATTTTCCCGCTTTTCTATTGAAATTTTTCCTAGATTTTCGTTGCTATAAACCTCACGGAGCCCGAGACCTTTCCAACGAATGCAAAACCGTGGAAATCGGTTCGTGCGTTCTGGAGTTATATCGTCAGGAAGGAAAACCCGACTTATTTTTATATAATAGATATATTATTACAAATCTTGAGCGATCGACTTTAAAGGAACTGAATAGCTATGTGGAAGAGGTGTCTTTGGATCTTCCGCAATGTTATTGACGTATGAAACGCCAACGGAAACTGCCATTTCACATCGGTTTTTCCTACTGTTACTCTACCATCCCGCTAGTAGATCCATTCATGCTGTACATATAACTAACTAATACGCAGTTCTCTTATTGTTAGTATAAAACAATAGAAGATGAAGCCTGTTGGTGATGATATCTTGTCCCGTGGTAAATATGGCATCTGTTTTAATTGTTGATCTTTATAAAATATTACAAGAATTATAAACTTGCTAAATTATCAATACGTGCACATTCACTCACGTCTATACTCCTCGAAGGAGTAGGCGAAGGTGAACAGTACTCCCGCATTTCCCCGAGCTTATTTCCGTCCCATGATGTGATAGGGGGCAAACCTCTCGCCTTAACCTTAACCGGACCAAAAACAAACCCACTGAGTTTGTCTATCTGGATCTTCTCAGGGCTGGGACGCGCCGTGTTGAATCCAGCAGTAAAGGAAGCCCACTTGCGTTTGTTTCGCCGGGTCTTCGTCAAGATGGGTCGTTTTGGATCCGGTGGTAGAGACGTTTCGGTAATGCCTATGGTCCATATCGACCCACCACCCAATATATAACAATTCTGGACTATTCCATAATAGAAATATGGAAAACAAAATCATAATACATGTTCATGTATTATATTTATTTAAATATATTTACTGTAATTACCGAGTGTATTTTGATGATGCTATTTAGTTATACATTAGTTGATACTGATTTCTATATATTCTATATATTTCTTTTACTTTTGTGCTCACTTGTCAGAAGCGTTATTTCAATTGCCTGCGTGATTAATAAACTATTTTAACGGACACAATTCCAGGCTCCGGGCTGATACTGAGCATTTCGTGATTGGAAAACTCTATATAACTTTTACCCGACCCGGGATCGAACCCGAGACCTCAGCACAGCAATCGCACCATGTACATAATCAACCAACTACGCAACCGAGACAGTCAATACATAATTACTAAAATTTATTTACCCGACTGCGGTAACGTGGATGTTCATTAAGAAATAGCAATAATTAATAAATGACAGGTTCCGTGGCGCAGTGGGCGAGTAGCAGCCTTGAAGCGAGAGGCTGCGGGTTCCCGCATCGAGAAAAATGTTTGATCCACAAATATTGGTTTCAGATTGGGGTGTGTTTTCTCCCCAGAGGGGTTGACGTCAGGCAAGCGGCTTGTCGTAATTACTACAAACCAAATCTTTCTGTAACATGTCTATAACACATTATTATGATAAAACGTAGTATGTATTTTGACATCTATTTCCCATTAAAAACAGTAGAAAGAACTAGTCGAATTAAGGATGGTAACGCCAGCCACTTGCAAACCTTGGATCATTATCTCGCACAAATTATGGCATCTAGAACTTTTATATCGAAGGTATAATTCGGTCGTGGAATGCATTACCTAAAGGATTTTAGGTTTGCCGTTCTAAGAAGTGGCGGCAAAAAGTTAGGTAAATTCACTCGACGAGATAAAAAAATATCTGCTGCCAAAAAAGCGTTCATCACAAGGTCGGCGGCTAGACTATACGTACACACGTATAAAGAATGTTTGTCTGCCTGTGTGTTTTTACTTGAGGTTTTTTTGGCAATGTCATACGTGTAGGTATACGACGGAGTCACGCAAAGGTCGTATAAATTTGGAAGTAAATAATTTCATATTTTGTGTCCGTATGAAAAAAGTAGAATTGTGAGATGGGTTGACTTTGATGTTTCGATTCGGTGAAGTTATTGTATTTGTGCTCGTACTGTGTAATGTGCAGGGTGAACACTGAACACTGTACACTATACATTGTACGAGTATTCAATGTATGTGAATTTTAACGAGTATATTTAGGTGGTAATCTTAGAGTGGTAGAGCCAAGCTTTAGACAGTTTTGTCTACAGCATGAATGGGCTGGCTCGACCGGATCGTTACCACTGTCTCACAGAAAACTGACGTAAAGTAGCGGCTTGCTGCTGCGTTTCGTACGGTGAGTGAGATATCCGGAAGCCCAAATCCCCTCCCCTTTCCAATCCTTAATTATCCCTTTCCTTTTAAGCTTGACAACGCGCCCATGATTCTTCTGGTCGTGGACGTACATGGGCGGTGGAGATCACTTACCATCAGGTGACCCACTTGCTCGTTTGTCGGCCTAAGCTATAAAAAAATAAAAAAAAAATGGTGTGTGTCGTGGGACACCAGGTAGGAACGAAGTTCCTTCGGCTAATGTAGAATCGACACAAATTGCAAAAAATTCAAATTATCAACTAAAATAACAAAATATGTCTCTTTATTTTTGTTTGACAACATAGTTATGCACCCCGCTCCCGCTCATGACATTATAACCGCATGCTAATGTGATGTAACCTTATTTACTATATGAAGGACATTACAATTGCTGACACAGGTACTCAGATGTAATTCTATCTATTTGTAATATGATATTCTTGTTTTGTCTAAAGCTCTTAATATCAAATTATGTTGACCATAAAAAGTGCTAGCCTAGCGTCTAGACGGTGATCTTGTTATGATCATAATGCGTAGATCTAAGCATTCATTGTCAACAGATGAACAGGTATAAATAAGGAAATTTGTCAATTGTAATTCAGTTCGCAATAAAGCTTCATTGTGAAGACTTGTCTTTTTTTAAAAACCTCCGGGCGCTCCCGCGTAACTTATCTGGCGCAGCCGGTAGGATATCCGCGACTGTAAGCTCTGTCTGCGAGTACACAAGCATCGGTCTTGCGGCATAGCTCCGGGTATCCTCGAACCAAATAAATTCGATAAACGGCGGGAAGCGAAGGTCGTCGCCCACGAAGTCAGCTTTACGAGAAGGCATGGGATCGAGCGGATTGTAAGTAGACCTCTTTACATTTCCTGTCTCATCCTTGCTATTTTTCCTGTGGTTGATTTTGTACGACACAATTTAAAAAAAAGGTGAACTCCGTAACTTTTGAACAAAAATAGTCGAAAGTTATTTGACTTCTGCACAAACATAGGCAGGCTAATTTTAAGAAATAAGAATTTTTGATTGAAATATATGAATTTTTCAGTTCATTCTCCCTCATCCAGTACAGTTAGTTCATTACCCGAAATACTTCACACTGCTGATGGAATTGATTCTAAAAGCAAATTTGAAGTTGACTTGAACAGACGTTATACACCACCATTGGTACCAGACCACATAAAACATATGATATACCCTTACGGATATTTGACCGCGGATAAACGTGGAGGTAAAGCCTCCCTTGATATTCGAGAAGGTGACACAATTGAAGCTGTAAATATGAAGCGAAGTAAAAATAAACCTCGTTTCCAAAAACCTACAGCCACTGGTCACATTAACAGGAATAAACATTATTTTAAAAGAAAAAAAAAGTATACAACTGTACCTACTAAGGACGTAAAACGACCTTCACAGGTACCTCCTCGACCTCGTGTTGCTGATCACGAGTTACACCCTACAACTTTAAAGGATAGTTAAGACATAGATAAGTAATGATGATAGATAAGTAAGTTATCATAATGGACTATAATTAAGACTTTAGATTTAGGTATCACAAAAGAGGAATTAGAAATTAATATTAATAGATATCCTAATTTAAATGATCATGTTGGAAATATTTTAAGAATAGTACACCTAACCATCAATTACTTAATATTAAGCTCCAAATAAATTCTTTTATGAACTCTACAATTGAAAAATTTTGATAAACTTTGATATCGGAAATGTCTGAATCACTTTTGAAAATAAATAATTCAACAACCAATAATTTTATTAACATAGATAAATAATTATGGGAAATGAGAAAATTAATAAACCAGAGTAATGTTAATATAACAATTCATAACTTTATGTATTAATATTTATAATTTATTTTTGCACAATTTCCAATTATTGTACATTCGGTTGGAAGAGATTGAAACTTGTATTACTTTTAGTAAATTAAAAACTTTACACCAGTCACTTTTAAATTCTGACGAATTATTAATTTTGTTAAAAGAAATAGAGAAATCTAATAAACTCATTTACCCAGTAAACTATGATAATTTAATTAAGTTAGAATTATGTATTAAGATAAAAGTTTATTCAAAAGGAAGTCAAATAACATTCATTTTGGACATACCTATAATTAAAGATGAAATATACATTTATTACAAAATCATTCCAATACCCATCACCAATTCCTTTGGTAAAACAATTATCATAATCCCAAAATATCCCTACCTCCTAGTAAGAGGGTCAAATATGGTCTCGCTCTCCCAGCCGTGCAGCGAACTCTATGAGGCGACGTTCCTTTGTTATGAAGATGAAACTCAATTACCATTAGAAGACACATGTATAACATCATTGATGAAATTTTCGCACAACACCAGTTCTTGTCAACCCATACCAGTTGAAATAAACTCTATAAAAATAGAGCCAATAGAGAAACGAAGATGGATTCTCTACAGCAAAGCGGAAACTATATTTTCGAAAAGCTGTCATAATGAAATGACGAAAGAAAGTATAAAAGGGACTTACCTCCTCACACTTGACGATCACTGTGACGCCAAAATAGACAACGTTACCCTGAAATCCCACTATGCGGGAATAAGCACAATGGACTTCAGAAAACTGCCAATTATTGATCTTCCAGAAGTAACGACTATAGAGCCACAAACAGGATGGAAACCAATAAATTTGGATGCTGCCGAGTTGAAAAATCTACAGAATCTAAATGAATTGTTGAAGAACAGTGAAAGTGAAGTGGAAATTCGTGAAAAAGGCATTTTTGTGAAAAGTGTTAGCGCAGCTACTCTATTATTATATGTAATCATATTTCTGTTCCTTTTTGTGTGTATAGCGTATAAGTATAACTTTTTAAAATATATTGTGTGTCGAAATAATCAGAGAAATATACATCCCTCTGATAATTTCGAAGCTATGGGGGGAGGAGTTATGCACCCCGCTCCCGCTCATGACATTATAACCGCATGCTAATGTGATGTAACCTTATTTACTATATGAAGGACATTACAATTGCTGACACAGGTACTCAGATGTAATTCTATCTATTTGTAATATGATATTCTTGTTTTGTCTAAAGCTCTTAATATCAAATTATGTTGACCATAAAAAGTGCTAGCCTAGCGTCTAGACGGTGATCTTGTTATGATCATAATGCGTAGATCTAAGCATTCATTGTCAACAGATGAACAGGTATAAATAAGGAAATTTGTCAATTGTAATTCAGTTCGCAATAAAGCTTCATTGTGAAGACTTGTCTTTTTTTAAAAACCTCCGGGCGCTCCCGCGTAACTTATCTACATAAAATTACATAGAAATAGAATAGAAAAATAGAAATAAAAAAAAGACGTGTGGCACTCGGAGACTGCCGCGGTAAAGCTATTGTATAGCATTTTTTATCAACTTATGTAATAATCTTTTAAAAATCGAAGGAGATATAAAAATACTTCAATTATAACTGGCTGAATGAATTTCATTTTAAAAAAGGAACTAACGCTGGCTGGTTATGCGACTGTCGCGCCTACGCACTTCTCATTTAACGCTTTTATTCCACGCATTTTTTCCACGCATTTTTTCCACGCATTTTTCTTACGTTTTACTATCACATTTTTTTCAGTTCGGTCACGCAGCGAAATCCCTATCCCCTCCAAGCCTGCCGTAAGGAACTTCGTTCCAAAAAAGGTGGTACAGTTGGAATGCATACGCGACTGGTGTACTGAGGTCTCGGGTTCGATCCCCGGGTCGGGTCGGATTATTGGTTTGTGCCCAGCATGGCTATGGGACATCGCCCCCTGTCACATCTTGGGACGAAAATAAGATCGGCGTAATGTATGTGCACTATTTGGTGTAGCTTGCCTTTGGACATTATAGGCGTGAGCGCGTATGTATGTTTGTATGTATGTTCATTAACTGAACACTATAATAGTTGGCACCACTTTGCTACTGTGTACAACATATATTACCAGAACTATTATACAAAAGACATAAACTGTATCTAAAATCATGTATCTCATCTGCTCAAATAAGATTTGTCTTGAATTCTAGAGTTGACATAAATTTTAGTACAAAATACGACATGGAATGATACATATTTACGTATTTAATAACCTTGGCGCAGTACCTAATTGCTTTTGGTCGCTGCTGGGTCAATAAAATCATAAATTAAAAAAATCCATCATTTTATCATAAATAATTCAAAAACTATCACAATCCAATAATAAAATTACGTAGCATAACAATTAGTTAAGTTTGTTACAATACATCTATTAATTGTCGTTAGCTTATAAAAAATCGCATTTTTGATAATATAATATTTGGGATTTGGAGTAAACTCCATGTACGAGGAATACTAGTGAAATGTGGATAACTCGAGTCACCTCTAACTTCACCTTGAAGAATATAAGGCGTGATAATATGTACAATATTGTATCATTGAATAGAAGGCTGCACATGATATTAAACAACTGGAAAATGATACGTCCTACGAGAGTATCTCCGGCGAGGGATACATATTTGTACCCGACTGAATAGCGACTACCGTAGAGTGAAATGGCGAAAAACACGCCACAGTAGCTCGTTCCGTCGAGTCACGTTTCGGGTAAATCATTAACTTTGGGCCGGCATCATTTTGCCAACCGTTATAATCACACTGCAGTGTACTAACCATCACATGTAGTGTACTGACTCTACCGTGCCACTCTACAAAACAACTAAGATCAAAATCATTCATCAAAACAACTTTCATCTTAAATATTTATACTCCATGGCCAGAACTCGAGTGGCCACATAAGCGGAATGTATAAGAAATTGTAATAAAATATAAAAGTGGCTAAATGATGTAAAAACACGTGAAGACATTCGGCCCGTGGTTACTTTTTGTCATCTAGTTTCACAATTCGTCATTGACAATCGTAGATGTCGGCTTTTTGTACAGATTATTATCTTATTATGCTGACCTTACTTAAATATCACGATAATTCAGTATCTGTTTTACTGTCTGCATCAGGGCTGGACTCAGGCATAGCTTCCAGCATTATAGTAACTGGCCATAGATTATTTTCATTTAGGATTCCCTTCATGATTCGATTATTTTTGAAGTAATAACTTCTTATGGGAGGGTGAACCGAAACGTTCCGTAACGCGAGCGGTCCATTGACCAGCCAGCGTTAGCCGACCTCCCTGGAACATTGATAATTTCTAAGTACCAGGTGGAGTCACACGGTGACCAGTCGGCTTGGACCGGACTTTGACACAACTTCGACACGACTTCGACACGACTTCGACACGACTTTGACACGACTTTGACACGACTTTGACACGACTTTGCCACGACTTTGACACGACTTTGACACGATTTTGACACGACTTTGACACGACTCTGACACGACTTTGACACGAATTTGACATGACTGTGACACGACTCTCACACAATTTTGACACGATTTTGACACGACTTTGACACGTTTTAGACACGATTTTGACACGACTTTGACACGACTTTGCCACGATTTTGACACGACTTTGACACGACTTTGATACGACTTTGACACGACTCTGACACGACTTTGCCACGATTTTGACACGACTCTGACACGACTTTGACACGACTTTGATATGACTTTGACACGACTTTGACCCGACTCTGACACGACTTTGCCACGACTTTGACACGACTTAGAAACGACTTTGATACGATTTTGGCACGACTCAGACAAGACTCTGACACGATTTTGACACGATTTTGACATGACTTTGACACGTTTTTGACACGACTTTGACACGGTTTTGACACGTCTTTGACACGACTGACACGATATTGACATGACTTTGACACGACTGACACGATTTTGGCATGAATTTGACACGACTTTGACACGACCTCGCCACGATTTTGCCACGATTTTGACACGACTTTGACACGACTTTGACATGACTTTGACACGACTTTGACACGACTTTGATACGACTTTGACACGACTTTGCCACGACTTTGACACGACTGACACGACTTTGCCACGACTTAGACACGACTTTGATACGATTTTGCCACGACTTTGACACGACTTAGAAACGACTTTGACATGAATTTGACACGATTTTGACACGACTCTGACAAGACTCTGACACGATTTTGACACGACTTTGACACGACTTTGACACGACTTTGACACGACTTTGATACGACTTTGACACGATTTTGCCACGACTTTGCCACGACTTTGACACGACTTAGAAACGACTTTGATACGATTTTGACACGACTTTGACACGACTCTGACACGATTTTGACATGAATTTGACACTATTTTGACACGACTCTGACAAGACTCTGACACGATTTTGACACAACTTTGACACGACTTTGACACGACTTTGACTCGATTTTGACACGATTTTGACACGAAATGACACGACTCTGACACGATTTACACGACTTTGACAAGACTCTGACACGATTTTGACACGACTTTGACACGACTTTGACACGACTTTGACATGACTTTGACACGACTTTGACACGACTTTGACACGACTCTGACACGACTGTGATACGACTGTGTCAGGCTCCTCCGCTCTCACTTTAACCCACATTAGTTTAAGTTATCACTTCTGTCGAGCGTCCCGGGACGCGCACTTTTTTTTTTATTTACATGAATGACGAGACGAGAAATTCGCTCGCCTGATGGTAAGCGCCACGCCTGCCCATAAACATAAGCAACACCGTACAGGACTTTGGACTATAAAGCATTGTATGGCATTGAACTACGCTCGTCACTCCGAATCATAAGACGTTAAGTCTCATAACGCCCAGTAATTTCACTGGTTTTAATGTCGTTCAAACCGAAATAACAGTGCTCACACACTGTTGCTTGGCGGCAGAAATAGGCAAAGCGGTGGTACCAACCCAGACGGCTCCCGCATACGAGGGATCTACCATCTTGTAAAATTCATAACTGTAAATATTTTCTTTTATATCACCAATAATCACTTACTTTGATATAAATGCATCTTCAGAATGAAATGGTTGCTTGACCAAGCTCAGTTAAGGATATTTATTCAATAAAAACTTTTTCAACCACGCTACTACTCGTTTTGGAGACCTTAAATCTTTATGTTGCAAATCAAAGTATGTACAGTTTCAATAACCCAATATCGGCTAAATCAAATAAGAAATAAAAACTTTCATTTTCAAAACGGATGACTCATGGCGTCTGAATCGATGCCAGGTGTCCATTTTTTTGTCGTTCAATTAACTGATTCCGTGCCTGGTTTTTGTTATGAGTTGTATAAAACTTTTTCTCACGAATGTACACGCGCACTATGCGTGCACGATCCTATCTGTTCTGGAGACTGTACTATTGCAATGTTATTCATTCTATAACTTGTAGGAGGTAATACGTACATATTATATATTATTGTATTACAGACTCAAATAAGCCGGCGAAATGTGGGTGTACGAGTAACACATTTGCCTACCCCTTCGGCGATTACAGGCGTGAATACATATGTTATATGTATCATTTTATAGAACAAGCTGGCAAACGGGTAAATGGGTCACCTGATGGCTAACAATCTCCACCGCTCATGAACGCTCATAATACCAGAAGAATGAAGGATGCGTTTCCCTATAGGGATAATTAAGTAATTGGAAAAGGGGAAGAGATTTGGGCCTCCGGATATCTCACTTAACTCAACTTTACGTCGGTTTCCTGCGAGATAGTGGTAACAAGCCGTTGAGCCGGTTAATTCACCCTGTAGACAAATGTCTACAGCTTGGCTACGACTATAAAATCACATTTACAAATTAAATTTTTGAATATATCTTAAAATAATGACTACCTCGGTGGGCATATAGGGTCATACTTAAACAAACAAGCAGTGATTAGTTAAACACTGATTTGTCCCTTTTTAACAACTCCATAAATCACATTGACAGAAAAAGACAAAATAATGTTTATATCCAGCGTATCAAAGTAGCAAAATTTACGATTTATCTGTGTTTACCAAGATTTTAAAGAAAAGCTTTTAAAGATATTCATTTGAGGTCATGACTGAATGACAATAAAAGTGTCATAAATACACAATTTTGCTAACCGACCTTCAAGAAGAGAACTAGAGACTAAACATGGGGTAGTTATTACGGAAATCGCTTCCCGGAAATTTCAGTAGCAAGCGACCATTCACGTCGGCTTTCTGTTAAACAATGATGGCATGAGGCATCCCGATCGTGGCGACTCATTTATGTCGTTGGCAAAACTGTACATACAGCGTGGCTCTGTAACTTTAAAAACAATTTTGTAATTATCGTCTATGTTCGCTAGATTATTAAGTTACTGTTTTCCTGATTTAAGCAATAAGTTTGAGCGATTAAAACTTAGTACGTGCACTGGCAGTAGATTGAGTAAAGCCGCCGCGAGCCGGCACCACACCACCGCGGCACCGGTCCACACGTGAAGGGTGTCGACAGATATCCGATGTTATCTCAACATTATACACAGCGGCAATCACGACCATTCAGTGTTGTTAACTCTGTCGCAGGTATCTTACAAATTTCAGTTATTACATCTATTGCCTGATTGCTGTAGTAGTGTAGTGACCAAAAAAAGTACAACTCTGAGATTTTTATAACATAACTAAATACTTCGAAAAGTAATATTTTTCGTAAATATTTATATACCACTCACTTCTTTTTGGATTTTTGGATTATTTTTTTAAGGGATAAAACGAGGAGTTTATTATTATATGATTTTTTTTAAAGTACCGAAGACCACTGTGGAATTGAGTACAAATTATTTTAATTATAATGATTTTTCACACTAAAGAGTATTCGTGAGCGTTTTTTAACTCTGCTAATCGGGTTATAATCCTTATATACTGCAGTGTTACTTAACTAATCCTTTACCTTGCTGTCGTGAAGTTCGCCGGAGTTCATTACCACGGTTGGGTTTTCCTTATCGACCTTTAGTACCAAAATATTCCATTTATCACGTAACGTTTGGCATTTTTCCGTAGTAATATTGGGTTCATCGGCTCCGAATTGCGTAAAATAACAGTAACGTCTTGTCTAGGTATATCTGTATCGTTGGACAGTAAATTTTCACTAGTTATCTTCTCCTTGATGCCACGTATGACTTTTTCTTAAGATATCCGTTTTGGTATTAAAGTAAAATTTAACCCCTTTTACCAGTGCGCTTTTTGTGGCGCTACTAATCATTGGATTTGACAGATTAATCACCATCTTCTGTTGACTGGGGTGTATTTTTGTATCGATTCCCCTCTCATTGATTTGTTTAAAATTTTGGTTACCTACGTCTACATTTATAGCACATACATTCTGCTGGCTTGGTTATAAGATATACGATCTCATAAGTATAAATCACTAGCTTATATCATAGCTTATAGCTTATGTCAACTACACTGTTTTGTAATAGGCACATTACAGAGTTGTATAGGATATACTGCATGCTATTTAACTCATACGGACAATCACGAATTGATTGTTTAACAAGACGAACACTGGCATTGTGTAGAATTTCATCGGAGTGTGGAATGGCTTTTCACGTCTTAAAACGTATTTCCGGAGGTGGTGAGGAAATTTAGCGAAGTTTTTATACCAAGATAGAGATATACGCTTTTCCAAAGGCATTCAATTTGTTTTATTCTTATTACACATTCAGGCCTGTACCGATTTACAATAAATGCTTTAGAATTTCGCAATTTGTATACATATAAACATCACAAAGATATACAATATAATTAAACTTGACTTAATTCACTTTATTATTTAACGTGGATATAAAATTACTGTTTAACAGCTGAAATGTATTGAGAGATTTTATTTGGGTCTATTGATTAACCTCTTTAGCTCATTTGTAGTCATTACGTGAAAAGCCTGACGGTGGAATACAATCTGTGACGAGATAACATCTATCACGCGAACTTATGCGCGCTCTACCGGGTGTTTCTAAAACCATATTAACATGAGAACTTGTTCGATATGTCTTTGACAATATTGAAGTTTTGATTTTTGTTTTGATAAACCAGGATCATTAGATTCGAACAACTTGTAACCTCTACTATAATATCCTATATATACGTATATATGCGATCACTTATATCCATATTTATGGACTGGAAGCTGTTTGCCAGTTAATTATTCAGTTTAAAAATTGTCATCGGTCCTAAGTTCTTACATGATAGTTAATTTAAAACGCAGCTGTAGAAAACCCGGCTTGGGAACTATCAAAACAATAATTATTATCGTATAGGTACTGTACATTTCATGCTTATCTGCATAAAATACCGAGTTTCTTAATATTAAGATATGATGAAGATTTAATTTATAAATATACGCTTCCGCGAAGAAACGTCATCATGTTATTAATAAAAACAAACAAATTTCAATACAATTATATAATAAATGAAACACGATGTTCAAGTTCGGCTCCGTATGAAGCTAGCGTTCTATGTGTATGTGGTTAGCCTTGCTCGTTGCTTGCTAGTTAATAAAATACAGTTGGGAATATTTCCTTGTTGAGGCTTCTATGATTATTGTAGCTCGTGGGCGGTGGATATTCCTTTTACTTATTTGGGATCTGTTCCTGAACCATTCCATTATAACATTTTAACTATCATATTATTAATTATGCCATCAATTCCTTCCAACGGTAGTATACAATTTATAGATGATAATCGAATTTATAGGGTATTACCTTAGTGGTGAACTTTTGCGGCGAAAACAATGAAATCAAAGTTTTATTTTATCATGATAAAATGGTTACCTATTGATGGCATCCTTGGGCGGCGGTGATCACTTACCATCAGGTGACCCGGTTGCTCGGGTGCTCCCTATTTTATAAAAAAATCTAATCATTTTATAATAGATATGTTCATGGTTTCACGAGGTACTTACATTTAATTATTTTATTTATTCATCAGTAAAAACAAATAAATATTGACTTGACTGTGCATTTACTTTATTTCCACATTCAGTATGTATTCCTCTTGAATTCGAGGAAACGTCAGTACCCCCCAACTCAATGCAGTATGGACTCTTTGATATAACACCAACACTGAGAAGTTAGCCATCTAGAATGAGAAAGTTGATATTTTTAAATTGCGTCTAAGTGAAAATATCGATTTGATATTTTAAAATATAAAATATTTATTTTTTCGATCCCAAAGAAAATATACTTTAGATATGTACGAATAGTGCTATGATGGGTGTTGAGCATTTTCGGGTTTTCTTGTATAGCGCCATCTATTAAGTTTGTAAGAAATGAACTTTAGAGAATAAAGCAACCAAATAAACATGTACATAGTTTAAATCAATGATACTAGATGGCACTAAATTAAATAGGAAAGTACTTAATATTTTTTGTACTCCACGCGATAGCAATTTCCTGCAAGAAAACCCAATATCTCTTTTACCCGCCCGGAAATCAAAGCCGAGACCTCAGCACAACTGCACCACCGAGGTCAGTGGTGTGTCGACTCTATCTTTAGTTTTTGTTATTTACCAATATTTTTTACATGTGATTATAAAGTGATTGATTACATAATTTTTTCTATCGTATTTTTAAAGTTTACTTCTTATGGCGTGCTTTACAGACCACTATTTTCGATCGAAAATTTCGTGAGTTTCCGCAACTGGCTTCCATGTGGTGGATGTCTCTTGTTTGTATTGATGTAATAGTGTGTTGATTTATTTTGATGTCTTGTGTCAGTGATTATTTTTAATTTAACATACATTATAACATACAATTAATATTCAATATGCAATGTGATATCGGTTATAAATGTATGTACATATATACAGGGTTAATTTTAAAACACCAGCAATCTCGCAGGACCAGATAGCTGACCCCATACGGAACAACTTTTGTTCTACGAGTTTGGATATAACTCAATATATTTAATATTTATTACATATTCGAACCCAGCGCTTTAAATCATCTTTTATAATGCGCACCGCCAAGGAGTGGAATTCCCTGCCTGCGTCTGTCTTTCCGAGTGCGTACAACCTGAAGCTCTTTAAGAGTAGTGTAAATCGGCACCTTCTGGGTAAGCTCGCTCCATCGTCGACCTCATCTTTGTCCATGCGGCTAGATTGAGGTCAAGAGTAAACCCATTACTAATAAAAAAAAAAAAAAAAAAGTGGTTAAAAAAAATGATTTTACAAGTTTTTGTTGTGTCGTGTTTTTCTTCGTAGACTGCGGCGCGGCGCGGCCCGCGCGCACGACATCAAAGACGCCGCTCAGCTGCTCGGGCGTTGACCTTCAAAGGTGCTAGCCCGGTTCCCCACGCTTCGCGTATTTGTTTACGTAATCTGCGATGCGCGTTGTAACATTCGAGACGGAAATTAAATGAATACTTATTTTTGTATGAAAATAAAATCTAACAAACTATCAAAAGTCGTAGAACAAAAGTAGTAGCTTATAACCTTAGGAATCTACCCCTGCGAGGTTGCTGGTGTTTTAAAAATAACCCTGTATATGTATGAATATTGAATGTTGTTATTTTACGTAAATAGTCATCACACGCATATGTAATAAAATCAAATAGATCAGTTCTACATATTGTGTAATTTTAGTGTCAATCAAATCTCATTAGATCATTGTTTCCCAACCTTTTTTAGGCCATGCCCCACCTTAACATTTTTTGTTAAATTTGTCACCGATATCTAGCATTGCATTTAAATAACCCAAAGCGAAAGGGTTAAAGTCGTGTCGAGTCTTATCGTTCCTTATCCTTCAAATTGCCCCCCTGTGGGGCTTGGGCCCTACGTTGGAAAACTCTGCATTAGATGATGCTTGCGTTGCTACCGGCTACCGCTAAGTCGGGAATAGGGTTAGTGAATTGAAATGTGACTAAATGATGGCGCCCTTGCATGATAAAGAATGATTTAAATTAGGGAACAATGCACGGAATTGGTTTGACAATCAACCTTAATTATTGGTATTATAGTTCTTGAGCTCTTGCACGATGACTTGCACCAGTTGGCAGTATGACGTCATCCCTGCCTCTTTGTCGATAAGTACGTATAGGTTGTACGGGTTGATTTCGAAGTGCGGTGTGTGCCGAATGTTATTCTACCACTCCGTCCAACAATAGTTAACGAACTCGTACTTTAAAGGAATATCTATTTTGAGTGGGAGTGTTTTCCAGAGAGCTTGCATAGCGTAAGTAGAGTGGGTGAGGTCAGAGGTATGGGGGGAGGGCATTTGAGAAAAAGAATACTCGATGAGCGAAACCAAAATTGCTCATTTGGTTCCATTTATTCTGTTATTGTGTATATATCATATTTTTTTTTTTAAATCCCGAAAAGAATATATTTTATATACACATAGTTTGATTTAACTGAAACTTGTTAAAAAGTAACAGTAGTTAAGTAGTATCATTTATGAGATATTATTTTCTATTTGGTATGGACATCGATTTATTTCGTTAAATAATTGTTTTTTTTTTATTTTTTTTATCAAACGCGTATTAAATAAGTAAAGGAATATTTGCTTTAACAAAAGTAACAGGCGTTTCTCGCGCACAACGCAAGCTAATATAATATAACTTTCTACCAAAATTTTCAACCGACAGGCATTTGAACCCCGAACCCCGGTTTCTCAACTAAAGTAGATTACCATAGCTGGTGGTAGGATATTCATATCCGCCCGGATATCGACATGGTGTTAATACCTGCCATAGTGACCCACACATCTTGTGTGGATCGCGTTCCAGGATCAGCCACTTTATATCCGGTTCTCCCGAGGGCTCTCATCCTTTTCCTTTACCTTACCTTTCCTAAATCATCCCACCCCAAATCCCTTAACCCTGGTATGAGATACTGCAAGGGTCGCCAGTATCCCATTAGCAGGGACACCTGCAGTTTATCCCAAAGGGTTAAAATAAATAAACTTCCACATACCTGTGCTAGCTAAAAAAAACAATAATAAGTGTCGGGATTTCCGCAGTGACTAAAATACACTGACGCCACACTTTTTTTTACAATAAAAAAAATTTTTTTTTCTTAAAATTTATTAAGATGGATTTTCTATTTTTTAGTTTGATTTTCTATAAAAGCGTGTTATAGACATTGATAATAATTAATGGGATTTAGCCTGCGAGAAAATTAGATAATGTAATCACCTTTACAGCCCGTAAAAACCTAATTTCGATTCGTGCGGGATTTGTGTATACACGACGTTAAGTAAACCATAGTGCGATCTATTTTCGTTGTAGCGCTATCTATCGATGCGTTTGTGAACTGTACTAGGTTTTTAGAGGTATTCGATCTAAAACTATTGATTAAACTACTTTTCGTTCGTCAATGAGTTATCAAAGAAAAACCGGTTTCAAATAAAAGCTATTAATTTGCGTCATCCTAAGAGCTCGATAATTATTTAATTGTATTTGGTCAGTGATAAAATCTAAAATATACATATATTTTTTTTAAATTTGGCACAAATATTATTATTACTATTTATTAATAAACATTTTAATTAACATAATATACTCTATATTTATATCATTCTCTTAAGGCCTTATTTATATCAAATTCGCGTAATTTGTGATACTCATGGTGTAAATAGAAGACATGAAAATATCTCTTAATCTATTAAAACGAAGCTCCACAAAATCAAATCAATCAGTCTCGTTTGTCGGTGTCTCTAAACGCTTTTTATGTAATAAATATATTAGATATAAATAATATTAAAATGTAATTATTTTCGGAAAAGTGTAAAAGAAAAAATTAGAGGTAATACAACAAGGCAAGCAGTCACTACATTAAAACAAGTTGTCAAGAACAGTCAAGCGATGGCGCCACAGCTATAAAAGGAACTAATTGCATGGGTAACCTACATCGCGATGTCAAGATCCTCCAGCGAAACATAAGGTCGGATGTCACGCGCTGGTAAGGATACTTCGGTTCGGTTCGGTTCGGTTCGGTTCGGTTCGGTTCGGTTCGGTTCGGTTCGGTTCGGTTCGGTTCGGTTCGGTTCGGTTCGGTTCGGTTCGGTTCGGTTCGGTTCGGTTCGGTTCGGTTCGGTTCGGTTCGGTTCGGTTCGGTTCGGTTCGGTTCGGTTCGGTTCGGTTCGGTTCGGTTCGGTTCGGTTCGGTTCGGTTCGGTTCGGTTCGGTTCGGTTCGGTTCGGTTCGGTTCGGTTCGGTTCGGTTCGGTTCGGTTCGGTTCGGTTCGGTTCGGTTCGGTTCGGTTCGGTTCGGTTCGGTTCGGTTCGGTTCGGTTCGGTTCGGTTCGGTTCGGTTCGGTTCGGTTCGGTTCGGTTCGGTTCGGTTCGGTTCGGTTCGGTTCGGTTCGGTTCGGTTCGGTTCGGTTCGGTTCGGTTCGGTTCGGTTCGGTTCGGTTCGGTTCGGTTCGGTTCGGTTCGGTTCGGTTCGGTTCGGTTCGGTTCGGTTCGGTTCGGTTCGGTTCGGTTCGGTTCGGTTCGGTTCGGTTCGGTTCGGTTCGGTTCGGTTCGGTTCGGTTCGGTTCGGTTCGGTTCGGTTCGGTTCGGTTCGGTTCGGTTCGGTTCGGTTCGGTTCGGTTCGGTTCGGTTCGGTTCGGTTCGGTTCGGTTCGGTTCGGTTCGGTTCGGTTCGGTTCGGTTCGGTTCGGTTCGGTTCGGTTCGGTTCGGTTCGGTTCGGTTCGGTTCGGTTCGGTTCGGTTCGGTTCGGTTCGGTTCGGTTCGGTTCGGTTCGGTTCGGTTCGGTTCGGTTCGGTTCGGTTCGGTTCGGTTCGGTTCGGTTCGGTTCGGTTCGGTTCGGTTCGGTTCGGTTCGGTTCGGTTCGGTTCGGTTCGGTTCGGTTCGGTTCGGTTCGGTTCGGTTCGGTTCGGTTCGGTTCGGTTCGGTTCGGTTCGGTTCGGTTCGGTTCGGTTCGGTTCGGTTCGGTTCGGTTCGGTTCGGTTCGGTTCGGTTCGGTTCGGTTCGGTTCGGTTCGGTTCGGTTCGGTTCGGTTCGGTTCGGTTCGGTTCGGTTCGGTTCGGTTCGGTTCGGTTCGGTTCGGTTCGGTTCGGTTCGGTTCGGTTCGGTTCGGTTCGGTTCGGTTCGGTTCGGTTCGGTTCGGTTCGGTTCGGTTCGGTTCGGTTCGGTTCGGTTCGGTTCGGTTCGGTTCGGTTCGGTTCGGTTCGGTTCGGTTCGGTTCGGTTCGGTTCGGTTCGGTTCGGTTCGGTTCGGTTCGGTTCGGTTCGGTTCGGTTCGGTTCGGTTCGGTTCGGTTCGGTTCGGTTCGGTTCGGTTCGGTTCGGTTCGGTTCGGTTCGGTTCGGTTCGGTTCGGTTCGGTTCGGTTCGGTTCGGTTCGGTTCGGTTCGGTTCGGTTCGGTTCGGTTCGGTTCGGTTCGGTTCGGTTCGGTTCGGTTCGGTTCGGTTCGGTTCGGTTCGGTTCGGTTCGGTTCGGTTCGGTTCGGTTCGGTTCGGTTCGGTTCGGTTCGGTTCGGTTCGGTTCGGTTCGGTTCGGTTCGGTTCGGTTCGGTTCGGTTCGGTTCGGTTCGGTTCGGTTCGGTTCGGTTCGGTTCGGTTCGGTTCGGTTCGGTTCGGTTCGGTTCGGTTCGGTTCGGTTCGGTTCGGTTCGGTTCGGTTCGGTTCGGTTCGGTTCGGTTCGGTTCGGTTCGGTTCGGTTCGGTTCGGTTCGGTTCGGTTCGGTTCGGTTCGGTTCGGTTCGGTTCGGTTCGGTTCGGTTCGGTTCGGTTCGGTTCGGTTCGGTTCGGTTCGGTTCGGTTCGGTTCGGTTCGGTTCGGTTCGGTTCGGTTCGGTTCGGTTCGGTTCGGTTCGGTTCGGTTCGGTTCGGTTCGGTTCGGTTCGGTTCGGTTCGGTTCGGTTCGGTTCGGTTCGGTTCGGTTCGGTTCGGTTCGGTTCGGTTCGGTTCGGTTCGGTTCGGTTCGGTTCGGTTCGGTTCGGTTCGGTTCGGTTCGGTTCGGTTCGGTTCGGTTCGGTTCGGTTCGGTTCGGTTCGGTTCGGTTCGGTTCGGTTCGGTTCGGTTCGGTTCGGTTCGGTTCGGTTCGGTTCGGTTCGGTTCGGTTCGGTTCGGTTCGGTTCGGTTCGGTTCGGTTCGGTTCGGTTCGGTTCGGTTCGGTTCGGTTCGGTTCGGTTCGGTTCGGTTCGGTTCGGTTCGGTTCGGTTCGGTTCGGTTCGGTTCGGTTCGGTTCGGTTCGGTTCGGTTCGGTTCGGTTCGGTTCGGTTCGGTTCGGTTCGGTTCGGTTCGGTTCGGTTCGGTTCGGTTCGGTTCGGTTCGGTTCGGTTCGGTTCGGTTCGGTTCGGTTCGGTTCGGTTCGGTTCGGTTCGGTTCGGTTCGGTTCGGTTCGGTTCGGTTCGGTTCGGTTCGGTTCGGTTCGGTTCGGTTCGGTTCGGTTCGGTTCGGTTCGGTTCGGTTCGGTTCGGTTCGGTTCGGTTCGGTTCGGTTCGGTTCGGTTCGGTTCGGTTCGGTTCGGTTCGGTTCGGTTCGGTTCGGTTCGGTTCGGTTCGGTTCGGTTCGGTTCGGTTCGGTTCGGTTCGGTTCGGTTCGGTTCGGTTCGGTTCGGTTCGGTTCGGTTCGGTTCGGTTCGGTTCGGTTCGGTTCGGTTCGGTTCGGTTCGGTTCGGTTCGGTTCGGTTCGGTTCGGTTCGGTTCGGTTCGGTTCGGTTCGGTTCGGTTCGGTTCGGTTCGGTTCGGTTCGGTTCGGTTCGGTTCGGTTCGGTTCGGTTCGGTTCGGTTCGGTTCGGTTCGGTTCGGTTCGGTTCGGTTCGGTTCGGTTCGGTTCGGTTCGGTTCGGTTCGGTTCGGTTCGGTTCGGTTCGGTTCGGTTCGGTTCGGTTCGGTTCGGTTCGGTTCGGTTCGGTTCGGTTCGGTTCGGTTCGGTTCGGTTCGGTTCGGTTCGGTTCGGTTCGGTTCGGTTCGGTTCGGTTCGGTTCGGTTCGGTTCGGTTCGGTTCGGTTCGGTTCGGTTCGGTTCGGTTCGGTTCGGTTCGGTTCGGTTCGGTTCGGTTCGGTTCGGTTCGGTTCGGTTCGGTTCGGTTCGGTTCGGTTCGGTTCGGTTCGGTTCGGTTCGGTTCGGTTCGGTTCGGTTCGGTTCGGTTCGGTTCGGTTCGGTTCGGTTCGGTTCGGTTCGGTTCGGTTCGGTTCGGTTCGGTTCGGTTCGGTTCGGTTCGGTTCGGTTCGGTTCGGTTCGGTTCGGTTCGGTTCGGTTCGGTTCGGTTCGGTTCGGTTCGGTTCGGTTCGGTTCGGTTCGGTTCGGTTCGGTTCGGTTCGGTTCGGTTCGGTTCGGTTCGGTTCGGTTCGGTTCGGTTCGGTTCGGTTCGGTTCGGTTCGGTTCGGTTCGGTTCGGTTCGGTTCGGTTCGGTTCGGTTCGGTTCGGTTCGGTTCGGTTCGGTTCGGTTCGGTTCGGTTCGGTTCGGTTCGGTTCGGTTCGGTTCGGTTCGGTTCGGTTCGGTTCGGTTCGGTTCGGTTCGGTTCGGTTCGGTTCGGTTCGGTTCGGTTCGGTTCGGTTCGGTTCGGTTCGGTTCGGTTCGGTTCGGTTCGGTTCGGTTCGGTTCGGTTCGGTTCGGTTCGGTTCGGTTCGGTTCGGTTCGGTTCGGTTCGGTTCGGTTCGGTTCGGTTCGGTTCGGTTCGGTTCGGTTCGGTTCGGTTCGGTTCGGTTCGGTTCGGTTCGGTTCGGTTCGGTTCGGTTCGGTTCGGTTCGGTTCGGTTCGGTTCGGTTCGGTTCGGTTCGGTTCGGTTCGGTTCGGTTCGGTTCGGTTCGGTTCGGTTCGGTTCGGTTCGGTTCGGTTCGGTTCGGTTCGGTTCGGTTCGGTTCGGTTCGGTTCGGTTCGGTTCGGTTCGGTTCGGTTCGGTTCGGTTCGGTTCGGTTCGGTTCGGTTCGGTTCGGTTCGGTTCGGTTCGGTTCGGTTCGGTTCGGTTCGGTTCGGTTCGGTTCGGTTCGGTTCGGTTCGGTTCGGTTCGGTTCGGTTCGGTTCGGTTCGGTTCGGTTCGGTTCGGTTCGGTTCGGTTCGGTTCGGTTCGGTTCGGTTCGGTTCGGTTCGGTTCGGTTCGGTTCGGTTCGGTTCGGTTCGGTTCGGTTCGGTTCGGTTCGGTTCGGTTCGGTTCGGTTCGGTTCGGTTCGGTTCGGTTCGGTTCGGTTCGGTTCGGTTCGGTTCGGTTCGGTTCGGTTCGGTTCGGTTCGGTTCGGTTCGGTTCGGTTCGGTTCGGTTCGGTTCGGTTCGGTTCGGTTCGGTTCGGTTCGGTTCGGTTCGGTTCGGTTCGGTTCGGTTCGGTTCGGTTCGGTTCGGTTCGGTTCGGTTCGGTTCGGTTCGGTTCGGTTCGGTTCGGTTCGGTTCGGTTCGGTTCGGTTCGGTTCGGTTCGGTTCGGTTCGGTTCGGTTCGGTTCGGTTCGGTTCGGTTCGGTTCGGTTCGGTTCGGTTCGGTTCGGTTCGGTTCGGTTCGGTTCGGTTCGGTTCGGTTCGGTTCGGTTCGGTTCGGTTCGGTTCGGTTCGGTTCGGTTCGGTTCGGTTCGGTTCGGTTCGGTTCGGTTCGGTTCGGTTCGGTTCGGTTCGGTTCGGTTCGGTTCGGTTCGGTTCGGTTCGGTTCGGTTCGGTTCGGTTCGGTTCGGTTCGGTTCGGTTCGGTTCGGTTCGGTTCGGTTCGGTTCGGTTAGGTTTTTTTTTTTTTTTTTTTTTTTTTTTTTTTGTGGGGCGCTATGCCCCACTCTCGTTCCCCTAGCGAATTGCCAGAGTCTATTTCTGTCTACCTCTGATTTGTCTACTTACCTCCTAACTAACTCCTGACTCCTTCGTTGGGAGATCCTAATTTAATGCCTAGGCTCCTTCTTAGGGAGTTGCCTACTTATGGCCTATCTAAAAAACTTATCCTATGGAACGAACTTTTTTCTTTTATCTTTATTTACATACATACTTATTAAATCTAATATAATAATAAAACATATTTCTTAAATCTAACTTATCTATTTTAGTTATTCTAGTTTATCCTATTTTATCTTATTCTATTTCTAGTTGCTAAGGTGATATAATATACATTATATACTTAGCCTAACTAATTTCTACTTGTTTCTATTAATAACTTGTAACGCTACATTCTTACAATATAGAATAAACTTATATCTAGTATCTTTATTATCTAGTAACATTTTAAAATTTTCTGTCTTAATATCTATGTCTAGCTCCATCTCTAATTCTGTGCGCTTTTTTAGAGACACCGGGCATTCCGTTAAGGCGTGCACTATCGATTCCTGCTTCGCAGGATCACAGATGCAGGACGGGCTCTCCTTACACTTAAACCGATGTAAGTATTCGGAGAACCCGCCATGCCCCGTGAAAACCTGCGTCGTCACGGAATCTACCGGGATTTTCCGGATGAGCTGATGGGCCTCCACAGCGCTGGGGAAAAACAGTTTTGTGGTCGAGGCAGTCTCCCCCTCTACGTAGCGCCCGTTCCACTCGTCAATCGATTCCAGACGAATCTGTCGCTTGACGAATGAAACGGGACATCTGTCGTAATTGGGTTTGACTTTAAGCTTCAGCGCAGCATCCTTCGCGAGCTCGTCTGCGCGCTCATTTCCCTCCAACCCCACGTGAGCTTTGATCCAGAATAGTTTTATTATTCCTCCGCGTTCTTTTATACTGCTGATGTTCTGCTGTATCTCGAACGCTAGGGGGTGAAGGGAAGTTCCGTTAGCTACGGTGTCCAGCGCCGCTCTCGAGTCGCTCAAGATGCTGCACTGAGGCGCCCCGCCCGCCACTGCCTCCCGCACAGCCCCGTGCAGGGCCAGCAGCTCTGCCTGGTAGACGGTGCAGAACGATTCCAGTTTCAGCTTTCTTGTTTTTGTCTCGGCGGCGTTCTGCCAGATGGAGATCGCCGCTCCGACTTTGCCCTCGATTTTACTGCCATCTGTGAATATGGCCTGGCCTTGGCTGATTTCCTGGCTTAGCTCTGCACCGTCCCCCAGGCACCGGTATCCCACAGTGCCGCGTCGCGCAGGATGTTGTAACTTATCGAAGGCCACAGGCCGTTCCACCCCCCGGTCTCCCACTACCCGCCGAGAGTAGCCCTTTTTTATCTCGTATAGGGAGGCATTCTCCCTAACACGGATATCCAAGGGCAGTATTCCGGCGAGCAATAGGGCCGAGTTTAGTGAAACGGTCCTGTAGGCCTTCGCAAGTTTTTGCGCGAAGCCTCTTTGCACCATCGCGAGCTGCTTCCGCACACCCAGCTTGCGTGTGGCCGGGGCCCATACGCTAGCTGCATATAAAATTGTTGGCTCCACTACCGCCCTGTACAACAATTTTACGAGCTCGGGGCCCAGTCCCCACTGCAGCCTCGCTGCCCTGGATAATTGGCTGTAGAATGAAATAGCCTTCCTACAAGCGTTGGCAACGTGCGTGTTGAAAGTAAGCCCGCAGTCGATGGTAACTCCCAGTATCTTTATTTCCTTCACCAGGCCAATGTCAACACCACCCATGTGGAGGATTGGGGAATCGTACTTCAGCTTCCTTGTCACAACCATCGCCTGGGTTTTGTGTGGCGCGAACTTCAGCTTGTTTCTGATTCCCCAATCCCTCACACAGGCCAGTGTCTCGTTGGCCCGTCTTTGGATCTCACTTATCTCGTGGCCGTCGAACGCGAGCACTACGTCGTCGGCGAAAGCTTGGCAGTAACTGCCCCGTCTGTCAAGCTCTGACAGCAGTGGGTCGAGGAGCAGGTTCCAGAAAGTTGGACCCCCAATGGAGCCCTGCACACATCCCTTGGAGGTCCACCTTTCATACTCTACACCGGAGTACCTCAGTCTGACTTTCCTGCTCTCGAGGTAGCTATCTATTACCCTTCGGATGTTGATTGGACATCCTTCCTCCGACAGTCTGACTTTTATTGCCGGCCACCAGGCGCTGTCGAAGGCTCCCTCTATGTCCAATGAGATGATAACTATTATCTTTTTCTCTGCTAGTTTATCTCTAATGTGTTTCATTAGGACATAGAGGGAGTCCTCGGTGCTCCTTTGCGGCATAAAGCCAAACTGTCGGGGGCTTGTCCTCGGGTAGAGATACCACCTCACTCGCCCCACCACCATCTTCTCCAGTATCTTCCCCATCACCGGCAATAGTCCTATCGGCCTGTACGACTTTGCGTTGGTGTAATCCTCCTTAGCAGGCTTTCGGAGGACTACAACCGTCGCCTCCTTCCAGGTGGTAGGGAAGTGGCCGAGTTCCAGGCACTTATTGGCCAGTGATAAGTACAATTCTGGGTACTTGTCTATGGCTTGCTTACAGATATCGGCCGTTAGGCCGTCTGCTCCCGGGGCTTTCTTTGCATTGAAGCTGTTTGCGGCCGCATATAGTTCGTCCAGTGTAAATGGCGGGTCAAGGTGCTCAGCATTGACTTCACCATTTACCGATGCGGCCATTCTTCTTATTCGCTGATGGTCTGCGTTATCTTCTTTCTCGTCATCTTCTGGATAGAAGGTTACTGCCAATAACTTTGCCGACTCTTTTGCGGTCAGGGTTTGTCCTTCTCTGATCAAAGGCAGGTCTTCGTGCTTTTTAGACACTTTACCGATCGCTCTATACACTCCGTCCCAAATACTTTCCCTGTTTTGCTTGCCGCAAAACTCCTTCCAACTAGCGATTTGTGCCGCTTTGGCTGCCTTCTCATATCTCTCTTTTGATTGCAGGTACTCCCCGACGACCTTGGCTCTTCGAATCGGCGCTGCACATCGGATCCTCCTTTTTCTGGTGACGGTCTCCTGCTTCATCCTGGCGAGTTCCCCGGACCACCACGGTACGTTCATTTTGTTTTTCGTTTTTGCTAATGGAATAGTTTTATGGCATGTTTTTGTTATGGTGTCTATATATTTGTCTACAGTTTGGTCTAATAGTGCTTTGTCATTAATTTTGTCTATTTCTAGTTTAGTGATATTATTATTTAGTATTAATTGATTTAATTTTTCATTAAAATTCTCCCAATTAGCTTTTCTCGTATTGTATTTCCTGGTCGTCTTTTGTGCTTGTCTATTGATTTTTATTTTGGTTTTGGAAATCTTGAACGTTATTGCGTTGTGGTCCGAGCTCGCCATGGTGTCGTCCACCCTCCAGTCCGTCACCAGCTTCAGGATGTCCTCTGTGCATGCCGTGATGTCTATGTGGCTCTTTAGGAGTCTGCCTCCTCTCACTGTCTCGAAAGTGGGAGCTTTGCCGTCGTTGAGCACCTGCAATCCATGCTGTTCCAGCATACCTGCCATCTCTTCTCCCCTGCAGTCAGTGCTCCCGCTGCTCCACCAAATGCTTTTCGCATTGGTGTCGCCCCCCGCGAGGATTCCGTTGGGACCCAGTTTTCCAACTATATTCCCCAACTGCTCCAGGTATGGCCCTATGGGTTTGTCCGGTTCAAAGTAGAATGAGATGACCACCACTTCGCGAGTTCCCATTAGGATTTTCACCACAGTGATGTTGGTTGTGGTGAGCAATGGGCATTGGGTCACCGTCAAGTCGTCGTTGAGCACCGCCACCGCCGACTTGACGGGTTCCCCCTGTCCATTGGTTCCCTGGAAAATCCTCACTCCGCGATGGTCTCTCACCCTACCTTGTCCCCCCACGTATGGCTCCTGGAGCAACGCTACGTCGATCTTCCGCTTTTTGGCCTCCAGGAGGAACTCAACTGTTGCCAGTTGTTTCCTCTGCAGGTTGGCCTGAGCTACGAGGATCGGCGCAGCGCCTGTTGGGGAGTCAGTCTGATCCGGGTTCCTGGGATCCACCTTAGCAATACGCTACTGTGGATCGCGCCAGGGCCTCCCACTTCCTCCTCACGGGGCACTCTGGGCTAAAGGCATTGTGCTCCGCCGCCCCGAACCGAGCTTTCGCGCAATTACAGCACGACGGGGGGGCTTTGGCCAACCATTCGGCACATTCCGACCGGTGGTGGCCTCCCCCGCAGTGACTGCAAGCGTCCTCCTGTTCGCGGCAGAATCGCCTCCCATGCCCGTAGCCCAGGCAGCGCGAGCACTGAATCAGGGGAGACTGGTCCTCGACCCTGACCCTTTGCACGTCAATGTGCACCGAACCCGCGTCCATTAGCCGCCGCCATACTGTCGGTGGCACCTGTATTGCCACGTGGGAAGTGAGCGGGTTCCTAGCTCTCCGCCGAAATTTAACTTTCAGCATTGAGCTATCCACGCTCACTCCCTCCAGCAGATGCCTATTTTGGACGAGTATGGCTTTGGCTATGTCCTCGTCCTTGTTATAAGTAAGGACGTCCCTTAAGAGGAGCATTGGCTCTTTGTTTTTCATATCCTCCATGCTCAGATCCCTCCCCGCTGTCCTTATCCTCTCCTTGATTTTCCCGAGTTCCTCTTTTGACCTACATCCTACGATGATTCGCCTATCCTTTGCCTTTCTGATAGTGTCTATTTGTAGGCCCTCTTCCCTAGCGTTCAGGGTGGTGCGAATTTTCCGGTAAATTTCTTCACCTGTGGCTGTCTGGTCCGCGGCTGTGATTGCAACTGAGTGCATTACTGCACCTCCTTGCCCTCCCACCCGCGGGCCAGCCACCACATTCGCATAGGACCTCTTCTCCTTCTCCCTTTCCTCCTTCCATTCCTCTCTATGCTTTTTTACTTCCTCGCTGATCTTTTCTAACTCTTCTTTATTCTGTCTCAGCATTACGCTATGCTCCTCCATCTTCCGGAGAAGGTTCTTCTCATATCTTTCATTTCGCTTTTCTATTTCCGTCTCCTTTTCTGTAGGTCCTGGTGGTTCTCTGGGTCCTTCTCCTTTTCCCTCCTGTCCCTTCCCCGTTTCACTCTCTTTCACTATGTTGAATAGCTTTTCCGCAGCTTCGATGACGTCGTGCTTGATCTCAGTTTTAATGTTTCTGCTATTGTTTATTTGCGTTTTAATTTTAACTAAGCACGCCCTTGCATCTGCTATTCTGCTCCCCTTCCCAATTTGCCGAGATGGTGATGGCGTTTTTGTGGCAGGGGATGTAGAGGGTATTGGGGCTGGAGTCTTTTTTCCCGTCCCCTTCGTGTCCGTAGGAGCCTTCCTGGGCTTAGGCCCGGATGGCCCCGCGACGCCTGTCTGCTCAGATTTTTCAATCTGAGCTTCCAGGCTCCGCCGGGCCTCCGCCACCTTTACCCCCGCAGGCTCTTTGGGACTCGTGTCCTCGGATGTTAAGTGGACCCTCATGTCCTTTGCCGGGGTACGGAATCCGAACATTCTGTTTCGTTAGGATGTTCCTAGGGGAACGCGTCAATGTAATTAACTAGGTAAAAAATTCCTACAAGTGTACAGGGCTTGTAGGAAGTCAACAACTTTGCAGCAATAGCTTGGGTCAACGGTAACAGCCCGCGCGGTGCAGGGCTTGTCTATAATTCTATGTTTTCCGTCAACCAGGACGTCTTATGCAGTGCGTCTGTGTACGCCTGCTTGTCTTATAATCTAATACAATGTGTATTTTAATTTAAATAAGGTAAAATGTAAAAATAAACTTAGTCAAAATTGTAGAGTATAAAAAACTCTACATAGAGTACCGGGTGGGCAGGGCCTCTAAGTGACGATTTAAACAAACCCAAACACGGGCAGACTCGGTCAAAGGGTTGCCGAGTAATTACGGTTTGAAATTTTCCAAGATGGCGGATGGGAATTCGTAATTTGTTGTTACTCGGCTGATTTTTGGCCGAATTTGCCCGAGTTTGGGCTCGTTTTACTCGTCCTGGTCTCCCCTATCTTTCTGTATGGTTTTTAGGCATACAAAATAAAACCAGATTTTTATAAGATTTGTAGGTTTTGAATGATTTTCAAAGCCTAATAGTAAAATAAGCTAATGCTAAAGTTTTCGGGGTCGGTAGTTATGGTAACTTTAGCAAAATTTTTGTAAAAAATTTTTATGCCGAAAATGGGGTGGGGGTAATAGGTAAAGGGTATGGGTTAATATGGGATAGATTTTAAAAATTTTGAAGTCGAAAATTATTTTTGAAAATTTTTGGGGGGGGGGGAGATTTTTGTTGTTTTGTATAGAGGATAAAATATGACGTCTGGTTAAAAATCCCAACTACGTTGGGATTTTAAATCTGATGCTAATTTTGAAAAATTCCTAGTAGTTCCGGAGATATTAACTAATTTAACAATATTAAAAATTTTGGAGGTTTTTTGTCTCTTAAAAATCGAATTTTCGAGCCAGCGCGCTGAAATTTGGAATATAAGCGTGGGGTAATAGTCCGCTTTGAACGGTGGTGTAGGAAGATGATCTTCCCCCTTTTCAGACGCGCAGGTCCCGAAAAACCGAAAAATTTACAGAAAATGACTTACTATTCTATTTTTATGAATTAAAGTGATGATTTTCAGACTGCCTCCTGATGGTGCCTGGTGGTCCACTCCTTCCCCGGTACTCAATTTTTCGTTCCCACTCCTGGATCCCGGTGCACGTTTTTTCCGGGAAGTTATTTTTTTGCCCTAAGCCACGAAACTACGAGCGACACCCCGGCGTGTGGCGTACCGCTAGAAGCGCCTCAGCGAGGGCTATAAGGTGGTAATATAAAATTGGGGTGTCGTCGATCGTCTCGCGGACTTAGAGCCAAAAAACTGGTGGAGTTTTTCCCGAAAAAACGGTTTTTCGCTCCCGGCGCCGTCAAAACTGGTGTTTCGGTGTGGGGCAAAGTGCCTCCCCTATGGCCGCAACGGTACGCAGCCCGCTGCGTGGTCAAATTTGTCCCCGGAGCCCTGGATCACGGTGCACGTGCCACGTGGCCACTTGTTTTTTTGGCTTTTGCCACGAAACTATAAGTGACCGCGCGGAACGTGATGTACCGTTGGATAGGGCTCAACGAGGACTTGATGGCCGCCAAAAAAAAATTTGGGGGTCGTCGATCGTTTGACCGAGATAATGACGAAAAACTTTTCCGAAACTGGTTTTTTCCACTTCCTACTTTCAACACTTGTCACACGATTTCACTGATAGGCCGGTTTGAAGCGCCTTTCAAGCCCGCACAATTTGGTGTATCACACGGGTATATTTGCACAAACTTTCCAATTTTCGCGAATTTTTTAGTGCGGAGCGACCCAAAAATGATGCGTCCGTCACCGCGTTCGGAGTGCGACTGGTTCGGTTTTTTTTTTTTTTTTTTTTTTTTTTTATGGGGCGCTGTGCCCCACTCTCGTTCCCCTAGCTTCTGCTAGAGCTCATTTCGATCTGTCTCTACATTGGTTACTCACCTCCTATCTAACTATTCCTTCTTTGGGAAGTCCTACTTATAGCCTAATTCTTTCATCGAGAATTCCTACTTATAGCCTAGGTATCTTATTCTAGCCTTATCCTATGGAACGAGTCGATTTATATTTCTTTATTTACACTACAGGTTTTTTACTAATTCTAACTTATCTATCTTATTCTAATTACAGTCTATCTTATTGTCTATCTTATCTCCTAGTTACTAATAACATATAATCTAATATTACATGTCTAGTTAACCTAATTACTACTTATTCCTATTGTTTACATGTTTAACTACTTTTTTACAAAATTCAATAAACTTATATCTAATTTCCTTATTTGCTATTATTGTTTGTAGATTATTCACATTTATCTCTATTCCTATCTCGATCTCGAGTTCCGTGCGTTTGAATAAGTACACTGGACATTCGGTGATAATGTGTACAACAGACTCCTGCTTTGCAGGGTCACAGATGCACGACGGGCTCTCCTTGCACTTGAAACGGTGCAAGTACTCAGAGAACCCGCCGTGCCCCGTGAAGACCTGCGTCGTCAGTGAGTCGATCGGTATTTTCCGGACGAGCTGATGAGCCTCCACAGCGCTGGGGAAAAACAGTTTCGTAATCGAGGCGGTCTCCCCCTCTATGTAGCGCCGGTTCCATTCGTCAACCGATTCCAGACGAATCTGTCGCTTGACGAATGAAACGGGACAGCTATCATAGTTGGGTTTGACCTTAAGCTTCAGCGCAGCATCCTTCGCGAGCTCGTCTGCGCGCTCGTTTCCCTCCAACCCCGCATGTGCCTTGACCCAGAATAGTTTAACTATCCTTCCGCGTTCTTCTAAGGTCTTAATATCATTCTGGATATCGAACGCTAGGGGGTGGAGGGAAGGACCGTTTGCTACGGTTTCCAGCGCCGCCCTCGAGTCGCTTAGGATGCTGCACTGAGCCGCCCCGCACGCCACTGCCTCACGTACAGCCCTGTGGAGGGCCAGCAGCTCTGCCTGGTAGACGGTGCAGTACTGTTCCAGCTTGAGCTTTTTGGTTTTGGTCTCGGCGGCGTCCTCCCAAATGGAGATCGCCGCTCCGACCTTGCCCTCAATTTTACTGCCGTCGGTGTAAAAAACACGCCCGTGGTTGACGACCTGGTTCAGCTCTGCATCGTCCACCAGGCACCGGTATTTTACCGTGCCGCGTCGCGCTGGATGTTCCAGCTTAGCGAAGGCCACAGGCCGTTCCACGTCCCGGTCTCCCACTACCCGCCGAGAGTAGCCCTTTTTAATCTCGTATAGGGAGGCATTCTCCCTAATACGGATGTCCAAGGGCAAAATCCCGGCGAGCAGTAGGGCCGAGTTCAGTGAAACGGTCCTGTAGGCCTTCGCAAGCTTCTGCGCGAAACCACGTTGCACCATCGCGAGCTGCTTTCGTACACCCAGCTTGCGTGTGGCCGGGGCCCATACGCTAGCTGCGTATAAAATTGTTGGCTCCACCACAGCCCTATATAACAATTTTATAAGCTCGGGGCCCAGTCCCCACTGTAGCCTAGCTGCACTGGACAGTTGCCTATAAAAGGCGACCGCCTTCCTGCATACATTCGCCACGTGGGCGTTGAAAGTAAGCCCGCTGTCCAGAGTTACTCCCAGGAGCTTCATTTGCTTTACCAGGCCAATGTCAACACCGCCCATGTGGAGGATTGGGGAATCATACTTAAGCTTTCTCGTCACGACCATCGCTTGCGTTTTATGTGGCGCAAATTTGAGCTTATTTCTGATTCCCCAATCCCTCACGCAGGCCAGTGTTTCATTGGCCTGTTTCTGGATTTCTCCCATCTGATGGCCATCGAATACTAGCACGACGTCGTCGGCAAAGGCTTGGCAGTAACTGCCCCGTCTATCAAGCTCTGATAGGAGTGGGTCGAGGAGCAGGTTCCAGAAAGTTGGACCCCCAATGGAGCCCTGCACACATCCCTTGGAGGTCCATCTTGCATACTCTTCCCCGGAGTACCTCAGTCGGATTAACCTGCTCTCGAGGTAGCTATCAATCACCCTCCTGATGTTGATCGGGCATCCCTCCTCCGACAGTCTGACTCTAATGGCAGGCCACCAGGCGCTATCGAAGGCTCCCTCTATGTCCAATGAGATGATAACTATAATTTTCTTCTCTGTTAACTTCTCTCTAATATGTTTCATTAGGACATAGAGGGAGTCCTCGGTGCTGCGCTGTGGCATAAAGCCAAACTGTCGGGGGTTTGTCCTAGGGTGAAGATGCCACCTCACTCGGCCCACCACCATCTTCTCCAGTATCTTCCCCATCACCGGCAATAGTCCTATCGGCCTATACGACTTTGCACTGGTGTAGTCCTCCTTAGCAGGCTTTCGGAGGACTACCACCGTCGCTTCCTTCCAGATCGTAGGGAAGTGGCCGAGTTCCAGGCACTTATTTGCCAGCGATAGGTACAATTCTGGGTACTTATCTATGGCTTGCTTACAGATGTCGGCCGTTAGGCCGTCTGCTCCCGGGGCTTTCTTGGGATTGAAGCTTTTCGCTGCCGCACATAGTTCGTCCAGTGTAAATGGCGGGTCATGGTTTTCATCATCAACTTCACCATTTACTCGTGCGGCTGCTTCTCTTGTACGCTGGTGGTCGGCGTTGTCCTCCTTCTTGTCATCTTCTGGGTAGAAGGTTACTGCCAATAACTTTGCCGACTCTTTCGCGCTCAGGGTGACTCCTGCGTTGACCAGTGGCAGGTCTTCATATTTCTTCGACACTTTGCCGATAGTTCTATAAATCCCGTCCCAAACACTCTCTCTGTCCTGTTTGGAACAGAACTCCTTCCAGCTGTTGATTTGTGCCGTTTTCGCTGCTCTCTCATATTTCTCTTTTGATTGCAGGTACTCCCCGACGACCTTGGCTCTTCGAATTGGCGCTGCCCATCGGATCCTCCTTCTTCTGGTGACGGTTTCCTGCTTCATCCTGGCGAGTTCCCCGGACCACCACGGTACGTTCATGCTATTTTTTATTTTCATGGGTGGAATTGCCTCGTTGCATGTTTCGATAACTGTATTTATGTATTTTTCTACTGTTTGGTCTAAATTTTGTTTGTTGTTAATTCTATTAATTTCTAATTGCGTTATATTGTTACTTTCTACTAATTGTTCGAATTTTAAATTAAAATTTTCCCAATTGGCTTTCTTTGTATTATATTTTCTGGTGGTTTTTGGTTTTTGTTTACTATATCTGGTTCTTGTTTTAGCAATTTTGAACGTAATCGCGTTGTGGTCCGAGCTCGCCATGGTGTCGTCCACCCTCCAGTCCATCACCAGATTCAGGATGTCCTCTGTGCAGGCTGTGACGTCAATATGGCTCGTGAGGAGTTTTCCTCCTCTTACCGTCTCGAATGTTGGAGCATTGCCGTCGTTGAGCACCTGCAATCCGTGCTGTTCAAGTAGGCCCGCCACTTCTTCTCCCCTGCTGTCAGTCTCCGCGCTGCTCCACCAAATGCTTTTCGCATTGGTGTCGCCCCCCGCGAGGATTCCGTTGGGACCCAGTTTTTCAACTATATTCCCCAACTGCTCCAGGTATGGCCCTATGGGTTTGTCCGGTTCAAAGTAGAATGAGATGACCACCACTTCGCGAGTTCCCATGAGGATTTTCACCACAGTGATGTTAGTTGTGGTGAGCAATGGGCATTGGGTCACCGTCAGGTCGTCGTTGAGCACCGCCACCGCCGACTTGACGGGTACCCCCTGTCCATTGGTTCCCTGGTAAATCCTCACTCCGCGATGGTCTCTCACCCTACCTTGTCCCCCCACATATGGCTCCTGAAGCAACGCAATGTCGATCCTCCGCTTTTTGGCCTCCAGGAGGAACTCAACTGTTGCCAGTTGTTTCCTCTGCAGGTTGGCCTGAGCTACGAGGATCGGCGCCGCGCCTGTTGGGGAGTCAGTCTGATCTGGGTTCCTGGGATCCACCTTAGCAATACGCTACTGTGGATCGCGCCAGGGCCTCCCACTTCCTCCTCACGGGGCACTCTGGGCTAAAAGCATTGTGCTCCGCTGCCCCGAACCGAGCCTTTGCGCAGTTGCAGCACGACGGGGGTGCCTTTGCCAGCCAGTCGGCGCATTCCGACCGGTGGTGGCCTCCCCCGCAGTGACTACATGCGTCCTCCTGTTCGCGGCAGAATCGCCTTCCATGCCCGTAGCCCAGGCAGCGCGAACACTGAATCAGGGGAGACTGGTCCTCGACCCTGACTCTCTGCACATCAACGTGCACTGAGCCGGCATCTAGGAGTAGCCTCCATATTTTTGGTGGCACCTGCATCGCCACGTGGGAGGTGAGCGGGTTCCTTGCTCTTCTCCGGAACTTGACTTTGAGCATCGAGCTGTCCACGCTCACTCCCTCCAGCAGGTGTTTATTTTGGGCGATTATCGCCTGGGCTATCTCCTCGTCCTTGTTGTACTTGAGGACGTCCTTCAGCAGGAGCATTGGCTCTTTGTTCCTCATGTCTTCGAGGTTCAAGTCCTTCCCTGCTGTCCTAATCCTATCTTTTATCTTTCCCAATTCCTCTTTGGACCTGCATCCCACGATTATCTTTCTGTCCTTGGCCTTCCTGATGTTGTCGATTTTCAGGCCTTCTTCCCTAGCATTGAGGGTGGTCCGGATCTTTTGGTAGATCTCCTCGCCCGTGGCGGTCTGGTCCGCGGCTGTGATCGCAATAGAGTGCATTTCTGCATCTCTTTGCTCTCCCAGCCGCGGTCCAGCCGCCACGCTTGCGTAGGATCTCTTCTCCTTATCCTCCTTCCACTCCTCTCTGTGCTTTTTTATATCCTCTCCGATCTTCTCCAACTCTTCTCTGTTTTTTCTCAACATCTCGGCCTGCTCTTCCATTTTTCTGAGAATACTCTTCTCGTATCTCTCGTTCCTTTTTTCCATTTCGGTCTCTCTACTTGCAAGTCCAGTTGGTTCCCTGGTACCCTCTTCCTTCCCCTCCTGTCCCTTTCCCATTTCACTCTCTTTCAGGATATTATAGAGTTTCTCCGCGGCTTCAATCACGTCGTGTTTTATTTCGGTCTTGATATTTCTACTATTATTAATCTGGGTCTTAATTTTTACCAGACACGACCTTGCTTCCGCGATCCTGTTCTTCCCAATTTGTCGTGGTGGTGATGGGGTCTTCGGGGCAGGGGATACGGATGGTGCTGGGTTTGAAGCCTTTTTACCCGTCTTCTTCGTTTCCGTTGGAGCTCCCTTGGGCTTAAGTCCGGATGGCCCCGCGACGCCGGTCTGCTCAGATTTTTCAATCTGAGCTTCTAGGCTCCGCCGGGCCTCCGCCACTTTTACCCCTGAGAGCTCCTTCGGACTCGTGTCTTCGGGGGTGTTGCAGGCTCTCATTCCCTTTGCCGGGGTACGGTATCCGAACATTATGTCGGTGAGTTAAGATGTTCCTAGGGGAACGCGTCAATGAACTAGTATAAAATTCCTACAAGTGTATAGGGCTTGTAGGGAGTCAACAATTCTACGCGCTAAAGCCCGGGTCACGAAAGCAGCTCCCGTGGTATGTGCGATTGTCCTTATATGTGCCGTCTGACACTGTTCAATTGCTTATGGCTGTCTATATGTTTTCGTCCCCAGGACGTCGTTAGCTATACGTGTCTAACACGTTAGCTAGTCTTATTATCTACACAATTTATGTCCTAACTTAATTGTATACAAGAAAGAAAACTTTTTAAAATGTAGAGTTTAGAAACTCTATGTAGAGCACCTTGGATGGAGGGTCTCTTTATGACGATGCTAACGAACCCAAACACGGGCGGATTCGGTCAAGTGGTTGCCGAGTTATGACGATCTTCAGTTTTCCAAGATGGCGTCCGGATTTTCTAGTTTTGTCGTCCCTCGGTCAATTTTTGGCCGAATTTGCCCGAGTTTGGGCTCGTTTTGTTCGTCTCGACGAGAGCTATCTTCCTGTATGGTTTTTGACCATACAGATTTGGACAGGAGTTTTTTACAAGTTTAGGTTTCTGAATGAATTCCAAAGCCCAACTGTTGAATTTGCTATACTTAAAGTTACTACGGTCGGAAAATATAGTAACTTTTATGAAAATTTTTGAAAAATTTTTTATGCCGAAAAAGGGGTGGGGGGGTTGGGTTAATGGTAAAGATTGATGTTAGAGGGGTTTGGAAAATTTTGAAGTCGAAAAATTTTTTGACAATATTTTGGGGGGGGGGGAGATTTTTACTGAATTTTATAGGAGGTGAAATTTACAGTCTGGTTAAAAATCCCAACTACGTTGGGATTTTAAATCTGATGCCAAATTTTGGCTAATCCTAATAGTTTTGGAGATACTTAATTTTTTACTAATTTACAAATTTTTTAGGGTTTTTAAGCCCGTAAAAATCGGTTTCTTGAGCTAGCGCCCCGAAATTTAAAATGGGGGTGTGGATAAGCGGTACGCTTAAGATGGTATAGTCCGAAGTTGTACACCCCCACTCCCAGTGACGTCAGACCCAAAAAACCGATAAAAATGCCTAAAAACACTTACAGTTCTTAATTCATGACATAAACTAGTGTTTCTTGAACTGCCTCCGGTATGTCCCTGGTGGTACGCTCCAATCCTGGTACTCAAATTTCGCCGCTCTCCCCGGGATCGCTCACCTCGTGGAAACCGGGAACTTGTTTTCTTGGCCTAAGCCACGAAACTACGAGCGACACCCCGGCGTGTGTGGTGTCGCCAGAAGCGCCTCGGCGAGGGCTTCTTGATGGTCACTTTTAATTGGGGTGTCGTCGATCGTTCCGCGGAGTTAGAGCCGAAAAACAAGTCCCGATTTTCGCGGTTTTTGAGTTTTTCACTCCCGGCGCCGTCCCGTTGATGGTATTCGTTTGGGGCAAAGTGCCTCCCCGTTCAGCTCGGTGATGCGCAGCCCGCTGCGTAGTCAGAATTGTCCCCGGAGCCCTGGATCACGGTGCACGTGCCACGTGGCCACTTGTTTTTTTGGCTTTTGCCACGAAACTATAAGTGACCGCGCGGAACGCGACAGCTCGTTTTGTAGGGCTCGACGGGGACTTGCTGGCCGTCGAAAAAAATTTGGGGGTCGTCGATCGTTTGACCGAACTAGACCCAAAAAACTTTCACAAACTTAGTTTTTTCCACTTTGTACTTCCAAAAACTGTTGCACAATCACACAAATAGGCCGGTTGGATAGGCCTTGTAAATACGCACGTTTTGATATATTGCACTCGAATATTCACACACTTTTACTATTTTTCTCGAATTTTTGAGCGCGGAGCGACTTGAAAATGATCCGATTGCGACCGCGTTCGGAGTGCGACTCCGACTGGTTCGGTTAGGTTAGGTTAGGTTAGGTTAGGTTAGGTTAGGTTAGGTTAGGTTAGGTTAGGTTGGGGTGCGAAGTCAGGAAACCTCCCCGTGGTGCACCCTGGGCAACGGCGGTCATCTTGTTCATGTTGACCGACGGCCGATATCCTGACAGTGTGGTTGGGGGTCGTCGCCTGTTGCGGCGGCCTTCGTGTGGTAGGGCTCGTTTTTCGGGCTACCCCTGGGTTCTGTCTCGGGGGTGTCGGCGGGCTCGGTGTGCGCTAATACGCCACTGAGCAGGCAGCGGGAGACCGTTGCCACCGTCGTACATCGTAATCCGGTGGGAGGTCTGTGGACATGTCTCGCGCTCTCACCGGACCGAGGGTCTTGGCTTCACCGCCCGGGCCGCGAGGTAGAAAACCTCTATAAAAAGTTACCCCGAATCCCAAGCGGCGGCGCACCGCGAGGGGATGCATGGCCGATGGGAAGTTCGGTCGTTAGTGCGACCCCCCGCCGGAGTCCAGCCGAAACTCCGTGCGGGTTACGCCTAGGCTTACCCAGGTACAGGGGGCTCTGCCTGGGTGGACCGTTTATTTCCCCCATACTCGTGGGAACTATATGGATATTTGCAATCTTAACCCTAAAATAGTTATAGAGAAGTTGCCTGCTCCGGTATCCGGAGAGGCGGAGGGGCGCAAGCCCGTAGACGTAGGAGAAGTAGTTGTGGAGGAGGTGGGCGCGAAGCCCAAAGAGATGGTAGCGGCGGAGAAGCCGGTGCCTAGCCCGGTAGTTACTCCTGGGCCCAGGCACAGTCGGGCTTCTTCGCGGGTGTCAAGGGGGCGCATGTGGCAGGGGAGTGAGACCGACTCAATTCGTTCTCGCTCCTCGCGCTCCAGTGACACCGAGAGTGGTATCGGCGCCAAATGCGCACGAACATCACCCCGAGGACGGGGTCGCCCAGCGGCGACCGGTAAGTATGCCGGCATGTCAAAAGCCCAGGAGGAGCTAAAGGCTCGGCGAGAGGCTGCCAGGCAGAAAGCCGAAGACGAAATGGCGGATAGGCTACGCCTTTATCTGAAGTCGCCGGCGCCACCGAAGGAGACTATTCCAATGGAGTGGGCTGACCAGGAGGACAGAGTCATCGTCCTCGAGGACTTGAAGGAGTGCAGCAAAATGATAAAAATCGTAAACGCAAAGTCCGGCAACCTGAAGGGCACTTATCAGAAGTGCCTGAAGGTGGTCTCTGAGCGGATACAGAAATTTATCGAACAGCCGGAGACTGCGGTGATGGCTCGCCTCCAAGATGAGGCAAACAAATGGAGGGAGTTGTGCGCCCGCCACGAGGCGGAGAAAAAACAGCAGTCGGACGAAATTGCTGCTCTCCGCCGCCGCCTCGACCAGCTAGAGGCGGATAAGAGCGCAGCGGAGACGACGGAGGCCATGGAACGCCTCGAGGCTCGCCTTACGGCAAGGTTCGAGTCGGCTCTCATGGGGCCCGCTCAAAGGCCGCCATTGGCCCATGAGACCAGGGCCAGTCAGGTCAAGCCATCACCTGAGCTCCCGCCGCCGCTAACAGTGGTGGGCAAAGGGAAAGGGAAGGGGAAGGGGAAAGGCAAGGGGACGGCACAAATTGTCCCCGCCACTGCTGCTCCCGCAGCTCCTGCTCCTGCCCCGGTTGCCGCGATGCCTGCTGCTGTGGCCGGGCCCTCATGGGCTCCAACGCCACCAATAGCGGCCGCCGCCAACTCTGAGCGGCCCACTAAGCCCGCCAAGGGCAAGAACAAGAAGAAGGCGAAGAAGAACACGCCTCATGAGCCTCGCCCACTGCCACCGGCGCCGGTGTCCATGGACACTCCATGGAACGTGGTGGTGAGTAAGAACTCTAAGAAGAAAGCAAAACGCAGCGTTCAACCGGCAGCCTCGCAACAACAGCAGCAGCCCCGAAAGGCTGAGCCGAAGCTGCGCCCGCCGCGCTCTGCGGCGGTTGTTATATCTCTTACACCGGAGGCTGTGAAGAAGGGTCTTTCATACGCTCAAGTTCTTACAGAGGCCCAGGGCAAGGTGGACCTCACCGGCCTCAACATAACCAGGCTGAAGCCGAAGTTTGCGGCCACGGGTGCCCCTATGTACGAGGTGCCCGGGGCCAATAGCGAGGAGAGGGCCGACTCCCTAGCCGCGAGGCTAAGGGAGTGTTTTCAGGGGTCGGAGGACATTCGGGTCTCCCGACCAACAAAGAACGCGGAGCTGCGACTGTCGGGGCTGGACTATACAGCCACCCCCGAATCGGTCGCAGCGGCCCTCTCCAAGGCCGGTGGGTGTGCCCTGGAGGCGGTTAAGGTCGGGGAAATCCGCCCCGACAGGTCGGGTCTGGGCTCGGTTTGGGCCAAATTGCCCGTCAAGGCGGCCCAGAAGGTGAAAGGGGCGGGTCGTCTATTAATCGGTTGGGTCGCGGCACGAGTTTCTGTGCTCGAGCCGCGACCATTGCGGTGCTTCCGCTGCCTTGAGTCAGGGCACGTGCGGGAGCACTGCACCTGCAGCACTGACCGCAGCGAATTGTGCTATCGCTGCGGTCAGCCGGGCCACAAGGCCCGTGGATGTGAAGCCGCGCCGAACTGCGCAGTCTGCGCTGCGGCCGGCAAGCCCGCCGGGCATCAGGTCGGGGGGAAGGCGTGTCCCGCCTCCTCCCGCAAGTTCCGGCGCCCACCCCGAAGAGGGAGACCGGCTGCCGCTGAGGCCACGGCCCAGTCGCAGTCGAAGAGCCCACCGCAGGTAGAGATGGAAGTGGAGGAGATCGCCCATCAGTAATGGCTCTAAGGTTCCTCCAGGCGAACATCAACCATTGCGCCCGTGCCCAGGATCTTTTAACCCAAAGCATGGCGCAGTGGTCGGTGCAAGTGGTCGTGGTCGCCGAGCCATACTTTGTCCCTCCCCGCGATAACTGGGCGGGGGACCTCGACGGCTCGGTGGCCTTAATTACCCAGGGTGCCGCTGGCGCCCCCCCGTTTGCGAAGATTCTGAAGGGTCGGGGGTGCGTCGCGGCTCTGTTGGGAGGTATTTGGATAGTCGGAGTGTATTTTTCTCCCAACAGACCCTTGTCTGAATTTGAAACTTTTCTGGTTCAGCTGGGGGCCCTGGTGGTGCAAGGCCAACCTCACCCGGCAATCGTCGCCGGCGACTTCAACGCCAAGTCCGTGGCTTGGGGCTCGTCGGCGACCGATGTACGCGGTGAGGTCCTGGAGGAATGGGCGATCTCGGCAGGTCTGGCCGTTCTGAATAGGGGGTCGGTGGACACGTGCGTGCGGCAAAATGGCGGCTCCATAGTTGATTTGTCGTTTGGGAGTCCAGCCGTCGCACGCCGTGTCCAGGGCTGGAAGGTCCTCGCGGGCGTGGAGACGTTATCGGACCATCGTTACATCAGGTTCGACGTCTCCGCGTCCGCGATCGCCCAGCCCGGTGGTGGACCGAGTGCCCCGCATCAGGACGGCCCGCGGTGGGCTACGAAGCGCCTCGATAAAGAGGCCCTAGAGGTAGCCGCTCTGGTTGTGTCGTGGCTCCCCGTGCCGGATGGGCCGACACGGGTTGAAGAGGAGGCGGAGTGGTTCGGGGTGGCGATGACCGACGTCTGTGACGCCGCCATGCCCCGGATCCGGCGCCTCCCGCCCCGACGCCAGGTGTACTGGTGGTCGGAGGAGCTGGCGCAGTTGCGCATCGCTTGCGTTACAGCACGCCGCCAGTATGCCAGGCACCGTCGTCGCCGTCTAAGGGCGGCGGACCACGAAGACCAGGAGCGGCAGCTCTACGGCCTCTATAAAGAGGCGAAGAGAGCGCTGCAGGTGGCCATCAAGAGGTCTAAGGTCGCGGCGAGAAGGGAGTTTTTGCAGACCCTCGACAGCGACCCGTGGGGGCGTCCGTATAAGGTGGCGATGAACAAGCTCCGCCCCTGGGCGCCCCCGCTGTCGCAGGGTCTCCAGCCACAACTTCTGGCTGAAGTCGTCGCGGCCTTATTTCCGGCCACCGTGGAGACCACTCCTCCACCGATGGCGCCCCGCGAGTCGGCGCCATCGTCGAGTTCGGCAAGGGATATCCCAGAGGTTTCGCCCGCGGAATTGCGGGCGGCAGTGCTTCGGCTGCGGGGCAAGAACACCGCCCCGGGGCTCGACGGAATCCCAGGAAAGGCCTGGGTCGCAGCCGTCGAGTTCCTGGGTCCGAGGCTCCGCAGCCTGTTCTCCGCGTGTCTGGAGCAGGGCGTCTTCCCGTCGCGATGGAAAACCGGGAAGCTCGTCCTGCTCAAGAAGGAAGGACGACCCGCAGAGTCGCCGTCGGCCTACCGGCCCATCGTGCTGCTCGACGAGGTCTGTAAGCTCTTCGAGCGTATCATTCACGCTCGCCTCGTCGAGCATCTCGAGAGGGTCGGTCCGAATCTGGCCGACTGCCAATTCGGTTTTCGAAAAGGTCGGTCGACAATTCATGCGATTCTGCGGGTGAAGACACACGCGGAGGAAGAGGTGGCCCGGGGCAAAGTCGTAATTGCCGTGAGTTTGGACATATCCAACGCGTTCAACTCACTGCCCTGGGCCTGTATTCACGAAGCACTGCGGTACCACGAGGTGCCGCCCTATCTCCGGCGTCTGGTGCACTCGTACCTCTCCCATAGGGACGTAGTGTATCCGGGCGCCGACGGGTGGCACCGAAGAGAAATGACCTGCGGTGTTCCACAGGGCTCAGTCTTGGGCCCACTCCTGTGGAACATCGGGTTTGACTGGGTTCTCCGTGGTGCCAACCTCTGGGGCGTCGGCGTCACTTGTTACGCCGACGACACGCTGGTCACGGCCAGCTCCAGGACCTTCCAGGACGCCGCAATCCTGGCGGCGGTGGGCACCGGCCACGTAGTTAGCCGCATTCAGCGGCTGGGATTGAAGGTGGCCCTTGACAAAACCGAGGCCATCTGCTTTCATGGGCCTCGGAAGGGGCCACCGGCCGGTGCCCACATAGTGGTGAACGGGGTGCGGATTCCCATCGGCTCGAAGATGAAGTATTTGGGTTTGATTTTAGATAGCCGATGGGAATTCCGCGCCCATTTTGAAGCATTGGGGACTAAATTGTCCCGGGCAGCGGGCGCGCTTTCAAGCCTGCTGCCCAATTTGGAAGGTCCTGGCATCCCTTGCCGAAGGCTGTACGCCGGAGTCGTGCGGTCCATGGCCCTGTACGGGAGTCCCGTTTGGGCTGAGTCCCTGAGCGACCGATGCGTCGCCCTGCTGCGGAAACCACAGCGGGTAGTGGCGCAGCGCGCGATCAGGGGCTACCGCACGATCTCGTTCGAGGCGGCCTGCGTATTGGCCGGTTTCCTCCCGTGGGACCTGGACGCTAAGGCCCTCTCCGCCACATTTCACTGGCGGGAGGAGGCGTTCAGGCGCGGGCAGCGACCGGCCCCGAGAGAGGTGGAGGCCAAACGTGGCTCCCTCCGCAGAGCCGCCGTGGAGGAGTGGCGTCTCAGGCTGGAGAACCCGTCAGCGGGTTCGAGGGCCGTCGCGGCAGTGCGTCCTGTCTTTGACCAATGGTTAGACAGGCGCCACGGCGCGGCGACGTTCCGACTGACACAGGTACTCACCGGCCACGGGTGTTTCGGCCGGTACCTGTGTCAGATCGTAGGCACAGAGGAGTCGGCCGTGTGTCACCATTGTGACAACTGTCCGCAGGACACGGCCCAACACACTTTGGAGGAGTGTCCAGCCTGGGACGATGAGCGCAGCGCTCTCGCAGCAGTCGTCGGAGGTGACCTTTCGCTGCCGGCCGTGGTGTCCGCCATGGTCGACAGCCGGAGGTCCTGGCGTGCGGTGGCCCACTTCTGCGAGGCCGTAATCTCGCAGAAGGAGAGTGCCGAGAGGGATCGGGAGCACAACGATCCCTCCCGCCGCCAGCGGAGACGAAGGAGGCGCCGGGGTGACGACTGACCGGCGTCTCCCGCCCTGTGGATTGGGGGCGTTTGGAGAATTCCACCACGGTATCCCCTGCCTGTCGTAAGAGGCGACTAATAGGGGCCATCGGGGGGTCGCGGGCGCGCAGCGGGGGGCTGTCGTAGCGCCCATCAGTACACCTTTTGTACACGTACTATTGTACGTGCGACCCCCGGGATGGACGGCAGCACGGGTGGTTGGCCTCGTGGCTGTCGTTGACGCCGAGGGCGTCCTTCGGCGGCGGGGGCTTCTGAGCCCCCCCCAATTGGAGACGGGCCGCAAGGCGGCACCGCGCAGGGGCGGTTCCGGCTGAAACCGGGGTGCTTTTCGCCTCGGGAAACCCGGGGCCGTCCCAAATGCGCCGAAGATGGTCACCGCGGGGTTTTAGTTGGTAGTTACCGGCATTGTATATATGGTTAGGGACTCGGCCCAGCGGTCGGGTGGCTGGGTCGTAAGGCCGGTAGAACCCAACATAACCGTTCCACCCTCCCTCCGGGTGGGGCGGTAGCAATAAATGAGCTTTCCCCGCGAAAACAAAAAAAAAAAAAAAAAAAAGGTTAGGTTAGGTTAGGTTAGGTTAGGTTAGGTTAGGTTAGGTTAGGTTAGGTTAGGTTATCGTCGCCGGCGACTTCAACGCCAAGTCCGTGGCTTGGGGCTCGTCGGCGACCGATGTACGCGGTGAGGTCCTGGAGGAATGGGCGATCTCGGCAGGTCTGGCCGTTCTGAATAGGGGGTCGGTGGACACGTGCGTGCGGCAAAATGGCGGCTCCATAGTTGATTTGTCGTTTGGGAGTCCAGCCGTCGCACGTCGTGTCCAGGGCTGGAAGGTCCTCGTGGGCGTGGAGACGTTATCGGACCATCGTTACATCAGGTTCGACGTCTCCGCGTCCGCGATCGCCCAGCCCGGTGGTGGACCGAGTGCCCCGCATCAGGACGGCCCGCGGTGGGCTACGAAGCGCCTCGATAAAGAGGCCCTAGAGGTAGCCGCTCTGGTTGTGTCGTGGCTCCCCGTGCCGGATGGGCCGACACGGGTTGAAGAGGAGGCGGAGTGGTTCGGGGTGGCGATGACCGACGTCTGTGACGCCGCCATGCCCCGGATCCGGCGCCTTCCGCCCCGACGCCAGGTGTACTGGTGGTCGGAGGAGCTGGCGCAGTTGCGCATCGCTTGCGTTACAGCACGCCGCCAGTACGCCAGGCACCGTCGTCGCCGTCTAAGGGCGGCGGACCACGAAGACCAGGAGCGGCAGCTCTACGGCCTCTATAAAGAGGCGAAGAGAGCGCTGCAGGTGGCCATCAAGAGGTCTAAGGTCGCGGCGAGAAGGGAGTTTCTACAGACCCTCGACAGCGACCCGTGGGGGCGTCCGTATAAGGTGGCGATGAACAAGCTCCGCCCCTGGGCGCCCCCGCTGTCGCAGGGTCTCCAGCCACAACTTCTGGCTGAAGTCGTCGCGGCCTTATTCCCGGCCACCGTGGAGACCACTCCTCCACCGATGGCGCCCCGCGAGTCGGCGCCATCGTCGAGTTCGGCAAGGGATATCCCAGAGGTTTCGCCCGCGGAATTGCGGGCGGCAGTGCTTCGGCTGCGGGGCAAGAACACCGCCCCGGGGCTCGACGGAATCCCAGGAAAGGCCTGGGTCGCAGCCGTCGAGTACCTGGGTCCGAGGCTCCGCAGCCTGTTCTCCGCGTGTCTCGAGCAGGGCGTCTTCCCGTCGCGATGGAAAACCGGGAAGCTCGTCCTGCTCAAGAAGGAAGGACGACCCGCAGAGTCGCCGTCGGCCTACCGGCCCATCGTGCTGCTCGACGAGGTATGTAAGCTCTTCGAGCGTATCATTCACGCTCGCCTCGTCGAGCATCTCGAGAGGGTCGGTCCCGATTTGGCCGACTGCCAATTCGGATTTCGGAAGGGTCGGTCGACTATTCACGCGATTCTGCGGGTGAAGACACACGCGGAGGAAGAGGTGGCCCGGGGCAAAGTTGTCATAGCGGTTAGCTTAGATATTTCAAATGCATTTAACTCCCTGCCCTGGGCCTGCATTCATGAAGCACTGCGGTACCACGAGGTGCCGCCCTATCTCCGGCGTCTGGTGCACTCGTACCTCTCCAATAGGGACGTAGTGTATCCGGGCGCCGACGGGTGGCACCGAAGAGAAATGACCTGCGGTGTTCCACAGGGCTCAGTCCTGGGCCCGCTCTTGTGGAACATCGGGTTTGATTGGGTTCTCCGTGGTGCCAACCTCTGGGGCGTCGGCGTCACTTGTTACGCCGACGACACGCTGGTCACGGCCAGCTCCAGGACCTTCCAGGATGCCGCAATCCTGGCGGCGGTCGGCACCGGCCATGTAGTTAGCCGCATCCAGCGGCTAGGGTTGAAGGTGGCCCTCGACAAAACCGAGGCCATCTGCTTTCATGGGCCTCGGAAGGGGCCACCGGCCGGTGCCCACATTGTCGTGAACGGGGTGCGGATTCCCATCGGCTCGAGGATGAAGTATTTGGGTTTGATTTTAGATAGCCGATGGGAATTCCGCGCCCATTTTGAAGCATTGGGGACTAAATTGTCCCGGGCAGCGGGCGCGCTTTCAAGCCTGCTGCCCAATCTGGAAGGTCCTGGCATCCCTTGCCGAAGGCTGTACGCCGGAGTCGTGCGGTCCATGGCCCTGTACGGAAGTCCCGTTTGGGCCGAGTCCCTGAGCGACCGATGCGTCGCCCTGCTGCGGAAACCACAGCGGGTAGTGGCGCAGCGCGCGATCAGGGGCTACCGCACGATCTCGTTCGAGGCGGCCTGCGTATTGGCCGGTTTCCTCCCGTGGGACCTGGACGCTAAGGCCCTCTCCGCCACATTTCACTGGCGGGAGGAGGCGTTCAGGCGCGGGCAGCGACCGGCCCCGAGAGAGGTGGAGGCCAAACGTGGCTCCCTCCGCAGAGCCGCCGTGGAGGAGTGGCGTCTCAGGCTGGAGAACCCGGCAGCGGGTTCGAGGGCCGTCGCGGCAGTGCGTCCTGTCTTTGCCCAATGGCTAGACAGGCGCCACGGCGCGGCGACGTTCCGACTGACACAGGTACTCACCGGCCACGGGTGTTTCGGCCGGTACCTGTGTCAGATCGTAGGCACAGAGGAGTCGGCCGTGTGTCACCATTGTGACAACTGTCCGCAGGACACGGCCCAACACACTTTGGAGGAGTGTCCAGCCTGGGACGATGAGCGCAGCGCTCTCGTAGCAGTCGTCGGAGGTGACCTTTCGCTGCCGGCCGTGGTGTCCGCCATGGTCGACAGCCGGAGGTCCTGGCGTGCGGTGGCCCACTTCTGCGAGGCCGTTATCTCGCAGAAGGAGAGTGCCGAGAGGGATCGTGAGCACAGCGATCCCTCCCGCCGCCAGCGGAGACGAAGGAGGCGCCGGGGTGACGACTGACCGGCGTCTCCCGCCCTGTGGATTGGGGGCGTTTGGAGAATTCCACCACGGTATCCCCTGCCTGTCGTAAGAGGCGACTAATAGGGGCCATCGGGGGGTCGCGGGCGCGCAGCGGGGGGCTGTCGTAGCGCCCATCAGTACACCTTTTGTACACGTACTATTGTACGTGCGACCCCCGGGATGGACGGCAGCACGGGTGGTTGGCCTCGTGGCTGTCGTTGACGCCGAGGGCGTCCTTCGGCGGCGGGGGCTTCTGAGCCCCCCCCAATTGGAGACGGGCCGCAAGGCGGCACCGCGCAGGGGCGGTTCCGGCTGAAACTGGGGTGCTTTTTGCCTCGGGAAACCCGGGGCCGTCCCTAATGCGCCGAAGATGGTCACCGCGGGGTTTTAGTTGGTAGTTACCGGCATTGTATATATGGTTAGGGACTCGGCCCAGCGGTCGGGTGGCTGGGTCGTAAGGCCGGTAGAACCCAACATAACCGTTCCACCCTCCCTCCGGGTGGGGCGGTAGCAATAAATGAGCTTTCCCCGCGAAAACAAAAAAAAAAAAAAAAAAAAAAAAAAAAAAAAAAAAAAAAAAAAAAAAAAGGTTAGGTTAGGTTAGGTTAGGTTAGGTTAGGTTAGGTTAGGTTAGGTTAGGTTAGGTTAGGTTAGGTTAGGTTAGGTTAGGTTAGGTTAGGTTAGGTTTTTTTTTTTTTTTTTTTTTTTTTTTGTGGGGCGCTGTGCCCCACTCTCGTTCCCCTAGTGAATTCTAGAGTCTTTACGGTCTCTCTCTGTATAGCTTACCTCCTAACTATTCTATCACCTTCTTTGGGTGAACCTACTTATCGCCTAGCTCCTTCGTAGGGAGTGTCCTACTTATGGCCTACGTAACTTAATCTAGTCCTTAATCTATGGAACGAGTTTTTGTTTTATCTTTATTTACATTACAGGGTTTTTTTACTATTCTAACTTATCTATCTTATTCTAATTACAGTCTATCTTATTATCTACCTTATTTCCTAGTTACTATTTCCATATAATCTTAATTATTATATGTATAGTTAACCTAATTCCTTACTTGTTTCTATTGTTTACTGTTTTTACAATTTGTTTACAGTAATTGATAAACTTATGTCTAATTTCCTTACTTGCTATTATTGTTTTTAAGTTGCTTACATTTATCTCTATGCCTATGTCAACTTCTAGTTCCATACGTCTGTACAGATGTACTGGGCATTCGGTTAGAATGTGCACTATTGACTCCGCTATTGCAGGGTCACATATGCATGACGGGCTTTCCTTACACTTAAACCGATGTAAGTATTCGGAGAACCCGCCATGCCCCGTGAACACCTGCGTTAATAGCGGGTCAATTGGTATTTTCCGGATGAGCTGATGAGCCTCCACAGCGCTGGGGAAAAACAGTTTCGTGATCGAGGCGGTCTCCCCCTCTACGTAGCGCCCGTTCCACTCGTCAATCGATTCCAGACGAATCTGCCGCTTGACGAATGAAACGGGACATCTATCGTAGTTGGGCTTGACCTTCAGCTTCAGTGCAGCATCCTTCGCGAGTTCGTCTGCGCGCTCATTTCCCTCCAACCCCGCATGTGCTTTAACCCAGAATAGGTTCACTATTCTGCCGCGTTCTTGCAAGTTCTTGATATTGTGTTGTATATCGAACGCTAGGGGGTGGAGGGAAATTCCGTTAGACACGGTTTCCAGCGCCGCCCTCGAGTCGCTCAGGATGCTGCACTGAGCCGCCCCGCACGCCACTGCCTCACGTACAGCCCTGTGGAGGGCCAGCAGCTCTGCCTGGTAGACGGTGCAGTACTGTTCCAGCTTCAGCTTTTTGGTTTTGGTCTCAACGGCGCCCTGCCAAATGGAGAGCGCCGCTCCGACCTTCCCCTCTAGCTTGCTGCCATCGGTGTAAATGACCTGGCCATGATTTACGATCTGGTTCAGTTCTGCATCGTCCACCAGGCACCGGTATTTTACCGTGCCGCGTCGCGCTGGATGATCCAGCTTATCGAAGGCCACAGGCCGTTCCACGTCCCGGTCTCCCACTACCCGCCGAGAGTAGCCCTTTTTGACCTCGTATAGGGAGGCGCTCTCCCTGATACGGATGTCCAAGGGCAAAATCCCGGCGAGCAGTAGGGCCGAGTTCAGTGAAACGGTCCTGTAGGCCTTCGTAAGCTTCTGCGCGAAACCTCTTTGTACCGTCGCGAGCTGCCTTCGCACACCAAGCTTGCGCGTGGCCGGGGCCCATACGCTAGCTGCGTATAAAATTGTTGGCTCAACTACAGCCCTATATAACAGTTTTATCAGCTCGGGGCCCAGTCCCCATTGCAGCCTGGCTGCGCCGGACAATTGCCTGTAAAAGGCCACCGCCTTCTTGCAGACACCTGCCACATGCGCATTAAAAGTGAGCCCGCTGTCCAGTATTATGCCCAGGATCTTCATTTGGTTCACCAGACCAATGTCAACACCGCCCATGTGGAGGATTGGGGAATCGTACTTCAACTTCCTGGTTATCACCATCGCCTGGGTTTTGTGTGGCGCAAACTTCAGCTTGTTTCTGATTCCCCAGTCCCTCACACAGGCCAGCGTTTCGTTGGCCTGCTTCTGTATCTCAGTCATCTGATGGCCGTCGAACGCGAGCACTACGTCGTCGGCAAAAGCTTGGCAGTAACTGCCCCGTCTATCAAGCTCTGATAGCAGTGGGTCGAGGAGCAGGTTCCAGAAAGTTGGGCCCCCAATGGAGCCCTGCACACATCCCTTGGAGGTCCACCTTGCATACTCTACACCGGAGTACCTGAGTCGGATTAACCTGCTCTCGAGGTAGCTATCAATCACCCTCCTGATGTTAATTGGACATCCTTCCTCCGACAGTCTGACTCTGATGGCAGGCCACCAAGCGCTGTCGAAGGCTCCCTCTATGTCCAGTGAGATAATGACTACAATTTTCTTTTCTGCTATCTTCTCTCTTATGTGTTTCATTAGGACATAGAGGGAGTCTTCGGTGCTGCGCTGTGGCATAAAGCCAAACTGTCGGGGGTTGGTCCTAGGGTGGAGATACCACCTCACTCGGCCCACCACCATCTTCTCCAGTATCTTCCCCATCACCGGCAATAGTCCTATCGGCCTGTACGACTTTACGTTGGTGTAATCCTCCTTAGCAGGCTTTCGGAGGACTACAACCGTCGCCTCCTTCCAGGTGGTAGGGAAGTGGCCGAGTTCCAGGCACTTATTTGCCAGCGATAGGTACAATTCTGGGTACCTGTCAATGGCTTGCTTACAGATATCGGCCGTTAGGCCGTCTGCTCCCGGGGCTTTCTTGGGATTGAAGCTGTTTGTGGCCGCATATAGTTCGTCCAGTGTAAATGGCGGGTCAAGGTGCTCAGCATTGACTTCGCCATTTACCGATGCGGCCATTCTTCTTATACGCTGGTGGTCTGCGTTATCCTCCTTCTGGTCGTCTTCTGGGTAGAAGGTTACCGCCAATAGCTTTGCCGACTCATTTGCGGTCAGGGTTGCTCCCTCGCTGACCAGCGGCATGTCTTCGTGCCTTTTGGACACTTTTCCAATCGCTCTGTATGCGCCTTCCCAGATGCTTTCTCGGTCTTGTTTGCTGCAAAATTCTTTCCAGCTGGAAATTTGTGCCTCTTTTGCTGCTTTTTCATACTTCTCTTTTGATTGCAGGTACTCTCCTACGACCTTGGCTCTTCGAATCGGCGCTGCACATCGGATCCTCCTTCTCCTGGTGATGGTTTCCTGTCTCATCCTGGCGAGTTCCCCGGACCACCACGGCACGTTCATATTGTTCTTGATCTTTATTAACGGGATGGTTTTTTCGCAGGTTTCTGTCACTATGTTTATGTAATCGTTTACTGTTTTATCTAGTTCTATTTTGTTTTTAATTTTGTTTGTTTCAGCTGTTACCAAATTTTTATTTACTATTAATTGTTCCAATTTTGAATTAAAATTTTCCCAATTGGCCTTTTTTGTGTTGTACTTCCTAGTAGTTTTTTGGGCCTGTCTGTTGTATTTCGGTTTAGATCTAACAATTGTGAACGTGATCGCGTTGTGGTCCGAGCTCGCCATGGTGTCGTCCACCCTCCAGTCCGTCACCAGTTCCAGGATGTCCTCCGTGCATGCCGTGATGTCGATGTGGCTTTTGAGAAGTTTACCTCCTCTCACCGTTTCGAAGGTGGGAGCCTGGCCATCGTTGAGCACCTGCAATCCGTATTGCGCAAGCATGCCGGCCATTTCTTCTCCCCTGCCGTCAGTCTCCGCGCTGCTCCACCATATGCTTTTCGCATTGGTGTCGCCCCCCGCGAGGATTCGGTTAGGACCCAGTTTTTCAACTATATTCCCCAACTGCTCCAAGTATGGCCCTATGGGCTTGTCCGGTTCAAAGTAGAATGAGATGACCACCACTTCGCGAGTTCCCATTAGGATTTTCACCACTGTGATGTTGGTTGTGGTGAGCAATGGGCATTGGGTCACCGCCAAGTCGTCGTTGAGCACTGCCACCGCCGACTTGACGGGTTCCCCCTGTCCATTGGTTCCCTGGAAAATCCTCACTCCGCGATGGTCTCTCACCCTACCTTGTCCCCCCACATATGGCTCCTGGAGCAACGCAACGTCAATCTTCCGCTTTTTGGCCTCCAGGAGGAACTCAACTGTTGCCAGTTGTTTCCTCTGCAGGTTGGCCTGAGCTACGAGGATCGGCGCTGCGCCTGTTGGGGAGTCAGTCTGATCTGGGTTCCTGGGATCCACCTTAGCAATATGCTACTGTGGATCGCGCCAGGGCCTCCCACTTCCTCCTCACGGGGCACTCTGGGCTAAAAGCATTGTGCTCCGCTGCCCCGAACCGAGCCTTCGCGCAATTGCAGCACGACGGGGGTGCCTTTGCCAGCCAGTCGGCGCATTCCGACCGGTGGTGGCCTCCCCCGCAATGACTGCAGGCGTCCTCCTGTTCGCGGCAGAATCGCCTCCCATGCCCATAGCCCAGGCAGCGCGAACACTGTATCAGGGGAGACTGGTCCTCAACCCTGACTCTTTGCACATCGATGTGCACTGAGCCCGCGTCCAATAGCCGCCGCCATACTTTCGGTGGCACCTGTATCGCCACGTGGGAAGTGAGCGGGTTTCTGGCTCTCCGCCGAAATTTTACTTTCAGCTTTGAGCTGTCCACGCTCACTCCCTCCAGCAGGTGCTTGTTCTGGACAAGTATGGCTTGAGCTATTTCTTCGTCCTTGTTATATTTAAGGACATCCCTTAAAAGGAGCATCGGCTCCTTGTTCCTCATTTCTTCGAGGTTTAGGTCTTTCCCCGCTGTCCTAATTCGTTCTTTGATTTTTCCTAGCTCCTCCTTGGACCTGCATCCCACGATGATCTTTCTGTCTTTGGCCTTCCTAATATTGTCGATTTTGAGGCCTTCTTCCCTGGCATTGAGGGTGCCTCTGATCTTCTCGTAGATCTCCTCGCCTGTGGCAGTCTGGTCCGCGGCTGTGATCACAATCGAGTGCATTTCTGCATCTCTCTGCTCTCTCACCCGCGGGCCAGCCGCCACGCTTGCGTAAGATCTTTTCTCCTTGTCCTCTTTCCATTCCTCTCTGTGTTTTCTAATTTCCTCACTGATTTTTTCCATCTCTTCTTTATTTTTTCTGAGCATTGCGCTATGCTCTTCCATCTTCCTTAGGATGTTCTTCTCGTGTCCCTCATTCTTCCTCTCAATCTCGATTTCCTTTTCTGCAGGTCCAGGTGGTTTTTTAGGTCCCTCTCCTTTTCCTTCTTGTCCCTTCCCCATTTCACCCTCTTTCACGATGTTATACAGCCTCTCAGCTGCCTCGATCACATCATGTTTGATTTCAGTTTTTAGGTTTCTACTGATACCAATCTGACTTTTTATTTTGGCGAGACATGATCTCGCCTCGGCGATCCTATTTCCCTTCCCAATTTGCCGTGGTGGTGATGGCGTTTTTGGGGCAGGGGATATGGCTGATGCTGGGATTGGGGTTGGAGTTTTCTTGCCGGTACCCTTCGCCTCCGTTGAAGCCTTCTTGGGCTTAAGCCCGGATGGCCCCGCGACGCCAGTCTGCTCAGATTTTTCAATCTGAGCTTCCAGGCTTCGCCGGGCCTCCGCGACCTTTACCCCCGAGGGCTCCACGGGACTCGCGTCCTCGGGTACGTTACAGGGCTTCATTCCTTTCGCCGGGGTGCGAAAACCGAACATTGTGTAGTTAGTTAGGATTTTCCTGGGGGAATGCGTCAATAACTTACTAAATATAAAACTCCTACAAGTGTATAGGGCTTGTAGAGAGTCAACAACTTTACAGCTATGGCTGGGTCAACGAAAACAGCCCACGCGGTGCAAGGGCCTATCTATAATTGTAAGTTCCCGTCAACCAGGACGTCTTGCGCAGTGCGTATGTATACGCCTGCTGGTCTTACACAATAATACAATTTGTATTTTGGTTAAATTAAATTAAACAATAAAATAAAAAATTTCAAAATTGTAGAGTCTCCGATCTCTATGTAGAGTGCCCGATCAGCAGGGCCTCTGTGTGACGATTTCAACGAACCCAAGCACGGGCGGATTCGGTCAAACGGTTGCCGAGAAAAAGCAACTTGAATATTTCCAAGATGGCGGTTGGAAATGTTTAACCGGTCGTAACTCGGTTGATTTTTGGCCGATTTCGCCCGAGTTTGGGCTCGTTGCCTTCGTCTTGGTCTTCCCTATGTTGTGGACACAGTTTTAGCCCTAAAAAATTTTTGGGGAATTTTTCCCCGGTCTTATATTCTAAGTGGTACTTAAAAGCTAGTTGTCGAGTGTGTTTCTGCTAGAGGGTATAAAACTGAAGATATTCGAAAAAGTTGAAAATTTTGGGGAATTTTTGAAAAAAAAATTTTGTTCCAAAAATGGGGTGGGGGTATTATGTTACTGCTATACAAGCGTTTAAAAAGAGAATTTTGAAATTTTGAGGCCTAAATTTTTTTTTGAATTTTTTGGGGGGGGGAAATTTTTATGGTTTTATAACCGGTATCGAAAATGGGACTTGGTTAAAAATTACACCTTGGTGTAATTTTGAAGCAGCCGTTAAAAATGAGCTATCTCGCTTAGTTTTCGAGATATTGGCTTTTTTCTAAAATTTAAAAATTTTGGTGGTTTTATCCCTCTTAAAAATCGAGTTTTTGAGATATCCCGGCGAAATTTGGTACAAAGGTGTAGTTTTGTAGGGCGTGTAGAATGGCGTACCTGAATTGTACCCTTTGTACCCTCTCGAGCGAGTTATTCTCAAAAAACCGATTAAATAACAGAAAATCACTCACAGTTCCACTATTTTCTTCTGAATTTTCCAGGCTTAACTTGCCTTCGGAGTCTTCACTGTAGCCTCCTCCAGTCCTGGTACTCCGTTTCCTGGCTGCTGGTCTGGATCGATGACCTCGTGTTTTTTCGGAACTTGTTTTTTTGGCCTAAGCCACGAAACTACGAACGACACCCGGGCGTATGAGGTGTCGCCAGAAGCGCCTCAGCGAGGGCTTCAAGATGGAATTTTTTAATTTGGGTGTCGTCGATCGTTCCGCGGAGTTATAGGCCAAAAACAAGTCCCGAAAATTGAGGTTAACGCGTTTTCTGCCCCCGGCGCCGTCAACCTTGGAGTTATGGGGTGGGGCAAAGTGCCTCCCCACTCGCCTTAACGATGCGCAGCCCGCTGCGTAGTCAGTTTTGTCCTCGGAGCCCTGGATCACGGTGCACGTGCCACGTGGCCACTTGTTTTTTTGGCTTTTGCCACGAAACTATAAGTGACCGCGCGGAACGCGATGCACCGTTGGATAGGGCTCAACGAGGACTTGGTGGCCGCCGAATAAAAATCGGGGGTCGTCGATCGTTTGACCGAGATAAAGTCGAAAAACTTTTGTAACACCGGTTTTTTTTCACTTTCTACTTCGCACGATTGTTGCACACAAACACAAATAGGCCGGTTGGATAGGCCTTTCACTCCCGCACAATTTGGTATATAACACGGGTATTTTTGCACAACTTTACTAATTTTCGTGAATTTTTCCGTGCGGAGCGTCTCAAAACCGATCCGTCCGGCTCGCCGTTCGGAGTGCGACTGGTTAGGTTAGGTTAGGTTAGGTTAGGTTAGGTTAGGTTAGGTTAGGTTAGGTTAGGTTAGGTTAGGTTAGGTTAGGTTAGGTTAGGTTAGGTTAGGTTAGGTTGGGGTGCGAAGTCAGGAAACCTCCCCGTGGTGCACCCTGGGCAACGGCGGTCATCTTGTTCATGTTGACCGACGGCCGATATCCTGACAGTGTGGTTGGGGGTCGCCTCCTGTTGCGGCGGCCTTCGTGTTGTAGGGCTCGTTCTTCGGGCTACCCCCGGGTTCTGTCTCGGGGGTGTCGGCGGGCTCGGTGTGCGCTCATCCCGCCGCCGAGCGGGCAGTGGGAGGGACCCTCTCTTCCGCTGTCACCGTCGTATATCGTAATCCGGTGGGAGGTCTGTGGACATGTCTCGCGCTCTCACCGGACCGAGGGTCTTGGCTTCACCGCCCGGGCCGCGAGGTAGAAAACCTCTATAAAAAGTTACCCCGAATCCCAAGCGGCGGCGCACCGCGAGGGGATGCATGGCCGATGGGAAGTTCGGTCGTTAGTGCGACCCCCCGCCGGAGTCCAGCCGAAACTCCGTGCGGGTTACGCCTAGGCTTACCCAGGTACAGGGGGCTCTGCCTGGGTGGACAGTTTATTTCCCCCATACTCGTGGGAACTTTATGGCTTTTGTTAACTTAAACCCTAAAATCCTGTTGGAGAAGTTGCCTGCTCTGGTATCCCAGTCGGGGTCCGGAGAGGCGGAGGGGCGCAAGCCCGGTGACGTAGGAGAGGTTGTTGTGGAGGAGGTGGGCGCGAAGCCCACGGAGATGGCAGCGGCGAGTCCGGTAGCTGTTCCCGGGCTCAGGCACAGTCGTGCTTCGTCGCGAGTGTCCAGGGGTCGCATGTGGCAAGGGAGCGAGACCGACTCAATTCGGTCCCGCTCCTCGCGATCCAGCGACACTGAGAGTGGTGTGGGCGCCAAATGCGCACGCACATCACCCCGAGGTCGTGGTCGCCCATCGGCGACCGGTAAGTATGCCGGCATCTCAAAAGCCCAGGAGGAGCTTAAGGCTCGGCGAGAGGCAGCCAGGCAGAAAGCTGAGGAGGATAGTGCGGAGAGAGTTCGGGCCTATCTGAAGATGCCGCCGCCACCAAAAGAGATAAGAGTCCCTATGGAGTGGGCAGGAACCGACGAGGTTGTCGTCCTTGACGACCTAAAGGAATGCGGGAGAATCATTAAGATGGTCAGCTCAAAGTCCGGAAACCTAAAAGGGGTGTACCAAAAGTATCTCAATTCGGTCACAGAAAAGATACAGAGGTTCGTAGACCAACCGGAGACCTCGGCGATGGCTCGCCTCCAAGAGGAGGCCAATAAATGGAGAGAGATGTGTGCCCGCCACGAAAAGGAGAAGTCACAGCAGGCTGCAGAAATTGCTTCCCTTCGTCACCGCCTCGACCAACTAGAGGCGGACAAGGGTTCAGTGGAGAAGATGGAAATCCTCGAGGCCCGACTAACGGCGAGGATAGAGTCGGCGCTCATGGGGCCTGCCCAAAGGCCGCCGTTGGCCCATGAGTCTAGGGCCACGCAAGACAAAGCAGCACCGGAGATTCCGTCGTCTCTTCCCGTGGTGGGCAAAGGGAAAGGGAAGGGGAAGGGGAAAGGCAAGGGGACGGCACAACTTGTCCCCGCCACTGCTGCTCCCGCAGCTCCTGCTCCTGCTCCGGTTGCCGCGATGCCTGCTGCTGTTGCCGGGCCTTCATGGGCCCCAACGCCACCGATAGCTGGGCCATCCAAGCCGGATGTGGCTGCGAACTCTCAGCGGCCCACTAAGCCCGCCAAGGGCAAAAACAAGAAGGCGAAGAAGAAGGCTACAAAAAACATGCCTCGTGAGCCTCGCCCACTGCCACCTGCCCCTGTGAGCATGGACACGCCATGGAGTGTAGTTGTTAGCAAAAATGCTAAAAATAAGGCAAAGCGCAACGTGGGTCAACAGCAGCAACAGCAACAGCCCCGCAAGGCGGAGCCAAAGCTGCGCCCGCCGCGCTCTGCGGCTGTCATCATCTCGCTAACGCCGGAGGCAGCGAAGAAGGGGCTATCGTACGCCCAAGTGTTGACGGAGGCCCAGGGCAAGGTGGACCTCACCGGCCTAAATATAACGAGGCTGAAGCCAAAGTTTGCGGCCACGGGTGCCCCGATGTATGAGGTGCCCGGGGCCAACAGCGAGGAGAGGGCCGACTCCCTAGCCGCGAGGCTGAGGGAGTGCTTTCAAGGGTCGGAGGACATCCGTGTCTCCCGACCGACCAAAAACGCGGAGCTGCGATTGTCGGGGCTGGATTATACAGCCACCCCCGAATCGGTCGCAGCGGCCCTCTCCAAGGCCGGTGGGTGTGGCTTGGAGGCGGTGAAGGTAGGGGAGATCCGGCCTGACAAGTCGGGTCTCGGAACGGTTTGGGCCAAATTGCCCATTAAGGCGGCCCAAAAAGTGAAAGGGGCGGGTCGCCTGTTGATCGGTTGGGTCGCGGCTCGAGTTTCTGTGCTCGAGCCGCGACCATTGCGGTGCTTCCGCTGCCTCGAGTCGGGGCACGTGCGGGAGCACTGCACATGCAGTACTGACCGCAGCGAATTGTGCTATCGCTGCGGTCAGCCGGGCCACAAGGCCCGTGGCTGTGAAGCCGCGCCGAACTGCGCAGTCTGCGCTGCGGCCGGCAAGCCCGCCGGGCATCAGGTCGGGGGGAAGGCGTGTCCCGCCTCCTCCCGCAAGTTCCGGCGCCCACCCCGAAGAGGGAGACCGGCTGCCACTGAGGCCACGGCCCAGTCGCAGTCGCAGAGCCCACCGGCAGAGATGGAAGTGGAGGAGATCGCCCATCAGTAATGGCTTTAAGGTTCCTCCAGGCGAACATCAACCACTGCGCCCGTGCCCAAGATCTTTTAACTCAAAGCATGGCGCAGTGGTCGGTGCAAGTGGTCGTGGTCGCCGAGCCATACTTTGTCCCTCCCCGCGATAACTGGGCGGGGGACCTCGACGGCTCGGTGGCCTTAATTACCCAGGGTGCCGCTGGCGCCCCCCCGTTTGCGAAGATTCTGAAGGGTCGGGGGTGCGTCGCGGCTCTGTTGGGAGGTATTTGGATAGTCGGAGTGTATTTTTCTCCCAACAGACCCTTGTCTGAATTTGAATCTTTTCTCGTTCAGCTGGGGGCCCTGGTGGTGCAAGGCCAACCTCACCCGGCAATCGTCGCCGGCGACTTCAACGCCAAGTCCATGGCTTGGGGCTCGTCGGCGACCGATTTACGCGGTGCGGTCCTGGAGGAATGGGCGATCTCGGCAGGTCTGGCCGTCCTGAACAGGGGGTCGGTGGACACGTGCGTGCGGCATAATGGTGGATCGATTGTAGATTTGTCGTTTGCGAGTCCAGCCGTCGCACGCCGTGTCCAGGGCTGGAAGGTCCTTGCGGGCGTGGAGACGTTATCGGACCATCGTTACATCAGGTTCGACGTCTCCGCGTCCGCCAGCGCCCAGCCCGGTGGTGGACCGAGTGCCCCGCATCAGGACGGCCCGCGGTGGGCTACGAAGCGCCTCGATAAAGAGGCCCTAGAACTTGCCGCTCTGGTCGTGTCGTGGCTCCCCGTGCCGGATGGGCCGACACGGGTTGAGGAGGAGGCGGAGTGGTTCGGGGTGGCGATGACCGACGTCTGTGACGCCGTCATGCCCCGGATCCGGCGCCTCCCGCCCCGACGCCAGGTGTACTGGTGGTCGGAGGAGCTGGCGCAGTTGCGCGTCGCTTGCGTTACAGCACGCCGCCAGTACGCCAGGCACCGTCGTCGCCGTCTAAGGTCGGCGGATCACGAAGACCAGGAGCGGCAGCTCTACGGCCTCTACAAAGAGGCGAAGAGAGCGCTGCAGGTGGCCATCAAGAGGTCTAAGGTCGCGGCGAGAAGGGAGTTTTTACAGACCCTCGACAGCGACCCGTGGGGGCGTCCGTACAAAGTGGCGATGAATAAGCTCCGCCCCCGGGCGCCCCCGCTGTCGCAGGGTCTCCAGCCGCAACTTCTGGCTGAAGTCGTCGCGGCCTTATTTCCGGCCACCGTGGAGACCACTCCTCCACCGATGGCGCCCCGCGAGTCGGCGCCATCGTCGAGTTCGGCAAGGGATATCCCAGAGGTTTCGCCCGCGGAACTGCGGGCGGCAGTGCTTCGGCTGCGGGGCAAGAACACCGCCCCGGGGCTCGACGGAATCCCAGGAAAGGCCTGGGTCGCAGCCGTCGAGTACCTGGGTCCGAGGCTCCGCAGCCTGTTCTCCGCGTGTCTGGAGCAGGGCGTCTTCCCGTCGCGTTGGAAAACCGGGAAGCTCGTCCTGCTCAAGAAGGAAGGACGACCCGCAGAGTCGCCGTCGGCCTACCGGCCCATCGTGCTGCTCGACGAGGTCTGTAAGCTCTTCGAGCGTATCATTCACGCTCGCCTCGTCGAGCATCTCGAGAGGGTCGGTCCCGATTTGGCCGACTGCCAATATGGCTTTAGGAAAGGAAGATCAACGATCCATGCGATTCTGCGGGTGAAGACACACGTGGAGGAAGAGGTGGCCCGGGGCAAAGTCGTCATCGCGGTGAGCTTAGACATTTCTAATGCTTTCAACTCACTGCCCTGGGCCTGTATTCACGAAGCACTGCGGTACCACGAGGTGCCGCCCTATCTCCGGCGTCTGGTGCACTCGTACCTCTCCTGTAGGGACGTAGTGTATCCGGGCGCCGACGGGTGGCACCGAAGAGAAATGACCTGCGGTGTTCCACAGGGCTCAGTCCTGGGCCCACTCCTGTGGAACATCGGGTTTGATTGGGTTCTCCGTGGTGCCAACCTCTGGGGCGTCGGCGTCACTTGCTACGCCGACGACACGCTGGTCACGGCCAGCTCCAGGACCTTCCAGGACGCCGCAATCCTGGCGGCGGTGGGCACCGGCCATGTAGTTAGCCGCATCCAGCGGCTGGGGTTGAAGGTGGCCCTCGACAAAACCGAGGCCATTTGCTTTCATGGGCCTCGGAAGGGGCCACCGGCCGGTGCCCACATAGTGGTGAACGGGGTGCGGATTCCCATCGGCTCGAAGATGAAGTATCTGGGTTTGATTTTAGATAGCCGATGGGAATTCCGTGCCCATTTCGAAGCGTTGGGGGCTAAATTGTCCCGGGCAGCGGGCGCGCTTTCAAGCCTGCTGCCCAATTTGGAAGGTCCTGGCATCCCTTGCCGAAGGCTGTACGCCGGAGTCGTGCGGTCCATGGCCCTGTACGGAAGTCCCGTTTGGGCCGAGTCCCTGAGCGACCGATGCGTCGCCCTGCTGCGGAAACCACAGCGGGTAGTGGCGCAGCGCGCGATCAGGGGCTACCGCACGATCTCGTTCGAGGCGGCCTGCGTATTGGCCGGTTTCCTCCCGTGGGACCTGGACGCTAAGGCCCTCTCCGCCACATTTCACTGGCGGGAGGAGGCGTTCAGGCGCGGGCAGCGACCGGCCCCGAGAGAGGTGGAGGCCAAACGTGGCTCCCTCCGCAGAGCCGCCGTGGAGGAGTGGCGTCTCAGGCTGGAGAACCCGACAGCGGGTATGAGGGCCGTCGCGGCAGTGCGTCCTGTCTTTGACCAATGGCTAGACAGGCGCCACGGCGCGGCGACGTTCCGACTGACACAGGTGCTTACCGGCCACGGGTGTTTCGGCCGGTACCTGTGTCAGATCGTAGGCAAAGAGTCGGCCGTGTGTCACCATTGTGACAACTGCCCGCAGGACACGGCCCAACACACTTTAGAAGAGTGTCCAGCCTGGGACGATGAGCGCAGCGCTCTCGTAGCAGTCGTCGGAGGTGACCTTTCGCTGCCGGCCGTGGTGTCCGCCATGGTCGACAGCCGGAGGTCCTGGCGTGCGGTGGCCCACTTCTGCGAGGCCGTAATCTCGCAGAAGGAGAGTGCCGAGAGGGATCGGGAGCACAACGATCCCTCCCGCCGCCAGCGGAGACGAAGGAGGCGCCGGGGTGACGACTGACCGGCGTCTCCCGCCCTGTGGATTGGGGGCGTTTGGAGAATTCCACCACGGTATCCCCTGCCTGTCGTAAGAGGCGACTAATAGGGGCCATCGGGGGGTCGCGGGCGCGCAGCGGGGGGCTGTCGTAGCGCCCATCAGTACACCTTTTGTACACGTACTATTGTACGTGCGACCCCCGGGATGGACGGCAGCACGGGTGGTTGGCCTCGTGGATGTCGTTGACGCCGAGGGCGTCCTTCGGTGTGCGGGGGCTTCTGAGCCCCCCCCAATTGGAGACGGGCCGCAAGGCGGCACCGCGCAGGGGCGGTTCCGGCTGAAACCGGGGTGCTTTTCGCCTCGGGAAACCCGGGGCCGTCCCTAATGCGCCGAAGATGGTCACCGCGGGGTTTTAGTTGGTAGTTACCGGCATAGGTTTTGTATATATGGTTAGGGACTCGGCCCAGCGGTCGGGTGGCTGGGTCGTAAGGCCGGTAGAACCCAACATAACCGTTTCACCTTCCCTCCCGGTGGGGCGGTAGCAATAAATGAGCTTTCCCCGCGAAAACAAAAAAAAAAAAAAAAAAAGGTTAGGTTAGGTTAGGTTAGGTTAGGTTAGGTTAGGTTGGGGTGCGAAGTCAGGAAACCTCCCCGTGGTGCACCCTGGGCAACGGCGGTCATCTTGTTCATGTTGACCGACGGCCGATATCCTGACAGTGTGGTTGGGGGTCGTCGCCTGTTGCGGCGGCCTTCGTGTTGTGGGGCTCGTTCTTCGGGCTACCCCTGGGTTCTGTCTCGGGGGTGTCGGCGGGCTCGGTGTGCGCTAAAACGCCACTGAGCAGGCAGCGGGAAACCGTTGCCACCGTCGTACATCGTAATCCGGTGGGAGGTCTGTGGACATGTCTCGCGCTCTCACCGGACCGAGGGTCTTGGCTTCACCGCCCGGGCCGCGAGGTAGAAAACCTCTATAAAAAGTTACCCCGAATCCCAAGCGGCGGCGCACCGCGAGGGGATGCATGGCCGATGGGAAGTTCGGTCGTTAGTGCGACCCCCCGCCGGAGTCCAGCCGAAACTCCGTGCGGGTTACGCCTAGGCTTACCCAGGTACAGGGGGCTCTGCCTGGGTGGACCGTTTATTTCCCCCACACTCGTGGGAATTTTATGGATATTATCAATTTAAACCCAAAAATCATAATTGAGAAGTTGCCTGCTCTGATATCCCAGTCGGGGTCCGGAGAGGCGGAGGGGCGCAAGCCCGTTGAAGTAGGTGAGGTTGTTGTTGTGGAGGAGGTGGGCGCGAAGCCCACGGAGATGGCAGCGGCGGAGAGCTCAGTGGCTAGACCGGTGGTTGTTCCCGGGCTCAGGCACAGTCGTGCTTCGTCGCGGGTGTCCAGGGGTCGCATGTGGCAAGGGAGCGAGACCGACTCAATTCGGTCCCGCTCCTCGCGATCTAGCGACACCGAGAGTGGTGTGGGCGCCAAATGCGCTCGCACATCGCCCAGAGGTCGTGGTCGCCCATCGGCGACCGGTAAGTATGCCGGCGTCTCAAAAGCCCAGGAGGAGCTGAAGGCTCGGCGAGAGGCTGCCAGGCAGAAAGCCGAGGAGGATGGTGCGGAGAGAGTTCGGGCCTATCTGAAAATACCGCCGCCACCAAAAGAGATAGGAGTCCCTATGGAGTGGGCAGGATCCGACGAGGTCGTCGTCCTTGACGACCTGAAGGAGTGCAGTAGGATAATTAAAATGGTCAACTCAAAGTCCGGCAACCTTAAAGGGGTTTACCAGAAATATCTTAAGGTGGTCATAGACAAGATACAAAAGTTTGTCGAACAGCCGGAGACCTCGGTGATGGCCCGCCTCCAAGAGGAGGCCAATAAATGGCGGGACATGTGCGCCCGCCACGAGGCGGAGAAGAAGCAGCAGTCGGAGGAAATTGCTGCTCTCCGTCGCCGCCTCGACCAGATAGAGGCGGACAAGGGATCAGCCAACTCGATCGAACTCCTGGAGGCCCGACTAACGGCCAGGATCGAGTCGGCTCTCATGGGGCCCGCCCAAAGACCGCCATTGGCCCATGAGTCGAGGGCCAACCTGGACAAACCGACACCTGAGCTTCCGCCGTCGCAACCCGTGGTGGGCAAAGGAAAAGGGAAGGGGAAGGGGAAAGGCAAGGGGACTGAACAACCTGTCCCCGCCACTGCTGCCCTCCCTGCTCCAGCTCCTACTCCGATGCCCATTGCTGTTGCCGGGCCTTCTTGGGCGCCAACGCCAGCAATAGCTGGACCATCAAAGCCGGTGGTGGCCGCCAACTCTCAGCGGCCCACTAAGCCCGCCAAGAGCAAAAACAAGAAAGCGAAGAAGAAGGCGAAGCAGAACACGCCTCGTGAGCCTCGCCCACTGCCGCCGGCCCCGGTAAGCATGGACACGCCGTGGAGTGTGGTGGTCAGCAAAACCACCAAAAAGAAGGAAAAGCGCAACGTGGCACAGCAACAGCAGCAGCAACAGCCACGCAAGGCGGAGCCAAAACTGCGCCCGCCGCGCTCTGCGGCGGTCATTATTTCCTTGACACCGGAGGCAGTCAAGAAGGGGCTCTCTTACGCCCAAGTGTTGACTGAGGCCCAGGGTAAGGTAGACCTCACCGGCCTAAGTATTACTAGGCTGAAGCCGAAATTTGCGGCCACGGGTGCCCCTATGTATGAGGTGCCCGGGGCGAACAGCGAGGAGAGGGCAGACTCCCTAGCCGCGAGGCTCAAGGAGTGTTTTCAGGGGTCGGAGGACATACGTGTCTCCCGACCCACCAAGAATGCGGAGCTGCGACTGTCGGGGCTGGATTATACAGCCACCCCCGAATCGGTCGCAGCGGCCCTCTCCAAGGCCGGTGGGTGTGCCCTGGAGGCGGTAAAGGTTGGGGAGATCCGGCCTGACAAGTCGGGTCTCGGATCGGTCTGGGCCAAATTACCCGTTAAGGCGGCCCAGAAAGTGAAAGGGGCAGGTCGTTTGTTGATAGGTTGGGTCGCGGCTAGAGTTTCTGTGCTCGAGCCGCGACCATTGCGGTGCTTCCGCTGCCTCGAATCGGGGCACGTGCGGGAGCACTGCACATGCAGTACTGACCGCAGCGAATTGTGCTATCGCTGCGGTCAGCCGGGCCACAAGGCCCGCGGATGCGAAGCCGCGCCGAACTGCGCAGTCTGCGCTTCGGCCGGCAAGCCGGCCGGGCATCAGGTCGGGGGGAAGGCGTGTCCCGCCTCCTCCCGCAAGTTCCGGCGCCCACCCCGAAGAGGGAGACCGACTGCCGCTGAGGCCACGGCCCAGTCGCAGTCGCAGAGCCCACCGCAGGTAGAGATGGAAGTGGAGGAGATCGCCCATCAGTAATGGCTGTAAGGTTCCTCCAGGCGAACATCAACCACTGCGCCCGTGCCCAGGATCTTTTAACTCAAAGCATGGCGCAGTGGTCGGTGCAAGTGGTCGTGGTCGCCGAGCCATACTTTGTCCCTCCCCGTGATAACTGGGCGGGGGACCTCGACGGCTCGGTGGCCTTAATTACCCAGGGTGCCGCTGGCGCCCCCCCGTTTGCTAAGATTTTGAAGGGTCGGGGGTGCGTCGCGGCTCTGTTGGGAGGTATTTGGATAGTCGGAGTGTATTTTTCTCCCAACAGACCCTTGTCTGAATTTGAAACTTTTCTGGTTCAGCTGGGGGCCCTGGTGGTGCAAGGCCAACCTCACCCGGCAATCGTCGCCGGCGACTTCAACGCCAAGTCCGTGGCTTGGGGCTCGTCGGCGACCGATGCACGCGGTGAGGTCCTGGAGGAATGGGCGATCTCGGCAGGTCTGGCCGTTCTGAATAGGGGGTCGGTGGACACGTGCGTGCGGCAAAATGGCGGATCCATTGTTGATTTGTCGTTTGGGAGTCCAGCCGTCGCACGCCGTGTCCAGGGCTGGAAGGTACTCGCGGGCGTGGAGACGTTATCGGACCATCGTTACATTAGGTTCGACGTCTCCGCGTCCGCCATCGCCCAGCCCGGTGGTGGACCGAGTGCCCCGCATCAGGACGGCCCGCGGTGGGCTACGAAGCGCCTCGATAAAGAGGCCCTAGAACTTGCCGCTCTGGTCGTGTCGTGGCTCCCCGTGCCGGATGGGCCGACACGGGTTGAGGAGGAGGCGGAGTGGTTCGGGGTGGCGATGACCGACGTCTGTGACGCCGCCATGCCCCGGATCCGGCGCCTCCCGCCCCGACGCCAGGTGTACTGGTGGTCGGAGGAGCTGGCGCAGTTGCGCGTTGCTTGCGTTACAGCACGCCGCCAGTATGCCAGGCACCGTCGTCGCCGTCTAAGGCCGGCGGATCACGAAGACCAGGAGCGGCAGCTCTACGGCCTCTATAAAGAGGCGAAGAGAGCGCTGCAGGTGGCCATCAAGAGATCTAAGGTCGCGGCGAGAAGGGAGTTTTTGCAGACCCTCGACAGCGACCCGTGGGGGCGTCCGTATAAGGTGGCGATGAACAAGCTCCGCCCCTGGGCGCCCCCGCTGTCGCAGGGTCTCCAGCCACAGCTTCTGGCTGAAGTCGTCGCGGCCTTATTTCCGGCCACCGTGGAGACCACTCCTCCACCGATGGCGCCCCGCGAGTCGGCGCCATCGTCGAGTTCGGCAAGGGATGTCCCAGAGGTTTCGCCCGCGGAATTGCGGGCGGCAGTGCTTCGGCTGCGGGGCAAGAACACCGCCCCGGGGCTCGACGGAATCCCAGGAAAGGCCTGGGTCGCAGCCGTCGAGTACCTGGGTCCGAGGCTCCGCAGCCTGTTCTCCGCGTGTCTCGAGCAGGGCGTCTTCCCGTCGCGATGGAAAACCGGGAAGCTCGTCCTGCTCAAGAAGGAAGGACGACCCGCAGAGTCGCCGTCGGCCTACCGGCCCATCGTGCTGCTCGACGAGGTATGTAAGCTTTTCGAGCGAGTTATTCACGCTCGCCTCGTCGAGCACCTCGAGAGGGTCGGTCCCGATCTGGCCGACTGCCAATTTGGTTTTCGAAGGGGTCGTTCGACAGTACACGCGATTCTGCGGGTAAAGACACACGCGGAGGAAGAGGTGGCCCGGGGCAAAGTCGTCATTGCGGTTAGTCTTGACATTTCAAATGCGTTTAACACACTGCCCTGGGCCTGTATTCACGAAGCACTGCGGTACCACGAGGTGCCGCCCTATCTCCGGCGTCTGGTGCACTCGTACCTCTCCTACAGGGACGTAGTGTATCCGGGCGCCGATGGGTGGCACCGAAGAGAAATGACCTGCGGTGTTCCACAGGGCTCAGTCTTGGGCCCACTCCTGTGGAACATCGGGTTTGACTGGGTTCTCCGTGGTGCCAACCTCTGGGGCGTCGGCGTCACTTGTTACGCCGACGACACGCTGGTCATGGCCAGCTCCAGGACCTTCCAGGACGCCGCAATCCTGGCGGCGGTGGGCACCGGCCACGTAGTTAGCCGCATTCAGCGGCTGGGATTGAAGGTGGCCCTTGACAAAACCGAGGCCATCTGCTTTCATGGGCCTCGGAAGGGGCCACCGGCCGGTGCCCACATAGTGGTGAACGGGGTGCGGATTCCCATCGGCTCGAAGATGAAGTATTTGGGTTTGATTTTAGATAGCCGATGGGAATTCCGCGCCCATTTTGAAGCATTGGGGACTAAATTGTCCCGGGCAGCGGGCGCGCTTTCAAGCCTGCTGCCCAATTTGGAAGGTCCTGGCATCCCTTGCCGAAGGCTGTACGCCGGAGTCGTGCGGTCCATGGCCCTGTACGGGAGTCCCGTTTGGGCCGAGTCCCTGAGCGACCGATGCGTCGCCCTGCTGCGGAAACCACAGCGGGTAGTGGCGCAGCGCGCGATCAGGGGCTACCGCACGATCTCGTTCGAGGCGGCCTGCGTATTGGCCGGTTTCCTCCCGTGGGACCTGGACGCTAAGGCCCTCTCCGCCACATTTCACTGGCGGGAGGAGGCGTTCAGGCGCGGGCAGCGACCGGCCCCGAGAGAGGTGGAGGCCAAACGTGGCTCCCTCCGCAGAGCCGCCGTGGAGGAGTGGCGTCTCAGGCTGGAGAACCCGTCAGCGGGTTCGAGGGCCGTCGCGGCAGTGCGTCCTGTCTTTGACCAATGGTTAGACAGGCGCCACGGCGCGGCGACGTTCCGACTGACACAGGTACTCACCGGCCATGGGTGTTTCGGCCGGTACCTGTGTCAGATCGTAGGCACAGAGGAGTCGGCCGTGTGTCACCATTGTGACAACTGTCCGCAGGACACGGCCCAACACACTTTGGAGGAGTGTCCAGCCTGGGACGATGAGCGCAGCGCTCTCGCAGCAGTCGTCGGAGGTGACCTTTCGCTGCCGGCCGTGGTGTCCGCCATGGTCGACAGCCGGAGGTCCTGGCGTGCGGTGGCCCACTTCTGCGAGGCCGTAATCTCGCAGAAGGAGAGTGCCGAGAGGGATCGGGAGCACAACGATCCCTCCCGCCGCCAGCGGAGACGAAGGAGGCGCCGGGGTGACGACTGACCGGCGTCTCCCGCCCTGTGGATTGGGGGCGTTTGGAGAATTCCACCACGGTATCCCCTGCCTGTCGTAAGAGGCGACTAATAGGGGCCATCGGGGGGTCGCGGGCGCGCAGCGGGGGGCTGTCGTAGCGCCCATCAGTACACCTTTTGTACACGTACTATTGTACGTGCGACCCCCGGGATGGACGGCAGCACGGGTGGTTGGCCTCGTGGCTGTCGTTGACGCCGAGGGCGTCCTTCGGTGTGCGGGGGCTTCTGAGCCCCCCCCAATTGGAGACGGGCCGCAAGGCGGCACCGCGCAGGGGCGGTTCCGGCTGAAACCGGGGTGCTTTTCGCCTCGGGAAACCCGGGGCCGTCCCTAATGCGCCGAAGATGGTCACCGCGGGGTTTTAGTTGGTAGTTACCGGCATAGGTTAAGTGTATATATGGTTAGGGACTCGGCCCAGCGGTCGGGTGGCTGGGTCGTAAGGCCGGTAGAACCCAACATAACCGTTCCACCCTCCCTCCGGGTGGGGCGGTAGCAATAAATGAGCTTTCCCCGCGAAAACAAAAAAAAAAAAAAAAAAAAAAAAAGTTAGGTTAGGTTAGGTTTTTTTTTTTTTTTTTTTTTTTTTTTTTTTGTGGGGCGCTGTGCCCCACTCTCGTTCCCCTAGTGTTTTCTAGAGTTCTTTTCTAGCTGTCTCTACATTGTATCTTACCTCCTAACTATCTAACTCCTTCATTGGGAGATCCTAATCTAAAGCCTAGGCTCCTTCTTTGGGAGCTGCCTACTTATAGCCTATTTATCTTAAGTCTAATCCTTATTCTATGGAACGAGTTGTTGGTTTTATCTTTATTTACATTACAGGTTTTGTACTTATTCTAACTTATCTATCTTATTCTAATTACAGTCTATCTTATTATCTACCTTATTTCCTAGTTACTATTTCCATATAATCTTAATTATTATATGTATAGTTAACCTAATTCCTTACTTGTTTCTATTTTTTACTATTTTTACAATTTGTTTACAGTAATTGATAAACTTATGTCTAATTTCCTTATTTGCTATTATTATTTTTAAATTGCTTACATTTATCTCTATACCTATGTCTACTTCCAGTTCCATACGTTTGTATAGATGCACTGGGCATTCAGTTAGAATGTGCACTATTGACTCCGCTATTGCAGGGTCACATATGCATGACGGGCTTTCCTTACACTTAAACCGATGTAAGTATTCGGAGAACCCGCCATGCCCCGTGAACACCTGCGTTAATAGCGGGTCAATTGGTATTTTCCGGATGAGCTGATGAGCCTCCACAGCGCTGGGGAAAAACAGTTTCGTGATCGAGGCGGTCTCCCCCTCTACGTAGCGCCCGTTCCATTCGTCAATCGATTCCAGACGAATCTGCCGCTTGACGAATGAAACGGGACATCTATCGTAGTTGGGCTTGACCTTCAGCTTCAGTGCAGCATCCTTCGCGAGTTCGTCTGCGCGCTCATTTCCCTCCAACCCCGCATGTGCTTTAACCCAGAATAGGTTCACTATTCTGCCGCGTTCTTGCAAGTTCTTGATATTGTGTTGTATATCGAACGCTAGGGGGTGGAGGGAAATTCCGTTAGACACGGTTTCCAGCGCCGCCCTCGAGTCGCTTAGGATGCTGCACTGAGCCGCCCCGCACGCCACTGCCTCACGTACAGCCCTGTGGAGGGCCAGCAGCTCTGCCTGGTAGACGGTGCAGTACTGTTCCAGCTTCAGCTTTTTGGTTTTGGTCTCAACGGCGCCCTGCCAAATGGAGAGCGCCGCTCCGACCTTCCCCTCTAGCTTACTGCCATCGGTGTAAATGACCTGGCCATGATTTACGACCTGGTTCAGTTCCGCATCGTCCACCAGGCACCGGTATTTTACCGTGCCGCGTCGCGCTGGATGATCCAGCTTATCGAAGGCCACAGGCCGTTCCACCTCCCGGTCTCCCACTACTCGCCGAGAGTGGCCCTTTTTTATCTCGTATAGGGAGGCGTTCTCCCTAACACGGATGTCCAAGGGCAACATCCCGGCGAGCAGTAGGGCCGAGTTCAGTGAAACGGTCCTGTAGGCCTTCGTAAGCTTCTGCGCGAAGCCACGTTGTACCGTCGCGAGCTGCTTCCGCACGCCCAGCTTGCGTGTGGCCGGGGCCCATACGCTAGCTGCGTATAAAATTGTTGGCTCGACTACAGCCCTGTACAACAGTTTTATCAGCTCGGGGCCCAGTCCCCACTGCAGCCTGGCTGCGCTGGACAATTGCCTGTAAAAGGCCACCGCCTTCTTGCAGACACTTGCCACGTGCGCGTTAAAGGTGAGCCCGCTGTCCAGTATTATGCCCAGGATCTTCATCTGGTTCACTAGACCAATGTCAACACCACCCATGTGGAGGATTGGGGAATCGTACTTCAATTTTCGTGTGATCACCATCGCCTGGGTCTTGTGTGGCGCAAACTTCAGTTTGTTTCTGATTCCCCAATCCCTCACACAGGCCAGCGTTTCGTTGGCCTGTCTTTGTATTGCTCCCATCTCGTGGCCGTCGAACGCGAGCACTACGTCGTCGGCAAAAGCTTGGCAGTAACTGCCCCGTCTATCAAGCTCTGATAGCAGTGGGTCGAGGAGCAGGTTCCAGAAAGTTGGGCCCCCAATGGAGCCCTGCACACATCCCTTGGAGGTCCATCTTGCATACTCTACTCCGGAGTACCTAAGTCGGATTAACCTGCTCTCGAGGTGGTTAGGTTAGGTTAGGTTAGGTTAGGTTAGGTTAGGTTAGGTTGGGGTGCGAAGTCAGGAAACCTCCCCGTGGTGCACCCTGGGCAACGGCGGTCATCTTGTTCATGTTGACCGACGGCCGATATCCTGACAGTGTGGTTGGGGGTCGTCGCCTGTTGCGGCGGCCTTCGTGTTGTAGGGCTCGTTCTTCGGGCTACCCCCGGGTTCTGTCTCGGGGGTGTCGGCGGGCTCGGTGTGCGCTCATCCCGCCGCCGAGCGGGCAGTGGGAGGGACCCTCTCTTCCGCTGTCACCGTCGTATATCGTAATCCGGTGGGAGGTCTGTGGACATGTCTCGCGCTCTCACCGGACCGAGGGTCTTGGCTTCACCGCCCGGGCCGCGAGGTAGAAAACCTCTATAAAAAGTTACCCCGAATCCCAAGCGGCGGCGCACCGCGAGGGGATGCATGGCCGATGGGAAGTTCGGTCGTTAGTGCGACCCCCCGCCGGAGTCCAGCCGAAACTCCGTGCGGGTTACGCCTAGGCTTACCCAGGTACAGGGGGCTCTGCCTGGGTGGACCGTTTATTTCCCCCACACTCGTGGGAATTTTATGGATATTATCAATTTAAACCCAAAAATCTTAATAGAGAAGTTGCCTGCTCTGATATCCCAGTCGGGGTCCGGAGAGGCGGAGGGGCGCAAGCCCGTTGAAGTAGGTGAGGTTGTTGTTGTGGAGGAGGTGGGCGCTAAGCCCAAAGAGATGGTAGCGGCGGAGAGGCCAGTGCCTAGCCCGGTAGTTACTCCTGGGCCCAGGCACAGTCGGGCTTCTTCGCGGGTGTCAAGGGGGCGCATGTGGCAGGGGAGTGAGACCGACTCAATTCGCTCTCGCTCCTCGCGCTCCAGTGACACCGAGAGTGGTATCGGCGCCAAATGCGCACGAACATCACCCCGAGGACGGGGTCGCCCAGCGGCGACCGGTAAGTATGCCGGCATGTCAAAAGCCCAGGAGGAGCTAAAGGCTCGGCGAGAGGCTGCCAGGCAGAAAGCCGAAGACGAAATGGCGGATAGGCTACGCCTTTATCTGAAGTCTCCGGCGCCACCGAAGGAGACTATTCCAATGGAGTGGGCTGACCAGGAGGACAGAGTCATCGTCCTCGAGGACTTGAAGGAGTGCAGCAAAATGATAAAAATCGTAAACGCAAAGTCCGGCAACCTGAAGGGCACTTATCAGAAGTGCCTGAAGGTGGTCTCTGAGCGGATACAGAAGTTTATCGAACAGCCGGAGACTGCGGTGATGGCTCGCCTCCAAGATGAGGCAAACAAATGGAAGGAGTTGTGCGCCCGTCACGAGGCGGAGAAAAAGCAGCAGTCGGACGAAATCGCTGCTCTCCGCCGCCGCCTCGACCAGCTAGAGGCGGATAAGAGCGCAGCGGAGACGACGGAGGCCATGGAACGCCTCGAGGCTCGCCTTACGGCAAGGTTCGAGTCGGCTCTCATGGGGCCCGCTCAAAGGCCGCCATTGGCCCATGAGACCAGGGCCAGTCAGGTCAAGCCATTACCTGAGCTCCCGCCGCCGCAAACAGTGGTGGGCAAAGGGAAAGGGAAGGGGAAGGGGAAAGGCAAGGGGACGGCACAACTTGTCCCCGCCACTGCTGCTCCCGCAGCTCCTGCCCCCGTTCCGGTTGCCGCGATGCCTGCTGCTGTGGCCGGGCCCTCATGGGCTCCAACGCCACCAATAGCGGCCGCCGCCAACTCTGAGCGGCCCAATAAGCCCGCCAAGGGCAAGAACAAGAAGAAGGCGAAGAAGAACACGCCTCATGAGCCTCGCCCACTGCCACCGGCGCCGGTGTCCATGGACACTCCATGGAACGTGGTGGTGAGTAAGAACTCTAAGAAGAAGGCAAAACGCAGCGTTCAACCGGCAGCCTCGCAACAACAGCAGCAGCCCCGAAAGGCTGAGCCGAAGCTGCGCCCGCCGCGTTCTGCGGCGGTTGTTATATCTCTAACACCGGAGGCTGTGAAGAAGGGTGTTTCATACGCTCAAGTTCTTACAGAGGCCCAGGGCAAGGTGGACCTCACCGGCCTCAACATAACGAGGCTGAAGCCGAAGTTTGCGGCCACGGGTGCCCCAATGTACGAGGTGCCCGGGGCCAACAGTGAGGAGAGGGCCGACTCCCTAGCCGCGAGGCTCAGGGAGTGTTTTCAAGGGTCGGAGGACATCCGTGTCTCCCGACCAACCAAAAACGCGGAGCTGCGACTGTCGGGGCTGGACTATACAGCCACCCCCGAATCGGTCGCAGTGGCCCTCTCCAAGGCCGGTGGGTGTGCCCTGGAGGCGGTTAAGGTCGGGGAAATCCGCCCCGACAGGTCGGGTCTGGGCTCGGTTTGGGCCAAATTGCCCGTCAAGGCGGCCCAGAAGGTGAAAGGGGCGGGTCGTCTATTGATCGGTTGGGTCGCGGCACGAGTTTCTGTGCTCGAGCCGCGACCATTGCGGTGCTTCCGCTGCCTTGAGTCAGGGCACGTGCGGGAGCACTGCACCTGCAGCACTGACCGCAGCGAATTGTGCTATCGCTGCGGTCAGCCGGGCCACAAGGCCCGCGGATGCGAAGCCGCGCCGAACTGCGCAGTCTGCGCTGCGGCCGGCAAGCCCGCCGGGCATCAGGTCGGGGGGAAGGCGTGTCCCGCCTCCTCCCGCAAGTTCCGGCGCCCACCCCGAAGAGGGAGACCGACTGCCGCTGAGGCCACGGCCCAGTCGCAGTCGAAGAGCCCACCGCAGGTAGAGATGGAAGTGGAGGAGATCGCCCATCAGTAATGGCGTTAAGGTTCCTCCAGGCGAACATCAACCACTGCGCCCGTGCCCAGGATCTTTTAACTCAAAGCATGGCGCAGTGGTCGGTGCAAGTGGTCGTGGTCGCCGAGCCATACTTTGTCCCTCCCCGCGATAACTGGGCGGGGGACCTCGACGGCTCGGTGGCCTTAATTACCCAGGGTGCCGCTGGCGCCCCCCCGTTTGCTAAGATTTTGAAGGGTCGGGGGTGCGTCGCGGCTCTGTTGGGAGGTATTTGGATAGTCGGAGTGTATTTTTCTCCCAACAGACCCTTGTCTGAATTTGAATCTTTTCTGGTTCAGCTGGGGGCCCTGGTGGTGCAAGGCCAACCTCACCCGGCAATCGTCGCCGGCGACTTCAACGCCAAGTCCGTGGCTTGGGGCTCGTCGGCGACCGATGTACGCGGTGAGGTCCTGGAGGAATGGGCGATCTCGGCAGGTCTGGCCGTTCTGAATAGGGGGTCGGTGGACACGTGCGTGCGGCAAAATGGCGGATCCATTGTTGATTTGTCGTTTGGGAGTCCAGCCGTCGCACGCCGTGTCCAGGGCTGGAAGGTCCTCGCGGGCGTGGAGACGTTATCGGACCATCGTTACATCAGGTTCGACGTCTCCGCGTCCGCCATCGCCCAGCCCGGTGGTGGACCGAGTGCCCCGCATCAGGACGGCCCGCGGTGGGCTACGAAGCGCCTCGATAAAGAGGCCCTAGAGCTTGCCGCTCTGGTCGTGTCGTGGCTCCCCGTGCCGGATGGGCCGACACGGGTTGAGGAGGAGGCGGAGTGGTTCGGGGTGGCGATGACCGACGTCTGTGACGCCGCCATGCCCCGGATCCGGCGCCTCCCGCCCCGACGCCAGGTGTACTGGTGGTCGGAGGAGCTGGCGCAGTTGCGCGTTGCTTGCGTTACAGCACGCCGCCAGTACGCCAGGCACCGTCGTCGCCGTCTAAGGCCGGCGGATCACGAAGACCAGGAGCGGCAGCTCTACGGCCTCTATAAAGAGGCGAAGAGAGCGCTGCAGGTGGCCATCAAGAGGTCTAAGGTCGCGGCGAGAAGGGAGTTTCTACAGACCCTCGACAGCGACCCGTGGGGGCGTCCGTATAAGGTGGCGATGAACAAGCTCCGCCCCTGGGCGCCCCCGCTGTCGCAGGGTCTCCAGCCACAGCTTCTGGCTGAAGTCGTCGCGGCCTTATTTCCGGCCACCGTGGAGACCACTCCTCCACCGATGGCGCCCCGCGAGTCGGCGCCATCGTCGAGTTCGAGTTCGGCAAGGGATGTACCAGAGGTTTCGCCCGCGGAATTGCGGGCGGCAGTGCTTCGGCTGCGGGGCAAGAACACCGCCCCGGGGCTCGACGGAATCCCAGGAAAGGCCTGGGTCGCAGCCGTCGAGTACCTGGGTCCGAGGCTCCGCAGCCTGTTCTCCGCGTGTCTCGAGCAGGGCGTCTTCCCGTCGCGTTGGAAAACCGGGAAGCTCGTCCTGCTCAAGAAGGAAGGACGACCCGCAGAGTCGCCGTCGGCCTACCGGCCCATCGTGCTGCTCGACGAGGTCGCTAAACTCTTCGAGCGAATCATTCACGCTCGCCTCGTCGAGCATCTCGAGAGGGTCGGTCCCAATTTGGCCGACTGTCAATTCGGATTCAGAAAAGGACGGTCAACAGTCCATGCGATTCTGCGGGTGAAGACACACGCGGAGGAAGAGGTGGCCCGGGGCAAAGTTGTCATAGCGGTGAGCTTAGACATATCTAATGCTTTCAATTCACTGCCCTGGGCCTGTATTCACGAAGCACTGCGGTACCACGAGGTGCCGCCCTATCTCCGGCGTCTGGTGCACTCGTACCTCTCCTATAGGGACGTAGTGTATCCGGGCGCCGACGGGTGGCACCGAAGAGAAATGACCTGCGGTGTTCCACAGGGCTCAGTTCTGGGCCCGCTGCTGTGGAACATCGGGTTTGATTGGGTTCTCCGTGGTGCCAACCTCTGGGGCGTCGGCGTCACTTGTTACGCCGACGACACGCTGGTCACGGCCAGCTCCAGGACCTTCCAGGACGCCGCAATCCTGGCGGCGGTGGGCACCGGCCACGTAGTTAGCCGCATCCAGCGGCTAGGGTTGAAGGTGGCCCTCGACAAAACCGAGGCCATCTGCTTTCATGGGCCTCGGAAAGGGCCACCGGCCGGTGCCCACATAGTGGTGAACGGGGTGCGGATTCCCATCGGCTCGAAGATGAAGTATTTGGGTTTGATTTTAGATAGCCGATGGGAATTCCGTGCCCACTTCGAAGCGTTGGGGGTTAAATTGTCCCGGGCAGCGGGCGCGCTTTCTAGCCTGCTGCCCAATTTGGAAGGTCCTGGCATCCCTTGCCGAAGGCTGTATGCCGGAGTCGTGCGGTCCATGGCCCTGTACGGAAGTCCCGTTTGGGCCGAGTCCCTGAGCGACCGATGCGTCGCCCTGCTGCGGAAACCACAGCGGGTAGTGGCGCAGCGCGCGATCAGGGGCTACCGCACGATCTCGTTCGAGGCGGCCTGCGTATTGGCCGGTTTCCTCCCGTGGGACCTGGACGCTAAGGCCCTCTCCGCCACATTTCACTGGCGGGAGGAGGCGTTCAGGCGCGGGCAGCGACCGGCCCCGAGAGAGGTGGAGGCCAAACGTGGCTCCCTCCGCAGAGCCGCCGTGGAGGAGTGGCGTCTCAGGCTGGAGAACCCGACAGCGGGTTCGAGGGCCGTCGCGGCAGTGCGTCCTGTCTTTGACCAGTGGCTAGACAGGCGCCACGGCGCGGCGACGTTCCGACTGACACAGGTACTCACCGGCCACGGGTGTTTCGGCCGGTACCTGTGTCAGGTCGTAGGCACAGAGGAGTCGGCCGTGTGTCACCATTGTGACAACTGTCCGCAGGATACGGCCCAACACACCTTAGAAGAGTGTCCAGCCTGGGACGATGAGCGCAGCGCTCTCGTAGCAGTCGTCGGAGATGACCTTTCGCTGCCGGCCGTGGTGTCCGCCATGGTCGACAGCCGGAGGTCCTGGCGTGCGGTGGCCCACTTCTGCGAGGCCGTAATCTCGCAGAAGGAGAGTGCCGAGAGGGATCGTGAGCACAGCGATCCCTCCCGCCGCCAGCGGAGACGAAGGAGGCGCCGGGGTGACGACTGACCGGCGTCTCCCGCCCTGTGGATTGGGGGCGTTTGGAGAATTCCACCACGGTATCCCCTGCCTGTCGTAAGAGGCGACTAATAGGGGCCATCGGGGGGTCGCGGGCGCGCAGCGGGGGGCTGTCGTAGCGCCCATCAGTACGCTTTTGTACACGTACTATTGTACGTGCGACCCCCGGGATGGACGGCAGCACGGGTGGTTGGCCTCGTGGCTGTCGTTGACGCCGAGGGCGTCCTTCGGCGGCGGGGGCTTCTGAGCCCCCCCCAATTGGAGACGGGCCGCAAGGCGGCACCGCGCAGGGGCGGTTCCGGCTGAAACTGGGGTGCTTTTCGCCTCGGGAAACCCGGGGCCGTCCCTAATGCGCCGAAGATGGTCACCGCGGGGTTTTAGTTGGTAGTTACCGGCATAGGTTGTACATATGGTAGGGACTCGGCCCAGCGGTCGGGTGGCTGGGTCGTAAGGCCGGTAGAACCCAACATAACCGTTCCACCCTCCCTCCCGGTGGGGCGGTAGCAATAAATGAGCTTTCCCCGCGAAAACAAAAAAAAAAAAAAAAAAAAAAAAAAAAAAAAAAAAAAAAGGTTAGGTTAGGTTAGGTTAGGTTAGGTTAGGTTAGGTTAGGTTAGGTTAGGTTAGGTTAGGTTAGGTTCCGCCCTGTGGATTGGGGGCGTTTGGAGAATTCCACCACGGTATCCCCTGCCTGTCGTAAGAGGCGACTAATAGGGGCCATCGGGGGGTCGCGGGCGCGCAGCGGGGGGCTGGACAGCGCCCATCAGTACGCTTTTGTACACGTACTATTGTACGTGCGACCCCCGGGATGGACGGCAGCACGGGTGGTTGGCCTCGTGGCTGTCGTCGACGCCGAGGGCGTCCTTCGGCGGCGGGGGCTTCTGAGCCCCCCCCAATTGGAGACGGGCCGCTAGGCGGCACCGCGCAGGGGCGGTTCCGGCTGAAACCGGGGTGCTTTTCGCCTCGGGAAACCCGGGGCCGTCCCTAATGCGCCGAAGATGGTCACCGCGGGGTTTTAGTTGGTAGTTACCGGCATTGTATATATGGTTAGGGACTCGGCCCAGCGGTAGGGTGGCTGGGTCGTAAGGCCGGTAGAACCCAACATAACCGTTCCACCCTCCCTCCCGGTGGGGCGGTAGCAATAAATGAGCTTTCCCCGCGAAAACAAAAAAAAAAAAAAAAAAAAAAAAAAAAAAGGTTAGGTTAGGTTAGGTTAGGTTAGGTTAGGTTAGGTTAGGTTAGGTTAGGTTAGGTTAGGTTAGGTTAGGTTAGGTTAGGTTAGGTTAGGTTCCGAGTCCCTGAGCGACCGATGCGTCGCCCTGCTGCGGAAACCACAGCGGGTAGTGGCGCAGCGCGCGATCAGGGGCTACCGCACGATCTCGTTCGAGGCGGCCTGCGTATTGGCCGGTTTCCTCCCGTGGGACCTGGACGCTAAGGCCCTCTCCGCCACATTTCACTGGCGGGAGGAGGCGTTCAGGCGCGGGCAGCGACCGGCCCCGAGAGAGGTGGAGGCCAAACGTGGCTCCCTCCGCAGAGCCGCCGTGGAGGAGTGGCGTCTCAGGCTGGAGAACCCGGCAGCGGGTTCGAGGGCCGTCGCGGCAGTGCGTCCTGTCTTTGACCAATGGCTAGACAGGCGCCACGGCGCGGCGACGTTCCGACTGACACAGGTACTCACCGGCCACGGGTGTTTCGGCCGGTACCTGTGTCAGATCGTAGGCACAGAGGAGTCGGCCGTGTGTCACCATTGTGACAACTGTCCGCAGGACACGGCCCAACACACTTTGGAAGAGTGTCCAGCCTGGGACGATGAGCGCAGCGCTCTCGCAGCAGTCGTCGGAGGTGACCTTTCGCTGCCGGCCGTGGTGTCCGCCATGGTCGACAGCCGGAGGTCCTGGCGTGCGGTGGCCCACTTCTGTGAGGCCGTAATCTCGCAGAAGGAGAGTGCCGAGAGGGATCGTGAGCACAGCGATCCCTCCCGCCGCCAGCGGAGACGAAGGAGGCGCCGGGGTGACGACTGACCGGCGTCTCCCGCCCTGTGGATTGGGGGCGTTTGGAGAATTCCACCACGGTATCCCCTGCCTGTCGTAAGAGGCGACTAATAGGGGCCATCGGGGGGTCGCGGGCGCGCAGCGGGGGGCTGTCGTAGCGCCCATCAGTACACCTTTTGTACACGTACTATTGTACGTGCGACCCCCGGGATGGACGGCAGCACGGGTGGTTGGCCTCGTGGCTGTCGTTGACGCCGAGGGCGTCCTTCGGCGGCGGGGGCTTCTGAGCCCCCCCCAATTGGAGACGGGCCGCAAGGCGGCACCGCGCAGGGGCGGTTCCGGCTGAAACCGGGGTGCTTTTCGCCTCGGGAAACCCGGGGCCGTCCCTAATGCGCCGAAGATGGTCACCGCGGGGTTTTAGTTGGTAGTTACCGGCATTGTATATATGGTTAGGGACTCGGCCCAGCGGTCGGTTGGCTGGGTCGTAAGGCCGGTAGAACCCAACATAACCGTTCCACCCTCCCTCCCGGTGGGGCGGTAGCAATAAATGAGCTTTCCCCGCGAAAAAAAAAAAAAAAAAAAAAAAAAAAAAAAAAAAAAAAAAAAAAAAAAAAAAAAAAAAAAAAGGTTAGGTTAGGTTAGGTTAGGTTAGGTTAGGTTAGGTTAGGTTAGGTTAGGTTAGGTTAGGTTAGGTTAGGTTAGGTTAGGTTAGGTTAGGTTAGGTTAGGTTAGGTTAGGTTAGGTTAGGTTAGGTTAGGTTGGGGTGCGAAGTCAGGAAACCTCCCCGTGGTGCACCCTGGGCAACGGCGGTCATCTTGTTCATGTTGACCGACGGCCGATATCCTGACAGTGTGGTTGGGGGTCGTCGCCTGTTGCGGCGGCCTTCGTGTTGTAGGGCTCGTTCTTCGGGCTACCCCCGGGTTCTGTCTCGGGGGTGTCGGCGGGCTCGGTGTGCGCTCATCCCGCCGCCGAGCGGGCAGTGGGAGGGACCCTCTCTTCCGCTGTCACCGTCGTATATCGTAATCCGGTGGGAGGTCTGTGGACATGTCTCGCGCTCTCACCGGACCGAGGGTCTTGGCTTCACCGCCCGGGCCGCGAGGTAGAAAACCTCTATAAAAAGTTACCCCGAATCCCAAGCGGCGGCGCACCGCGAGGGGATGCATGGCCGATGGGAAGTTCGGTCGTTAGTGCGACCCCCCGCCGGAGTCCAGCCGAAACTCCGTGCGGGTTACGCCTAGGCTTACCCAGGTACAGGGGGCTCTGCCTGGGTGGACCGTTTATTTCCCCCATACTCGTGGGAACTATATGGATATTGTCAACCTAAACCCTAAAATAGTAATAGAGAAGTTGCCTGCTCCGGTATCCGGAGAGGCGGAGGGGCGCAAGCCCGTAGACGTAGGAGAAGTAGTTGTGGAGGAGGTGGGCGCGAAGCCCAAAGAGATGGTAGCGGCGGAGAGGCCAGTACCTAGCCCGGTAGTTACTCCTGGGCCCAGGCACAGTCGGGCTTCTTCGCGGGTGTCAAGGGGGCGCATGTGGCAGGGGAGTGAGACCGACTCAATTCGCTCTCGCTCCTCGCGCTCCAGTGACACCGAGAGTGGTATCGGCGCCAAATGCGCACGAACATCACCCAGAGGACGGGGTCGCCCAGCGGCGACCGGTAAGTATGCCGGCATGTCAAAAGCCCAGGAGGAGCTAAAGGCTCGGCGAGAGGCTGCCAGGCAGAAAGCCGAAGACGAAATGGCGGATAGGCTACGCCTTTATCTGAAGTCGCCGGCGCCACCGAAGGAGACTATTCCAATGGAGTGGGCTGACCAGGAGGACAGAGTCATCGTCCTCGAGGACTTGAAGGAGTGCAGCCAAATGATAAAAATCGTAAACGCAAAGTCCGGCAACCTGAAGGGCACCTATCAGAAGTGCCTGAAGGTGGTCTCTGAGCGGATACAGAAGTTTATAGAACAGCCGGAGACTGCGGTGATGGCTCGCCTCCAAGATGAGGCAAACAAATGGAGGGAGTTGTGCGCCCGCCACGAGGCGGAGAAAAAACAGCAGTCGGACGAAATTGCTGCTCTCCGCCGCCGCCTCGACCAGCTAGAGGCGGATAAGAGCGCAGCGGAGACGACGGAGGCCATGGAACGCCTCGAGGCTCGCCTTACGGCAAGGTTCGAGTCGGCTCTCATGGGGCCCGCTCAAAGGCCGCCATTGGCCCATGAGACCAGGGCCAGTCAGGTCAAGCCATCGCCTGAGCTCCCGCCGCCGCAAACAGTGGTGGGCAAAGGGAAAGGGAAGGGGAAGGGGAAAGGCAAGGGGACGGCACAACTTGTCCCCGCCACTGCTGCTCCCGCAGCTCCTGCTCCTGCTCCGGTTGCCTTGATGCCTGCTGCTGTGGCCGGGCCCTCATGGGCTCCAACGCCACCAATAGCGGCCGCCGCCAACTCTGAGCGGCCCACTAAGCCCGCCAAGGGCAAGAACAAGAAGAAGGCGAAGAAGAACACGCCTCATGAGCCTCGCCCACTGCCACCGGCGCCGGTGTCCATGGACACTCCATGGAACGTGGTGGTGAGTAAGAACTCGAAGAAGAAGGCAAAGCGCAGCGTGGCACAGCAGCAGCAGCAACAGCAACAGCCCCGCAAGGCGGAGCCGAAGCTGCGCCCGCCGCGCTCTGCGGCGGTCATCATTTCTTTGACGCCGGAGGCAGTGAAGAAGGGGCTGTCTTACGCCCAAGTGTTGACGGAGGCCCAGGGCAAGGTGGACCTCACCGGCCTAAACATCAATAGGCTGAAGCCCAAGTTTGCGGCCACGGGTGCCCCGATGTATGAGGTGCCCGGGGCCAACAGCGAGGAGAGGGCCGACTCCCTAGCCGCGAGGCTGAGGGAGTGTTTTCAGGGGTCGGAGGACATACGTGTCTCCCGACCCACCAAGAATGCGGAGCTGCGGCTGTCGGGGCTGGACTATACAGCCACCCCCGAATCGGTCGCAGCGGCCCTCTCCAAGGCCGGTGGGTGTGCCCTGGAGGCAGTTAAGGTCGGGGAAATCCGCCCCGACAGGTCGGGTCTGGGTACAGTTTGGGCCAAATTGCCCGTCAAGGCGGCCCAGAAGGTAAAAGGGGCGGGTCGCCTGTTGATAGGTTGGGTCGCGGCTCGAGTTTCTGTGCTCGAGCCGCGACCATTGCGGTGCTTCCGCTGCCTGGAGTCAGGGCATGTGCGGGAGCACTGCACATGTAGTACTGACCGCAGCGAATTGTGCTATCGCTGCGGTCAGCCGGGCCACAAGGCCCGTGGTTGTGAAGCCGCGCCGAACTGCGCAGTCTGCGCTGCGGCCGGCAAGCCCGCCGGGCATCAGGTCGGGGGGAAGGCGTGTCCCGCCTCCTCCCGCAAGTTCCGGCGCCCACCCCGAAGAGGGAGACCGACTGCCGCTGAGGCCACGGCCCAGTCGCAGTCGAAGAGCCCACCGCAGGTAGAGATGGAAGTGGAGGAGATCGCCCATCAGTAATGGCTTTAAGGTTCCTCCAGGCGAACATCAACCACTGCGCCCGTGCCCAGGATCTTTTAACCCAAAGCATGGCGCAGTGGTCGGTGCAAGTGGTCGTGGTCGCCGAGCCATACTTTGTCCCTCCCCGCGATAACTGGGCGGGGGACCTCGACGGCTCGGTGGCCTTAATTACCCAGGGTGCCGCTGGCGCCCCCCCGTTCACGAAGATTCTGAAGGGTCGGGGGTGCGTCGCGGCTCTGTTGGGAGGTATTTGGATAGTCGGAGTGTATTTTTCTCCCAACAGACCCTTGTCTGAATTTGAATCTTTTCTCGTTCAGCTGGGGGCCCTGGTGGTGCAAGGCCAACCTCACCCGGCAATCGTCGCCGGCGACTTCAACGCCAAGTCCGTGGCTTGGGGCTCTTCGGCGACCGATGTACGCGGTGAGGTCCTGGAGGAATGGGCGATCTCGGCAGGTCTGGCCGTTCTGAATAGGGGGTCGGTGGACACGTGCGTGCGGCAAAATGGCGGCTCCATAGTTGATTTGTCGTTTGGGAGTCCAGCCGTCGCACGCCGTGTCCAGGGCTGGAAGGTCCTCGCGGGCGTGGAGACGTTATCGGACCATCGTTACATCAGGTTCGACGTCTCCGCGTCCGCCATCGCCCAGCCCGGTGGTGGACCGAGTGCCCCGCATCAGGACGGCCCGCGGTGGGCTACGAAGCGCCTCGATAAAGAGGCCCTAGAACTTGCCGCTCTGGTCGTGTCGTGGCTCCCCGTGCCGGATGGGCCGACACGGGTTGAGGAGGAGGCGGAGTGGTTCGGGGTGGCGATGACAGACGTCTGTGACGCCGCCATGCCCCGGATCCGGCGCCTCCCGTCCCGACGCCAGGTGTACTGGTGGTCGGAGGAGCTGGCGCAGTTGCGCGTTGCTTGCGTTGCAGCACGCCGCCAGTACGCCAGGCACCGTCGTCGCCGTCTAAGGCCGGCGGATCACGAAGACCAGGAGCGGCAGCTCTACGGCCTCTATAAAGAGGCGAAGAGAGCGCTGCAGGTGGCCATCAAGAGATCTAAGGTCGCGGCGAGAAGGGAGTTTTTGCAGACCCTCGACAGCGACCCGTGGGGGCGTCCGTATAAGGTGGCGATGAACAAGCTCCGCCCCTGGGCGCCCCCGCTGTCGCAGGGTCTCCAGCCACAACTTCTGGCTGAAGTCGTCGCGGCCTTATTTCCGGCCACCGTGGAGACCACTCCTCCACCGATGGCGCCCCGCGAGTCGGCGCCATCGTCGAGTTCGGCAAGGGATATCCCAGAGGTTTCGCCCGCGGAATTGCGGGCGGCAGTGCTTCGGCTGCGGGGCAAGAACACCGCCCCGGGGCTCGACGGAATCCCAGGAAAGGCCTGGGTCGCAGCCGTCGAGTACCTGGGTCCGAGGCTCCGCAGCCTGTTCTCCGCGTGTCTGGAGCAGGGCGTCTTCCCGTCGCGATGGAAAACCGGGAAGCTCGTCCTGCTCAAGAAGGAAGGACGACCCGCAGAGTCGCCGTCGGCCTACCGGCCCATCGTGCTGCTCGACGAGGTCGCTAAACTCTTCGAGCGAGTCATTCACGCTCGCCTCGTCGAGCATCTCGAGAGGGTCGGTCCCGATTTGGCTGATTGCCAATTCGGATTTCGAAAGGGTCGGTCGACAATTCACGCGATTCTGCGGGTGAAGACACACGCGGAGGAAGAGGTGGCCCGGGGCAAAGTTGTCATAGCGGTTAGTTTAGACATTTCGAATGCATTTAACTCACTGCCCTGGGCCTGTATTCATGAAGCACTGCGGTACCACGAGGTGCCGCCCTATCTCCGGCGTCTGGTGCACTCGTACCTCTCCTATAGGGACGTAGTGTATCCGGGCGCCGATGGGTGGCACCGAAGAGAAATGACCTGCGGTGTTCCACAGGGCTCAGTCTTGGGCCCACTCCTGTGGAACATCGGGTTCGATTGGGTTCTCCGTGGTGCCAACCTCTGGGGCGTCGGCGTCACTTGTTACGCCGACGACACGCTGGTCACGGCCAGCTCCAGGACCTTCCAGGACGCCGCAATCCTAGCGGCGGTCGGCACCGGCCACGTAGTTAGCCGCATCCAGCGGCTTGGGTTGAAGGTGGCCCTCGAGAAAACCGAGGCCATCTGCTTTCATGGGCCTCGGAAGGGGCCACCGGCCGGTGCCCACATTGTTGTGAACGGGGTGCGGATTCCCATCGGCTCGAAAATGAAGTATTTGGGTTTGATTTTAGATAGCCGATGGGAATTCCGCGCCCATTTTGAAGCGTTGGGGGCTAAATTGTCCCGGGCAGCGGGCGCGCTTTCAAGCCTGCTGCCCAATCTGGAAGGTCCTGGCATCCCTTGCCGAAGGCTGTACGCCGGAGTCGTGCGGTCCATGGCCCTGTACGGAAGTCCCGTTTGGGCCGAGTCCCTGAGCGACCGATGCGTCGCCCTGCTGCGGAAACCACAGCGGGTAGTGGCGCAGCGCGCGATCAGGGGCTACCGCACGATCTCGTTCGAGGCGGCCTGCGTATTGGCCGGTTTCCTCCCGTGGGACCTGGACGCTAAGGCCCTCTCCGCCACATTTCACTGGCGGGAGGAGGCGTTCAGGCGCGGGCAGCGACCGGCCCCGAGAGAGGTGGAGGCCAAACGTGGCTCCCTCCGCAGAGCCGCCGTGGAGGAGTGGCGTCTCAGGCTGGAGAACCCGGCAGCGGGTTCGAGGGCCGTCGCGGCAGTGCGTCCTGTCTTTGACCAATGGCTGGACAGGCGCCACGGCGCGGCGACGTTCCGACTGACACAGGTACTCACCGGCCACGGATGTTTCGGCCGGTACCTGTGTCAGATCGTAGGCACAGAGGAGTCGGCCGTGTGTCACCATTGTGACAACTGTCCGCAGGACACGGCCCAACACACTTTGGAAGAGTGTCCAGCCTGGGACGATGAGCGCAGCGCTCTCGTAGCAGTCGTCGGAGGTGACCTTTCGCTGCCGGCCGTGGTGTCCGCCATGGTCGACAGCCGGAGGTCCTGGCGTGCGGTGGCCCACTTCTGCGAGGCCGTAATCTCGCAGAAGGAGAGTGCCGAGAGGGATCGGGAGCACAACGATCCCTCCCGCCGCCAGCGGAGACGAAGGAGGCGCCGGGGTGACGACTGACCGGCGTCTCCCGCCCTGTGGATTGGGGGCGTTTGGAGAATTCCACCACGGTATCCCCTGCCTGTCGTAAGAGGCGACTAATAGGGGCCATCGGGGGGTCGCGGGCGCGCAGCGGGGGGCTGTCGTAGCGCCCATCAGTACACCTTTTGTACACGTACTATTGTACGTGCGACCCCCGGGATGGACGGCAGCACGGGTGGTTGGCCTCGTGGCTGTCGTTGACGCCGAGGGCGTCCTTCGGCGGCGGGGGCTTCTGAGCCCCCCCCAATTGGAGACGGGCCGCAAGGCGGCACCGCGCAGGGGCGGTTCCGGCTGAAACCGGGGTGCTTTTCGCCTCGGGAAACCCGGGGCCGTCCCTAATGCGCCGAAGATGGTCACCGCGGGGTTTTAGTTGGTAGTTACCGGCATAGGTTAAGTTGTATATATGGTTAGGGACTCGGCCCAGCGGTCGGGTGGCTGGGTCGTAAGGCCGGTAGAACCCAACATAACCGTTCCACCTTCCCTCCCGGTGGGGCGGTAGCAATAAATGAGCTTTCCCCGCGAAAACAAAAAAAAAAAAAAAGGTTAGGTTAGGTTAGGTTAGGTTAGGTTAGGTTAGGTTAGGTTAGGTTAGGTTAGGTTAGGTTAGGTTAGGTTAGGTTAGGTTAGGTTAGGTTAGGTTAGGTTAGGTTAGGTTAGGTTAGGTTAGGTTGGTATCGCGTTGCGGCGACCGTCGTCACTTGTCTTGGTCCCTTTTGGGCCACAGAGTTGGTGGTGGAACGGGTGGTCGACGGTCGTATCGCGTTGCGGCGGCCGTCGACACCTGTTAGGACCTCCGAGTTCTGTCAGTGTGGTTGGGGGTCGTCGCCTGTTGCGGCGGCCTTCGTGTCGTAGGGCTCGTTCTTCGGGCTACCCCTGGGTTCTGTCTCGGGGGTGTCGGCGGGCTCGGTGTGCGCTAAAACGCCACTGAGCAGGCAGCGGGAGACCGTTGCCACCGTCGTACATCGTAATCCGGTGGGAGGTCTGTGGACATGTCTCGCGCTCTCACCGGACCGAGGGTCTTGGCTTCACCGCCCGGGCCGCGAGGTAGAAAACCTCTATAAAAAGTTACCCCGAATCCCAAGCGGCGGCGCACCGCGAGGGGATGCATGGCCGATGGGAAGTTCGGTCGTTAGTGCGACCCCCCGCCGGAGTCCAGCCGAAACTCCGTGCGGGTTACGCCTAGGCTTACCCAGGTACAGGGGGCTCTGCCTGGGCGGACCGTTTATTTCCCCCATACTCGTGGGAACTTTATGGCTTTTGTAAACTTAAACCCTAAAATCCTGTTGGAGAAGTTGCCTGCTCTGGTATCCCAGTCGGGGTCCGGAGAGGCGGAGGGGCGCAAGCCCGTTGACGCAGTGGAGGTCGTAGTGGAGGAGGTGGGCGCGAAGCCCACGGAGGTGGCAGCTGCGGAGAGGCAAGTGGCGAGCCCGGTGGTTACTCCCGGGCTCAGGCACAGTCGGGCCTCTTCGCGGGTATCAAGGGGGCGCATGTGGCAGGGGAGCGAGACCGACTCAATTCGGTCCCGCTCCTCGCGCTCCAGTGATACCGAGAGTGGTGTGGGTGCTAAATGCGCTCGCACATCAACCCGAGGTCGGGGTCGCCCATCGGCGACCGGCAAGTATGTTGGGATCCAAAAAGCCCAAAAAGAGCTTAATGCTCAGAGGCGAGAGATGGCCAAGCAGAAAGCCGAGAATGAAATGGCGGAACGGCTACGCACGTTCTTGAAATCGCCGGTGCCTCCAAAAGAGGTCTCCATGGAATGGGCAGGATTCGAAGAGGACAAAGTCATCGTCCTCGACGATCTTAAGGAATGCGGCAAAATCATCAAGATGGTTAATGCCAAGTCTGGAAACCTAAAAGGCACTTACCAGAAGTGCTTGAAGCTGGTAACGGACAGGATCCAGAGGTTCGTCGAACAGCCGGAGACCTCGATGATGGCCCGCCTCCAAGATGAGGCCAACAAATGGAGGGAGTTGTGCGCCCGCCACGAGGCGGAGAAAAAGCAGCAGTCGGAGGAAATAGCTGCTCTCCGTCGCCGCCTCGACCAGCTAGAGGCGGACAAGAGCACGGTGGAGACGACGGAGGCCATGGAACGCCTCGAGGCCCGACTTACAGCGAGGTTCGAGTCGGCTCTCATGGGGCCCGCTCAAAGGCCGCCGTTGGCCCATGAAACCAGGGCCAATCTCGATAAGACTACTGAGGCTCCGTCGTCCCACCCCGTGGTGGGCAAAGGGAAAGGGAAGGGGAAGGGGAAAGGCAAGGGGACTCAACAACCTGTCCCCGCCGCTGCTGCCCCCCCTGCTCCAGCTCCTGCTCCGATGCCCGTTGCTGTTGCCGGGCCTTCTTGGGCGCCAACGCCAGCAATTGCTGGGCCATCAAAGCCGGATGTGGCCGCCAACCAGCGGCCCACTAAGCCCGCCAAGGGCAAGAAGAAGAAGAAGGCGAAGAAGAACGCGCCGAAGACTTTGCCTCGTGAGCCTCGCCCTCTGCCGCCGGCCCCGACGTCCATGGACACGCCATGGAACGTCGTTGTGAGCCAAAACGCCAAGAAGAAGGCGAAACGCAACGCGGCACAGGCGGGTCCACAACAGCAGCAACAGCAACAGCCCCGCAAGGCGGAGCCGAAGCTGCGCCCGCCGCGCTCTGCGGCGGTCATCATTTCTTTGACACCGGAGGCAGTCAAGAAGGGGCTCTCTTACGCCCAAGTCCTAACGGAGGCCCAGGGTAAGGTGGACCTCACCGGCCTCAGCATAACTAGGCTGAAGCCGAAGTTTGCGGCCACGGGTGCCCCTATGTACGAGGTGCCCGGGGCCAATAGCGAGGAGAGGGCCGACTCCCTAGCCGCGAGGCTGAGGGAGTGTTTTCAGGGGTCGGAAGACATCCGGGTCTCCCGACCAACAAAGAACGCGGAGCTGCGACTGTCGGGGCTGGACTATACAGCCACCCCCGAATCGGTCGCAGCGGCCCTCTCCAAGGCCGGTGGGTGTGCCCTGGAGTTAGTAAAGGTTGGGGAGATCCGGCCTGACAAGTCGGGGCTGGGTACGGTTTGGGCCAAATTGCCCGTTAAGGCGGCCCAAAAAGTTAAAGGGGCAGGTCGTCTCTTGATTGGTTGGGTCGCGGCTCGAGTTTCTGTGCTCGAGCCGCGACCATTGCGGTGCTTCCGCTGCCTCGAATCGGGGCACGTGCGGGAGCACTGCACATGCAGTACTGACCGCAGCGAATTGTGCTATCGCTGCGGTCAGCCGGGCCACAAGGCCCGCGGATGCGAAGCCGCGCCGAACTGCGCAGTCTGCGCTGCGGCCGGCAAGCCCGCCGGGCATCAGGTCGGGGGGAAGGCATGTCCCGCCTCCTCCCGGAAGTTCCGGCGCCCACCCCGAAGAGGGAGACCGGCTGCCGCTGAGGCCACGGCCCAGTCGCAGTCGAAGAGCCCACCGCAGGTAGAGATGGAAGTGGAGGAGATCGCCCATCAGTAATGGATTTAAGGTTCCTCCAGGCGAACATCAACCACTGCGCCCGTGCCCAGGATCTTTTAACCCAAAGCATGGCGCAGTGGTCGGTGCAAGTGGTCGTGGTCGCCGAGCCATACTTTGTCCCTCCCCGCGATAACTGGGCGGGGGACCTCGACGGCTCGGTGGCCTTAATTACCCAGGGTGCCGCTGGCGCCCCCCCGTTTGCAAAGATTCTGAAGGGTCGGGGGTGCGTCGCGGCTCTGTTGGGAGGCATTTGGATAGTCGGAGTGTATTTTTCTCCCAACAGACCCCTGTCTGAATTTGAAACTTTTCTGGTTCAGCTGGGGGCCCTGGTGGTGCAAGGCCAACCTCACCCGGCAATCGTCGCCGGCGACTTCAACGCCAAGTCCGTGGCTTGGGGCTCGTCGGCGACCGATGCACGCGGTGAGGTCCTGGAGGAATGGGCGATCTCGGCAGGTCTGGCCGTTCTGAATAGGGGGTCGGTGGACACGTGCGTGCGGCATAATGGCGGATCCATCGTAGATTTGTCGTTTGGGAGTCCAGCCGTCGCACGCCGTGTCCAGGGCTGGAAGGTACTCGCGGGCGTGGAGACGTTATCGGACCATCGTTACATTAGGTTCGACGTCTCCGCGTCCGCCATCACCCAGCCCGGTGGTGGACCGAGTGCCCCGCATCAGGACGGCCCGCGGTGGGCTACGAAGCGCCTCGATAAAGAGGCCCTAGAACTTGCCGCTCTGGTCGTGTCGTGGCTCCCCGTGCCGGATGGGCCGACACGGGTTGAGGAGGAGGCGGAGTGGTTCGGGGTGGCGATGACCGACGTCTGTGACGCCGCCATGCCCCGGATCCGGCGCCTCCCGCCCCGACGCCAGGTGTACTGGTGGTCGGAGGAGCTGGCGCAGTTGCGCGTTGCTTGCGTTACAGCACGCCGCCAGTATGCCAGGCACCGTCGTCGCCGTCTAAGGCCGGCGGATCATGAAGACCAGGAGCGGCAGCTCTACGGCCTCTATAAAGAGGCGAAGAGAGCGCTGCAGGTGGCCATCAAGAGGTCTAAGGTCGCGGCGAGAAGGGAGTTTTTGCAGACCCTCGACAGCGACCCGTGGGGGCGTCCGTATAAGGTGGCGATGAACAAGCTCCGCCCCCGGGCGCCCCCGCTGTCGCAGGGTCTCCAGCCACAACTTCTGGCTGAAGTCGTCGCGGCCTTATTTCCGGCCACCGTGGAGACCACTCCTCCACCGATGGCGCCCCGCGAGTCGGCGCCATCGTCGAGTTCGGCAAGGGATGTACCAGAGGTTTCGCCCGCGGAATTGCGGGCGGTAGTGCTTCGGCTGCGGGGCAAGAACACCGCCCCGGGGCTCGACGGAATCCCAGGAAAGGCCTGGGTCGCAGCCGTCGAGTACCTGGGTCCGAGGCTCCGCAGCCTGTTCTCCGCGTGTCTGGAGCAGGGCGTCTTCCCGTCGCGTTGGAAAACCGGGAAGCTCGTCCTGCTCAAGAAGGAAGGACGACCCGCAGAGTCGCCGTCGGCCTACCGGCCCATCGTGCTGCTCGACGAGGTATGTAAACTCTTCGAGCGAGTCATTCACGCTCGCCTCGTCGAGCATCTCGAGAGGGTCGGTCCCGATTTGGCTGATTGCCAATTCGGATTTCGGAAGGGTCGGTCGACAATTCACGCGATTCTGCGGGTGAAGACACACGCGGAGGAAGAGGTGGCCCGGGGCAAAGTCGTAATTGCCGTGAGTTTGGACATATCCAACGCGTTCAACTCACTGCCCTGGGCCTGCATTCATGAAGCACTGCGGTACCACGAGGTGCCGCCCTATCTCCGGCGTCTGGTGCACTCGTACCTCTCCCATAGGGACGTAGTGTATCCGGGCGCCGACGGGTGGCACCGAAGAGAAATGACCTGCGGTGTTCCACAGGGCTCAGTTCTGGGCCCACTCCTGTGGAACATCGGGTTTGATTGGGTTCTCCGTGGTGCCAACCTCTGGGGCGTCGGCGTCACTTGCTACGCCGACGACACGCTGGTCACGGCCAGCTCCAGGACCTTCCAGGACGCCGCAATCCTGGCGGCGGTGGGCACCGGCCATGTAGTAAGCCGCATTCAGCGGCTGGGATTGAAGGTGGCCCTTGACAAAACCGAGGCCATCTGCTTTCATGGGCCTCGGAAGGGGCCACCGGCCGGTGCCCACATAGTGGTGAACGGGGTGCGGATTCCCATCGGCTCGAAGATGAAGTATTTGGGTTTGATTTTAGATAGCCGATGGGAATTCCGCGCCCATTTTGAAGCATTGGGGACTAAATTGTCCCGGGCAGCGGGCGCGCTTTCAAGCCTGCTGCCCAATTTGGAAGGTCCTGGCATCCCTTGCCGAAGGCTGTACGCCGGAGTCGTGCGGTCCATGGCCCTGTACGGGAGTCCCGTTTGGGCCGAGTCCCTGAGCGACCGATGCGTCGCCCTGCTGCGGAAACCACAGCGGGTAGTGGCGCAGCGCGCGATCAGGGGCTACCGCACGATCTCGTTCGAGGCGGCCTGCGTATTGGCCGGTTTCCTCCCGTGGGACCTGGACGCTAAGGCCCTCTCCGCCACATTTCACTGGCGGGAGGAGGCGTTCAGGCGCGGGCAGCGACCGGCCCCGAGAGAGGTGGAGGCCAAACGTGGCTCCCTCCGCAGAGCCGCCGTGGAGGAGTGGCGTCTCAGGCTGGAGAACCCGTCAGCGGGTTCGAGGGCCGTCGCGGCAGTGCGTCCTGTCTTTGACCAATGGTTAGACAGGCGCCACGGCGCGGCGACGTTCCGACTGACACAGGTACTCACCGGCCACGGGTGTTTCGGCCGGTACCTGTGTCAGATCGTAGGCACAGAGGAGTCGGCCGTGTGTCACCATTGTGACAACTGTCCGCAGGACACGGCCCAACACACTTTGGAGGAGTGTCCAGCCTGGGACGATGAGCGCAGCGCTCTCGCAGCAGTCGTCGGAGGTGACCTTTCGCTGCCGGCCGTGGTGTCCGCCATGGTCGACAGCCGGAGGTCCTGGCGTGCGGTGGCCCACTTCTGCGAGGCCGTAATCTCGCAGAAGGAGAGTGCCGAGAGGGATCGGGAGCACAACGATCCCTCCCGCCGCCAGCGGAGACGAAGGAGGCGCCGGGGTGACGACTGACCGGCGTCTCCCGCCCTGTGGATTGGGGGCGTTTGGAGAATTCCACCACGGTATCCCCTGCCTGTCGTAAGAGGCGACTAATAGGGGCCATCGGGGGGTCGCGGGCGCGCAGCGGGGGGCTGTCGTAGCGCCCATCAGTACGCTTTTGTACACGTACTATTGTACGTGCGACCCCCGGGATGGACGGCAGCACGGGTGGTTGGCCTCGTGGCTGTCGTTGACGCCGAGGGCGTCCTTCGGCGGCGGGGGCTTCTGAGCCCCCCCCAATTGGAGACGGGCCGCAAGGCGGCACCGCGCAGGGGCGGTTCCGGCTGAAACCGGGGTGCTTTTCGCCTCGGGAAACCCGGGGCCGTCCCTAATGCGCCGAAGATGGTCACCGCGGGGTTTTAGTTGGTAGTTACCGGCATAGGTTAATTGTATATATGGTTAGGGACTCGGCCCAGCGGTCGGGTGGCTGGGTCGTAAGGCCGGTAGAACCCAACATAACCGTTCCACCCTCCCTCCCGGTGGGGCGGTAGCAATAAATGAGCTTTCCCCGCGAAAACAAAAAAAGGTTAGGTTAGGTTAGGTTAGGTTAGGTTAGGTTAGGTTAGGTTAGGTTAGGTTAGGTTAGGTTAGGTTAGGTTAGGTTAGGTTAGGTTAGGTTAGGTTAGGTTAGGTTAGGTTAGGTTAGGTTAGGTTAGGTTAGGTTAGGTTAGGTTAGGTTAGGTTAGGTTAGGTTAGGTTAGGTTAGGTTAGGTTAGGTTAGGTTAGGTTAGGTTAGGTTAGGTTAGGTTAGGTTAGGTTAGGTTAGGTTAGGTTAGGTTAGGTTAGGTTAGGTTAGGTTAGGTTAGGTTAGGTTAGGTTAGGTTAGGTTAGGTTAGGTTAGGTTAGGTTAGGTTAGGTTAGGTTAGGTTAGGTTAGGTTAGGTTAGGTTAGGTTAGGTTAGGTTAGGTTAGGTTAGGTTAGGTTAGGTTAGGTTAGGTTAGGTTAGGTTAGGTTAGGTTAGGTTAGGTTAGGTTAGGTTAGGTTAGGTTAGGTTAGGTTAGGTTAGGTTAGGTTAGGTTAGGTTAGGTTAGGTTAGGTTAGGTTAGGTTAGGTTAGGTTAGGTTAGGTTAGGTTAGGTTAGGTTAGGTTAGGTTAGGTTAGGTTAGGTTAGGTTAGGTTAGGTTAGGTTAGGTTAGGTTAGGTTAGGTTAGGTTAGGTTAGGTTAGGTTAGGTTAGGTTAGGTTAGGTTAGGTTAGGTTAGGTTAGGTTAGGTTAGGTTAGGTTAGGTTAGGTTAGGTTAGGTTAGGTTAGGTTAGGTTAGGTTAGGTTAGGTTAGGTTAGGTTAGGTTAGGTTAGGTTAGGTTAGGTTAGGTTAGGTTAGGTTAGGTTAGGTTAGGTTAGGTTAGGTTAGGTTAGGTTAGGTTAGGTTAGGTTAGGTTAGGTTAGGTTAGGTTAGGTTAGGTTAGGTTAGGTTAGGTTAGGTTAGGTTAGGTTAGGTTAGGTTAGGTTAGGTTAGGTTAGGTTAGGTTAGGTTAGGTTAGGTTAGGTTAGGTTAGGTTAGGTTAGGTTAGGTTAGGTTAGGTTAGGTTAGGTTAGGTTAGGTTAGGTTAGGTTAGGTTAGGTTAGGTTAGGTTAGGTTAGGTTAGGTTAGGTTAGGTTAGGTTAGGTTAGGTTAGGTTAGGTTAGGTTAGGTTAGGTTAGGTTAGGTTAGGTTAGGTTAGGTTAGGTTAGGTTAGGTTAGGTTAGGTTAGGTTAGGTTAGGTTAGGTTAGGTTAGGTTAGGTTAGGTTAGGTTAGGTTAGGTTAGGTTAGGTTAGGTTAGGTTAGGTTAGGTTAGGTTAGGTTAGGTTAGGTTAGGTTAGGTTAGGTTAGGTTAGGTTAGGTTAGGTTAGGTTAGGTTAGGTTAGGTTAGGTTAGGTTAGGTTAGGTTAGGTTAGGTTAGGTTAGGTTAGGTTAGGTTAGGTTAGGTTAGGTTAGGTTAGGTTAGGTTAGGTTAGGTTAGGTTAGGTTAGGTTAGGTTAGGTTAGGTTAGGTTAGGTTAGGTTAGGTTAGGTTAGGTTAGGTTAGGTTAGGTTAGGTTAGGTTAGGTTAGGTTAGGTTAGGTTAGGTTAGGTTAGGTTAGGTTAGGTTAGGTTAGGTTAGGTTAGGTTAGGTTAGGTTAGGTTAGGTTAGGTTAGGTTAGGTTAGGTTAGGTTAGGTTAGGTTAGGTTAGGTTAGGTTAGGTTAGGTTAGGTTAGGTTAGGTTAGGTTAGGTTAGGTTAGGTTAGGTTAGGTTAGGTTAGGTTAGGTTAGGTTAGGTTAGGTTAGGTTAGGTTAGGTTAGGTTAGGTTAGGTTAGGTTAGGTTAGGTTAGGTTAGGTTAGGTTAGGTTAGGTTAGGTTAGGTTAGGTTAGGTTAGGTTAGGTTAGGTTAGGTTAGGTTAGGTTAGGTTAGGTTAGGTTAGGTTAGGTTAGGTTAGGTTAGGTTAGGTTAGGTTAGGTTAGGTTAGGTTAGGTTAGGTTAGGTTAGGTTAGGTTAGGTTAGGTTAGGTTAGGTTAGGTTAGGTTAGGTTAGGTTAGGTTAGGTTAGGTTAGGTTAGGTTAGGTTAGGTTAGGTTAGGTTAGGTTAGGTTAGGTTAGGTTAGGTTAGGTTAGGTTAGGTTAGGTTAGGTTAGGTTAGGTTAGGTTAGGTTAGGTTAGGTTAGGTTAGGTTAGGTTAGGTTAGGTTAGGTTAGGTTAGGTTAGGTTAGGTTAGGTTAGGTTAGGTTAGGTTAGGTTAGGTTAGGTTAGGTTAGGTTAGGTTAGGTTAGGTTAGGTTAGGTTAGGTTAGGTTAGGTTAGGTTAGGTTAGGTTAGGTTAGGTTAGGTTAGGTTAGGTTAGGTTAGGTTAGGTTAGGTTAGGTTAGGTTAGGTTAGGTTAGGTTAGGTTAGGTTAGGTTAGGTTAGGTTAGGTTAGGTTAGGTTAGGTTAGGTTAGGTTAGGTTAGGTTAGGTTAGGTTAGGTTAGGTTAGGTTAGGTTAGGTTAGGTTAGGTTAGGTTAGGTTAGGTTAGGTTAGGTTAGGTTAGGTTAGGTTAGGTTAGGTTAGGTTAGGTTAGGTTAGGTTAGGTTAGGTTAGGTTAGGTTAGGTTAGGTTAGGTTAGGTTAGGTTAGGTTAGGTTAGGTTAGGTTAGGTTAGGTTAGGTTAGGTTAGGTTAGGTTAGGTTAGGTTAGGTTAGGTTAGGTTAGGTTAGGTTAGGTTAGGTTAGGTTAGGTTAGGTTAGGTTAGGTTAGGTTAGGTTAGGTTAGGTTAGGTTAGGTTAGGTTAGGTTAGGTTAGGTTAGGTTAGGTTAGGTTAGGTTAGGTTAGGTTAGGTTAGGTTAGGTTAGGTTAGGTTAGGTTAGGTTAGGTTAGGTTAGGTTAGGTTAGGTTAGGTTAGGTTAGGTTAGGTTAGGTTAGGTTAGGTTAGGTTAGGTTAGGTTAGGTTAGGTTAGGTTAGGTTAGGTTAGGTTAGGTTAGGTTAGGTTAGGTTAGGTTAGGTTAGGTTAGGTTAGGTTAGGTTAGGTTAGGTTAGGTTAGGTTAGGTTAGGTTAGGTTAGGTTAGGTTAGGTTAGGTTAGGTTAGGTTAGGTTAGGTTAGGTTAGGTTAGGTTAGGTTAGGTTAGGTTAGGTTAGGTTAGGTTAGGTTAGGTTAGGTTAGGTTAGGTTAGGTTAGGTTAGGTTAGGTTAGGTTAGGTTAGGTTAGGTTAGGTTAGGTTAGGTTAGGTTAGGTTAGGTTAGGTTAGGTTAGGTTAGGTTAGGTTAGGTTAGGTTAGGTTAGGTTAGGTTAGGTTAGGTTAGGTTAGGTTAGGTTAGGTTAGGTTAGGTTAGGTTAGGTTAGGTTAGGTTAGGTTAGGTTAGGTTAGGTTAGGTTAGGTTAGGTTAGGTTAGGTTAGGTTAGGTTAGGTTAGGTTAGGTTAGGTTAGGTTAGGTTAGGTTAGGTTAGGTTAGGTTAGGTTAGGTTAGGTTAGGTTAGGTTAGGTTAGGTTAGGTTAGGTTAGGTTAGGTTAGGTTAGGTTAGGTTAGGTTAGGTTAGGTTAGGTTAGGTTAGGTTAGGTTAGGTTAGGTTAGGTTAGGTTAGGTTAGGTTAGGTTAGGTTAGGTTAGGTTAGGTTAGGTTAGGTTAGGTTAGGTTAGGTTAGGTTAGGTTAGGTTAGGTTAGGTTAGGTTAGGTTAGGTTAGGTTAGGTTAGGTTAGGTTAGGTTAGGTTAGGTTAGGTTAGGTTAGGTTAGGTTAGGTTAGGTTAGGTTAGGTTAGGTTAGGTTAGGTTAGGTTAGGTTAGGTTAGGTTAGGTTAGGTTAGGTTAGGTTAGGTTAGGTTAGGTTAGGTTAGGTTAGGTTAGGTTAGGTTAGGTTAGGTTAGGTTAGGTTAGGTTAGGTTAGGTTAGGTTAGGTTAGGTTAGGTTAGGTTAGGTTAGGTTAGGTTAGGTTAGGTATAGGTTAGGTTAGGTTAGGTTAGGTTAGTTAGGTTAGGTTAGGTTAGGTTAGGTTAGGTTAGGTTAGGTTAGGTTAGGTTAGGTTAGGTTAGGTTAGGTTAGGTTAGGTTAGGTTAGGTTAGGTTAGGTTAGGTTAGGTTAGGTTAGGTTAGGTTAGGTTAGGTTAGGTTAGGTTAGGTTAGGTTAGGTTAGGTTAGGTTAGGTTAGGTTAGGTTAGGTTAGGTTAGGTTAGGTTAGGTTAGGTTAGGTTAGGTTAGGTTAGGTTAGGTTAGGTTAGGTTAGGTTAGGTTAGGTTAGGTTAGGTTAGGTTAGGTTAGGTTAGGTTAGGTTAGGTTAGGTTAGGTTAGGTTAGGTTAGGTTAGGTTAGGTTAGGTTAGGTTAGGTTAGGTTAGGTTAGGTTAGGTTAGGTTAGGTTAGGTTAGGTTAGGTTAGGTTAGGTTAGGTTAGGTTAGGTTAGGTTAGGTTAGGTTAGGTTAGGTTAGGTAGGTTAGGTTAGGTTAGGTTAGGTTAGGTTAGGTTAGGTTAGGTTAGGTTAGGTTAGGTTAGGTTAGGTTAGGTTAGGTTAGGTTAGGTTAGGTTAGGTTAGGTTAGGTTAGGTTAGGTTAGGTTAGGTTAGGTTAGGTTAGGTTAGGTTAGGTTAGGTTAGGTTAGGTTAGGTTAGGTTAGGTTAGGTTAGGTTAGGTTAGGTTAGGTTAGGTTAGGTTAGGTTAGGTTAGGTTAGGTTAGGTTAGGTTAGGTTAGGTTAGGTTAGGTTAGGTTAGGTTAGGTTAGGTTAGGTTAGGTTAGGTTAGGTTAGGTTAGGTTAGGTTAGGTTAG